>JANAVB010032019.1:1473926-1796426 GCA_029216955.1 Iris pallida | reverse complement strand
GTTCTTCCAAGCTGATACCTTCTTGAACTAGCTTTCTCGAAAAGGGTCCTATCCTGTCGGCCTGTTGTCATTGCTGAACTGGATAAATCCTATCCCTGCGTGGGCCAACTTGACCACATAGATTCTGCGGAAGTAAGAGGCTTTCCTGCGTGAGATCGGCCTCTACCACGCCATTCGAGGCACCTGTCATGGTCTACCCATAAATAAGCCATTGTTCATGGCTCTCTTGGAGATGTACAACTGGCAGACAGGAACCTTCTTCACGCCCGGAGGGGAGCTGGGACTTGCTCTCCACGAGATGTACGTTATTTCCAAGCTGCCCTGGGGGAAAGAAGTCTTTAAAGTGTACACCCCTATGAGTGAAGAGCTCGAGGATTTGGATCGGCAGTTCCTGGGCTTTGTTGTCGTGTATCGGGAATTGTTATGTCACCATAGTACTTGTCACCAGACGGCTATCAAGAAGGATGATAGCTCGGAAGGGAGCATTCCTCACACCACGACCTGGGTCTCATACCTTTTCACACTAGGCGCCTTAAGCCGAGTTTCTTCCCGAGATCCTCAAACACAGGAGGAGGTACAAAACCTGGTGTCGACTGCCAAAAGATCGAGGTCCACGGGCGACACATTTGGGAGTAAAACTGACTCCTTTAGTTATTTTTATCATGGTACTCAGCGACTGTCGGAGAAGGCGCTCCTTGAAGGATTTCTGATGGTGTGGCTACGGAACTACCTAGTCTCAGGAGGGGCGGGTTTCATTGAGAGGATTAGTCGCCACTTTATCCTTCCTGCCGTAAAGTTGGTTTTTGGGGTCAGACTGGCCCTTCTTTCGGCCATGGTGTGCAGCATACACCACGGCCTTCGTACCTTTTCGTCCAAGGTTATTGCCCGTGACACGGCGATGGATTTTGAGCGTGTAGAGCTGCTATACCATTATCTATTAGGGTGGCTGTTAATGCACTGTCGGTCATTGATGAGGCCTGGAGCAGAAGACGACGTTACGGCTGATGATGCTTTTATTTTCCGATTCCACTATCAGCCCTGGGAGTGCAGTACTTTGCCAGCCTGGCGGAGGGCGCTTGCGAGAGTGGACGGATATGACTTTTTTGTGTCTGTCCCTCGTTTTACTGCTAAAGAAGTGAGGGACGTACATGTTGATGGTACCAGACCTCCTCACCTCTTGCCTGAGAAGATGCTCCTTTGGCTGCGTAATATCCGTCCAGCGCACCTAGTATATCGTAACCGCAACAACGTCTAACTGGAGCCCTACTTGCCCAGCAGGTTCTCCTGCCAGTTCGGGTATAGCCAGCTATTCTTTGACAGTCCCAGCTCTTACCTGGGCTTTGAAGGTAGCGTCCTGGATGGTATCAGGGCATGGCATTATTACGACACGGTTCATACCCGAACCACCTTTTCGGTTCCTGACGGTGATGCGCCAGGGGATATTTTGTATATGGCAGCCCTATACCATGTTACGGCGAGCAAACCTCCCATTAATTTTGACCCGAGTACCAGCTTCATTATGGGTACTGGCTTTGCGGAGAAGCCCAAGGGGTCTAAGATGAGGAAAAGGAGGGCGAATGCAGTTCCTGTGCCTGACTCGGAGTCCATAAATGCGGAAAAAGAAAATAATGAGCACGATGCAGATAACTCTTTCCCTCTAGTGGAGGATGTTGGGGCGGATCAGCCGTCTGTTGTGTCAGATGAGATGGTGGAGGATTAGCCACCTGTCGTGCCAAATGAGATGATGGCGGATCAGTCGCTTGTTGTGCCTGATGATATGGTGGCGGATCAGCCGCCTGTTGTGCCTGGTCCTGTACGGAAACATAGCAGGCAAATCTCCCCTGTTGGCGGTATTTCTTACTCCCGGAAATGGGCTGTGGTCAGACGTCGCAGGCTAACTATAAGGGAGAGAAGCGAGGACGTCGACCCCGTTTCGGAGGTAAATCGAGCTACTACCATCTTTTTTTTCAGTTCTTTCTTTCTCCTGAACTTTAATCTTAATCATTTTTTTTCCTCTTGTAGGCGTCAAAAGAAGAGGAATCTCGAGAAACGGCCACTATTTCTGAAGTTAATTCGTCCCTGAATACTTTGATTAGTGACATGTGTGTCGAAATTATTTCTGTAGGGGCCCTCTCGGCGGTGGCTGAGGGATCTCACATTGCTGAGGTCTCGACCCAGGGCGACGGGAGCTCCACTGAACCCGTCCCCGAGGCTGTTGAATTTCAGTAGGGTGACACTGATCCAGTCGTATCTCCTTCCGGAGCGGCTGGGGCAGAAAAGCCAGCTAAATTCGGCTTGGAGGTTGCTTGTGAGGGGACCATGGCGACTGTGAGCGAGCCTCAGCCTCCACAATCCTTCCCTGGTAAGATAAGACAAAATTTGACTAGTGAGGAGGCCCATTTGCTCTATCATCACATCCTTCGGGTTATGCTGATTGATGGTTGCTCTGGACATACAGGTCTTGCCTCTTCACTGCCAATGACGAATATTGTCAGGGAAGGCTCTACCAGCGGGGATCTGACGGGACAGAGTGTGCCCCCTCCTCTTCCGGCTTATATTGAGGGGCCTCCCGCAGGATCGAGTTCGGAAGATTGGATGGCAGCACAACCGGGGCAGGAAGCAATGGTCCATGCATCCTCCTCTGCTCATGTGGCTTCGGGGGTTGACCTCTCCGCCTTGCCGAGTATACAGGTTCTTCGGGCCGCGGAGGAGGAGTCTTTTATTTTGTGGATGAGATTTATTTGTCATGGTTTACTGCATTTTACAACTTATGTATACATATGAGGATTCCATATATTGGAGTATACTTCGTATGTATACAGCTAGCATATCTACGTACTTAGTCCTAAGTATTTTGGGGCTAGGGCGTTACATATTTTTGTGGTGGCCCATACAGGTCCGTGTTTGCCTTTTCGGTTACGTTACTGTACCGAACGGGCCTGCGTATAGGATTAGACACTAGGTATCTCATCCACATGCATGATCTTCTCCCTTGATTCCAATTTTGAACTCTCGTTCGACTACCTTGATTTCCTTCTGCTTGATTCATTTCCATTTTAAATCTTATCTTTTCCCATCGTGCTTGATAGAGAGGTTAGGAAGATGACTCATACTAGTTATACGTGTTATATTGTTCAATCACCCTATTAGTTAACTCTTATAAGTTGGATAGTATACCTCACGGCCTATCATCCGGTGTTCTTATAACCCATTAATGAAGTATAACTGGGTGGCACTTAATATATGCTAGTGTAAGAAGATATTTTTACCTAGAGTTTTAGTAATCCATACCCTATTAGGCAACCAAGGTCTAATACAAGAGACAGTAGGACGACTGTATAGACACGAACATCGGATAAGACTTAGATTCTTAAGGAACTTGAACTACTTATGTTTTCTTTCAATCATAAATCTTGCGCACTTATACTTTTGAACTACCTTGATCAACATTGCTATTATAGCCTAATTTTGCAATCTTATTCTTTATCGAGCTTGTTCAGGATATATGTTTATTGGGGATGCCTACTAACATGTTGTCTAATTAGAATCAGTGTATTGTAGTCTGATCAACCTTAGTGCACTTGGTTCGCTCTTCATGTGATTATCCCACGTAGATTGAGATATAGATGTCTCTAGGATCTCATCTACAACTGCCTTGACAAATCTTTTTGAATTATCCAATCGCCCTTGGAACCCCGTATTTGCAATCGATTTCCTTTCCCTTGAACTCCATTGTTTTCTTGCCCTTAGTTATTTCGAAAAACAAATGCTTGTATTTGAGGAAAGATAGACCCAGAATGCCCCCCTTAGTTCGTCATATCATCTATGACCACCAAAGCTATTGTTCAATCGTTTCCCATCTATTTGAAATCGGAGAACGATCTTAAAACTTGATCCATATATATCGTACCACGTTACCTATTACACCGTGATCACAATATAAAAAATTTCTAACTTCATTAATCATAAAACCTTGTCTTAGATAATGTATAGAAAGGAAATTCTGAAGTATATAAGTTGTGACCCCTCTAAATGATTGGATTTACTAGTATTACCAATTGATTAGGATAAGATAGTTTCCATTAGGATGATAAATTAGTGCCTCATGAACGCCCACTTTCTATTTTGATCATTTGATGTCCCCTACCGTGACATCGATATTTAGAGCACAAGACCAGCTGTTTCATTCCAACAAATTGTATATACAAGACCTAGATGAGTCCACCTTCATCTATGCATTGTGGACACACACAAAAAGAAGAAGAAACGTTGTCTTTTCCTTATTGGCGCAAGGCACTACAAATCGAGTATGCTTGAGAGATCTAAGAATTCTGGAGAATGGGACGATGGAGATCGAGTGGCAGTTGCTCCTTTACTTCGTTGACACTCCAATTACAAAAGTGGGAGAAAACCTAAGAAAATTGCTAACTCGCGGCTCACTGGCAAGAAGTACAGCAATTTGGCTCTTGAAAATGCTCTCCGTTCTGTATTTTGAAGAGGGATGAGACCCCTTTTTATAGTAGTTTTTGAGCTGGGATGATGTTATGCGCCCACATGAGGAAACACATTGGTTTTCATGTGGGCGCATGGTCCTGCTTTGGGTTCATAGGATGTAGGCGCATGCAGGCTGCGTGGTCGTGGGTTAATCGTAGTGCTAACGTGGCCGCATGCTTCGGTGCAGGACTGTTCATGGAGACTGACGTGGCCGTACACTTCGGTGCACGTTTTGATCGTGGCTTTGACCGAATCAGGGGATATTCTGGCTTGGGTGCATAGCCTGAAACAAGGCTGTGCGCCCCCCGTCTGGAGACCTTGTCTTGGGTGCATAGAGCTTCACAAGGTAACTTGGGCGCATATGAGTTCACTTGGGCGCATATGTCCTCATTGGCTTGGGCGCATAAGGCTTCATTGCTGAAATTTCCATGCTTCTACAAGACCCTCTTCAAAGTTTTTGATACTTGAACTAGTTCAAAATACTTTGAAAGAAGTATGGACCGTCTTCTCGTGATGCAGTGGGCACATAGCACGGCTCTCTCTTTGGGCGCATAGAGTTCGGCCAACCTGTCAGAGAGACGGATGTTGAGATCTTCCTCAAAAATTTGAACTGACAGATTCATCGGGGTGGAATTTGAAGAGGTCCATCCTTCATTCGTTGTCCACGTCGGCAAATGGCAGTCGTATAGTATGCAAGAGGCCGGATCTTCACGTCGGCACATAGGCCATGGTGGGCGCATAGTGCACAATGGGCACATAGGCACATAGAAATAGGGGGCGCATAGGGTATGGCCCATGCCTATAAAAAGGCTCTGAAGGAGAGAGAAAGTTCATTATTCTCCTCTCTTAGAACTTTTAAAAGACTTATCATCTTTTTTTTACGAACCATGTCTCCCAAGGTCGCCAATAGATCTGCGAAGGACAAGGGGCTGCACCGAATGGCTCTCCTCCTGCAACAGCGTCCTCGCCAGTCCAGGACCTGATTCTGGGTGAGGCCACGCCTCAAAAAATAAAGTCTCGAGCGTTAATTTGCGACGCTCAGACTTTTTCTTCTGCCTAGGCGCATGCGCCTAAGGCAACATGCTTCTGTGGACATTCTTATGTGCCCATAGAAGTCATGCGCCAACACTATGGTATGCTATGCGCCCACATGTTGCCATGATATGCACCCACATGCTGATGCATGTTATGCAACCACATACTGATGTACGTTATGCGCCCACATGTTTGTTTTGGACGCATAACCCTTTGGGCGCATAGCCCTTTGGGCGCATAAGAGCCCTTCAGCACTTAGTTTTTCTTGCAGATTCTGAGTCTGACTTTCTCTTCTTCCCTTGCAGTAAACATGTTTGTCCCGAAACTTGAGGGAATTCCTTTCGGCTCTGCTTATCAAGTCCTCGGTACCAGTCTCATAAGAAATATGATCAGCAAGATTCAAGCCACGATCAGTCAAAACCAGCTTACGGAACAGACACTCGCCATACTTGAACAGGATAAGACCTTCTTGAGGCAGATGATTAACGATGAAAAGTTCCTGCTTGGAGGGGCACGTCGTTTCAAGAAGCCATACTTCATGTTTGGTGACAGTATAGGGTTTAAAGATGGCGAGTCCATACGCTTGACAAACCCAATGGTGATCCGTCCGAACAATCAGAGGATATAGCTACCGTCGACGGAGCGTCAGTATCCTTTGTCTGCTTTTACTGTCTTAGCCGTGCGGCGACAGATGAAGTGGGAGCTAACCCCTGAGCTCCACGGGGTCATCTCCGGAAGAATATAGTTAGACCCAGGTGATCGGAAGAAGGACACTTTAAAGTATGTCCGGGGCTCTGCATCTTACTCTACGAGGGGACTGCAACCTGGTACCGTAATGAACGATATTCCGACTAACCTCCATCCTTATGCCGCTGACACGCTTTGCAATTTGATGATGACGAGGGATGTGTCGTATCCCGCAGGAAAGATACGGATGGAAGGCTGGAGGTATCCATCTTCATTCTGGAGCAATCTCACTGGCTGGGTGCTTTCCACGTTTGAAGCTACCCTGAAGACTGCTGGCCATTATTATTCTATTAGGGCCACTCAATATGGTGTAAGGGTCAACTGGCCAATGTTTGTCTCTTTTGTAGAGTTATATAACCTTCACACCTGTACCTTTTTTACTTCGGGTGGGAAGATGGGATTGGCTCTCCATGAGATGCAGAAAGTGTCGAAGCTTCCCTGGGGCACGGAGCCATATGAAGAGTACGTGCCTTGTGATGAAGAGCTCCGGGATCTGGAGAATGAAAACTCCGAGATGATTGATGTGTAGAAGGAATTACTTTTCCACCTCCTTATCTGTCATAGGATTATAAGAAAGGGAGGACCGAGGGGGCCAATCCTCACACGAGAGCTTGGATGCGCTATATTTTCGTTCAAGGAGAAGGGGAGGACTCGGCCTCCTTTTCGATTTTAAAACCTATGACTAAGTCCGATATAGAAATCCGGATGACAGATTATGATACGGCGGATACTGAGGACAGTGATGATCCTGAGTCCCCGATCGGCCACTACTTCTGCCAAGCTGAATATCCATTGTCAGAGAAAGCTGTGCTAGCAGGCTGTGCTAGCAGCTTTCTTAATGAACAAGCTTCGTGACTACATAGTCCCTGGAGGTTCAGGGTCCACTGAGAGAATAAGATGGGGTATGATACTTCCGGCTGTGAAGCTGGCGTTCGGATACCGTCTTGCATTGCTTTCCGCGATGGTCTGTGCCACTGGACGAGGTCTGTGAGACTTTGTTAGGAATGCTGTGACTCTTGACGGCAGGACCAACTGCGCCCGGACCGAACTTCCGTATCATTTCATGATGGGGTGGCGGCTACTGCATTGTCCTACCCTGATGAATGCTGGGCCGGTGGCGGACTCTTTGGCGGAAGATGCCTTTTTTCGTAGATTTTGTGATACAGATTGGGCCGTCACCGGTGTACCCGCCTATAGAAAGGCTTTAGGCTTCTTGCAGAACTATGAGTTCTGCATAGTATCCCCTCCGTCCGACAGCGGTAATGCAGGAGATATCTTAGGGGATTAGGGAGTTCATGCCACCAGTTTGACTGCTGGGGTGTTTCACTGGCTTCAGTCTATTAGATCATCTCATTTGGTGCTCCGAAACAGGAATCATGCCTATCTGGAGCCATATCTGCCGAGCCGTTTCGTGCGACAGTTTGGAACAGCTAGCTCCTTTTGGGAAATGCTAGCCCGCATTTGGAGTCAATAGGCAGCTTAATTGACGGGGCGCGTGCTTGGATGTATTACAATGTCGGGTGCACGGGGACAGTCTTCACTCTGCCCTTGGATAAGCTTGAGATCCATTTGTGCTATGTTGTCGCCAAATTTTATGTTCAGATCAATACTTTTCATCCTCGGTATGATCGTGAACTGAGCTTGATATTGGGGACTCGGTTTGGCCCCCTTCCTGCGAAAAAGGCGCCGAAGCACCGTAAGAAGGAGAGTGTTGTTCCTACCGTGAAGCCAGCCGTAGTACCGCGGCCAAAAGCTATCCTTAGGGAGACAATAGTGTCTCCAAAGGAGGACACGAAAGATGATGATTCTTCTCCTCTCAATCCTCCTCAGAAGAGGAAAGCTTCAACTGAATTGGTCCAGGAGCCAACTTTAAAGCGGAAGAAGAAAACTGTCGCCCTGAGGAGAGCCAAGGAAGTGGGTGCTGGCTTGCCTCCCTTGAGGAGGTCCTCCCGGCAAAATGAAAAAGGTGGAGTGGCATCGCGGGCCGTTACTATTCAGAAGGTAGATCCCTTCCTAGACTCCATAGCCGTTTTGGTCAAACCTTTAGAAGCTTTCTCACCTTTGCGTTTATCCTTTGCACAGGACCCTGAATTTGAAGCTGAGGCGGGTGCCTCCTCGTTTGAGGAGGTGGATGTGACAACAGTGTCCCCTCCTTTTCCTCGTCCGGCAGACGACTCTCAGCCTTCCTCAGCCAAGGAGGCTGAATCAAAGGATGATCAAGACGAATGCTCAGATTATGGCGGTGACCAAAGAGCCAGTCCTTCTTTCGATATCTCCCTGGGGGCGATGTCTGAAATCGGGGCCATACTGAAAGAGTTGGACGAGAATCAAGTCCAATCGGCTCATCCTCATGCGGGTATGTTATCTTTGCGCCTCTTCGGATGAGATTTTTCGACTTCGATTTTGCGTGCTCCTCGTGAGGCTGACCATGACTGTATGTTTCCTTGTAGACAAGGAGAAGGGACCACTCGCGAAGATAGCCCCAGGTATTAGGGAAGGGACAGAAGTTGTCCCCGGCTCCTCCAAATTTGCTGGTGCAGAGGGAGCTGTTAGTGAGCCGGTATTGGCTACAGAGGGAGAGGTAGAACAGCCTACTGAGGGGGCTGTCGCTGAATCTGTTCCTGGTCCAACTGGGATTATGGAAGAAACCAGGCCCGATGCCGCTCAGGGCCTTGGTATTGTTCTCCTTGAGCAATTTGGGCCTGTTCTTGGTTTCCATGAAGCCAAGACTGATGGCGTAGCCCAGGCTGGTGCTGAGCAAGCTGAAGGTACGAAATTAAAATTCTTTCGTATTTTCCTCATCTCTTTTTTTTTGGTTACTGATGTATATATTATTTTTTTGTCAGGTACGGCTTCTTGTCAGGTGTTCCTTCCTGGAGCGAAAGAAACTCTCCAAGCCTCCTCTCCGACAACCTCCACTGAAGACGACGAGATGGCCCAGAAGTCGTCAAAGCTTTCTACTGTATGCTGAAAGTAAAGTTTCCTGGAGTCCTGAATCGGAATGCTTCCTTTGGCCCTGTGAAGGATGTTGCCAAATGCTAAGTGGTGGCCCTCGAGAGCATTGCCAGCTATGAAGAGCGGGCGAATACTCTGAAGAAAGTTCTGAATGACCTGGAGGGTCAGGTAGCCCGATTCCGGGATGCCAAGCAAAGAGTCCGTCATCCTGTTTCGTGCAGAAGATGAGGCTCTGATCACGGCTCTTGCGGAAGAGAAGGCTACTTTCCAGGTGAGGAAGGATGCCCTCGTTCGAGAGATCGTTGGCTGACCAGTATGGTCAGTTCAACGCTGCAAGTGAGGTGCGCGCTGCCTCGAAGAATAATTTGGTTGTGCAGATTACCGAGAAGTATAATCACATCGCGCAGATCTAGAACGAGATCGCCCAACTGGAAGCCAACTTGAGGTTAACAACGTCCGAGCAGGAGGATTACTTGCCTCAGGCTGCCATGACTGCCACCGCTTCCGCCCATTTGAAGGAACAGCTGGTGAAGTTGGAGGGAGAGCCTTTTCGAGGATGAAACTGCTCGTCAAGAAGAGGCGCGCCATCGAGCTACCGCGAAGTCTGAAGCCGAAATCGCGGCTCTAAGGGACAACATCAACCGCCTATGTATCCCTTAGATTTTTTTTGTTTGAAACTATTTTTTTTTCATCCATCACAGCTCTTGTACCCCTTTTCTCCCGTCTATTTGATAGACGTTCAAAATAAAGAACAAAGAATCTTTTCAAAATGAAATTTGGTTTTGTGAAATATCGGAACTAGAGGTAATGTGGATGTAGTAATGATATTTCTGGTGGATATTCCGCTAGAGAATTTGATGTGGACCTATTATCCGTTTCATATTCAAGTTTTTTTAATATAGATAATAAGTTGAACGAAGCTGCTAATAGAGGTAATATGAACGTAATAGCAGGGGATGTTCTATATCTGACCAGAGGTAATATGGACATGGAAAGATATATAACATTAGGTGGGAGTGGATAATTCAGAGGTAATATGGACGTGATTATCCTTGATGAAGGCTCTGCTCATAGGTTATATGGACATGGCGAAACATTTCTTAATCATTCCACTAGAAAAATAATTATCGAAAAACAATTCAGAGGTAATAGGGACGTGACTTGTTTTCTTCAAACCTAGTTTGGACAGAGTCAAAAGTGAGAATGATTCCACTGGAGAAATATTTAGAGGACCTATTATCCAAGGCATATTCAAGACTCTTGAAATACGGATAGTAGTTAGATAATTTTTTGAATCACATAAACATCACACTGTACATTTACATGACTGAATATATGTGAACATTATGTAAAAAAGGTTACACATAGTATTTCTTCAGGAACTTGTCATTGATAGGCATCATGAGCAAGTCACCATCAGGCTTGGTTAGTCAGTACGTACCGTTAGAATACACTGATTCTATAATTAAAGGACCTTCCCATTTAGGCTGAAATTTCCCTTTTGTTTTGTGCGTCATGACCATTGGTCTTCTCACCTCTAAGACTAGATCACCGACTTGGAAGATTCTTTCCTTCACATTTTTATTGAAGGCTCTGGAAAGACGTGCTTGGTATAGCTCAATACGCTACTGAGCTAACAAGCGTTTTTCGTATAGTGCTTCGAGCTCCTGTAGACGCAGATGGTAGCTTTCTTCGGTAGTCAACTCGCTAGCTAAGGCTACTCGAAGAGAAGAAATATGATTCTAGGGGATGAACTGCTTTGCTCTCATAAACCAGAGAGAATAGCGTACTGGCTGTTGGAGTCCGAACCGTTGTACGATAAGCCCATAGACATTCGCCGAGCTTCTCATTCCAATCGCGCTTGTTTGAAGACACGAACTTTTTTAGAAGTTTAATGATGGTCTATTGAAGGCTTCTGCTAACCCATTAGCCGCGGATTGTAGGCAGTAGAGGCTACATTCTGGATTCGATTCTTATCGCGGAATTGATAGAATGCATGGCTCACGAATTATGGACCATTATCATTGATGATCCTGCGAGGTAGGCCAAAGCGATAGATAACGTGATGTTTGATGAAACTGATCACGTTCGACGTCTTCACTTCGGTGAGCGGTACAGCTTTCTCCTATTTGGAGAAGTAATCGATTATAGCTAGGATGAACCGATGTCCTCTGGAAGATGGCGGGCTGATTAGGCCTATGACATCCATACCCCAGGCTTCAAAAGACCAAGATGTTGCCGTTGCGTGTAGAAACTCCGAAGGTTGGTGAATAAAATCGGCGTCGAACTGACAGGCTCTACACTTTTTTGTATATTCAACAGTATATGCTATCATCGTGGGCCAATAATAACCCATTCATTTGAGGCAATCTTGTAATTTGGGGCCTGGTTGATGTGCACCACAAACTCCGTCGTGAGCCTCCCGAAGTGCATGTTTGGCTTCTGTGTCTGATAAACATCATAACAGTAGCCCGTCGTAAGAGCGACGGTACAGCATCTTGGTAGCTATGTTATAGTAAAATTTGAGGGATCGCCTTTGGATAGACACTGCTTCCTTCGGGTCCTCGAGGAGGATTTCATAGGCGTAGTCTATGAAAGGAAATCTCCAGTCTTTAACATTGACGTTTGTTTCCGTTGTGTAACTATGATGAATATGCAAGACATTTTTCACACAGAATAGTTCTCGACCAGACACTGTGATCGACTGCTGAGTATTGGTAGGGATGGTCAAGGAAGCCGCGAGACCGGCTAGAGCATCTGCTTCTATATTCTGTAATCGAGGCACGTATGTTTGTAAAAACAAAAGTTTGATTACAAACTAAGAAAAGGATTAAACTGCGATTTTATTCACCACTGTTTTGAATCTTAAAGGATTAAACTGCGATTTTATTCTGTAGTCGAGAGCGGCTAGAGATCTGCTTCTATATTCTTGTAGAGCCTAAAAATCAAAATCAAGTTTTGCCACTGTTTTGAAGCTTAAAGGATTAAACGGCGCCACGGATTAGGTTGCGCCACTGTTTTGAAGCTTAAAGGATTAAACTGCGCCACGGATTAGGTTGCGCCTGACAACAGACTGCGCCCAAATCATATTGCGCCATGCCTAAGTAGCGTATGACATTAATAGCCATCATTGCCTGACAGCACTGACAGTTGACAGCACAATAAACGAAGAAAATCTCTTCGAATCTTTCAAAGCGTGCCGCTCGAGACAATTTTGACAACTGTCCTGTACACCCCACTGAGTTGCGCCTAGGCACAATCTGAACAACTTCTTCTCATATATTCAAAAGCTGTCACGTGCCTGTGCACTGAGTTGCGCTTAGGTGCAACCCAATCAGACGCAGTTTAACTTGTTGACTGAAGCTCGCACAACCTGATAAAGTTGAGACAACTTTCATTCTAAAGCAGGATGACGTGGCACACATGCCACTGATCTCTCAAAACGTGTCCACTACTCTGTACACGACCACGCGCATCTCAATCATATGATGCCACGCGTCTAAATACAGTTAGTACACGATTGAGTAACTGAATGAAAGTTGGCGCAACATGAGGTTGGCGCAACCCAATGTGGCGCAGTCCAGCCTCGAGCACATCAGAATAACTACTAAAACAGTTATTTCCAGAACTCTATAAATAGAGTTTCCAATCATTGTTGAAGCATCACAGAGATCAGAAACTCTTGCAAAATTGCTGCTGCATTCTCCAAAGGCTCTAGTCTTCAAGTTCATATAGTCCAAGGGATAAAGTGATCGTCTTCTGATCAGATTCCTACAGTTGTACTTTCTCAGAAATCATTGTACTTTTGTACTCTTTTCTTAGTTTGTAATCAAACTTTTGTTTTTGCAAACAAAATCACATTAATAGCCAAAACAGTGGCGAAACTTGATTTTTGGGGCGCAACTAGATTGCTGGGTAGTAAAAGCATAACGCAACTTGATTTTAGGCTCTACAAGATTAAACTGTGCCACGAATTAGGTTGCGCCTGACAACAGACTGCACCCAAATCACATTGCGCCATGCCTACGTGGCGTCTGACATTAATAGCCATCATTGCCTGACAGCACTAATAGTTGACAGCACAATAAACGAAGAAAATCTCTTCGAATCTTTCAGAGCGTGCCGCTCGAGACAATTTTGACAGCTGTCCCATACACCCCACTGAGTTACGCCTAGGCGCAATCTGAACAACTTTTCTCATATATTCAAAAGCTGCCACGTGCCTGTGGCACAATTTGACTTGTTGACTGAAGCTCGTGTAACCTGATAAAGTTGAGACAACTTTCATTCTAAAGCAGGATGACATGACGCACATGCCACTAATCTCTCAAAACGTGTCCACTACTCTGTATACGACCATGCGCATCTCAATCACATGATGCCACGCATCTAAATACAGTTAGTACACGATTGAGTAACTGAATGAAAGTTGGCACAACATGAGGTTGGCGCAATCCAATGTGGCGCAGTCCAGCCTCACGCACATCAGAATAACTGCTAAAACAGTTATTTTTAGAACTCTATAAATAGAGTTTCCAATCATTGTTGAAGCATCACAGAGATCAGGAACTCTTGCAAAATTGTTGCTGCATTCTCCAGAGGCTCTAGTCTTCAAGTTCACATAGTCCAAGGGATAAAGTGTCGTCTTCTGATCAGATTCCTACAGTTGTACTTCCCCAGAAATCATTGTACTTTTGTACTCTTTTCTTAGTTTGTAATCAAACTTTTGTTTTTGCAAACAATCGTGACTATGATATTGCGAGCACAACACTAGCATTTTCCTTCCAACAAAATTTACACTCACAAACTAGACCAGTCAAGCTACACACATGACATACATGTCCCACACAAACATGCCTCCATGTGCTCTATTTCAGTTACACCCAAGTATGACATTTTACATTAGAACAAACCGTAGAGGCCTATTTTTTTATTTGAGTTCAACGATGCAAATACCGAACCATTCCTTGACTATACTCAACGCCCATGATCCATGCAAGACACATCACACTTTCACTCAAGCAAGCACATGCCCCACACAATACCAAACACCGATCCCGCACACACTAGTCATTATGACTTCAACAATTTCAAACATGTACCTAATCAAACATAGCAAGGCTTCTGCACTTAGTATGGACCTCACCCCGTGGCCATGAATTCTTTTTCCCTAATTTCTTCAGCGTCATCTGTTAGTTAGGTGAAGGACGAAATCCTTTCGAACCAACACGTGTTAGTTCGAACAAAAGAAGCTTACTATCTTGTTGAAGTATGACCCCTATAGCAACAATGTTAAATGGTAATAATTATCCTATAGAAGTTATTGACCGCAAACGCCACATCAATATCTAAGCTCACTTAGAATTCGAGACTATGGTCAGAAGTGTCCAATATTCTCGTGCCTCTCCCTATAAATGATCCTTCTCAGAAGCCCTGTAACGACAACTTTTACGGTTAGCCAATTTCTATAAGTTGGGTAGGCCTTAGACCAAGAATAACTTATCTTGTAAGGTATGGAGCTAATGCGGAATCCTTTTATAACTACCTCACTCTTATTGAAAACAGAGTTACGATTTGACATATAACTCTTCCTTCATATTTTATCTCGTTGTTCGTAGATATTAGGCTTATTTTAATTTCGAGGACGAAATTCTTATAAGTTGGTAGAATGTAAAAACCCCTAATTTTTTTATTTATCAATTTTTATTATGTGTTTTTATACAGGAAAATGAGTTGTGGTTAATTACTTAAGGATTTTCATTAGTTATTAAGCATAGTAATATTTTGCACCCTTGGATACAAAATATAATTTATTTCTACAAGTTAACTATTAGAAATCTATTTTTATATCGCTTTATAATTTTAGAAATTTAGAAGAAATTATTGTTGATACTAAGGTATTTTATAGAACAATAATAATAAGAAGAAATATTTGGAATTAGGGAAATGTATTTAAAATATCTTCTTTAAAAAAAATTGTAACTATTTGGATTTTATTAAAGAAAAAAAATTTGGAGTATAAAAATGCATTTAAAATTTTATAAGAATTATTGGTATATTTTTTAAAAAGTTTTGTAAGGTTTGAGAAAAAAAAATCCACCCACGGTGAACAGTACCGCGGGGGGGTCACTGTTCACCCGCGGACAAACCCAGCAAAGACCCGAGCCCTCCCCTCTAACTTCGTATATATATACTTGTAAAAAAACGCATGACCTAAAATACCAAACCCTAGTATGCGCCACCCAGCCCCGCCGCCTGGGCGTCCGTGTGCGCCCAGTGCGCGACCACCGGCGGCCGACGCCGCCCACACGCGTGAGCCGCAGCAGCAACACCAGCAGTAACGCACAGAGGAGCCTCGACTTTGCGACGAGTTTTCGTCGTCATCTCTCAACCGTTTAATGAACCGATTTCCCAGGTACGTTGCCAACCTAACCAAGTCCAGCCCCCTTCAAGTAGTTTATTTTATTTCGCATCGTGCACGACAAAAAACAGTTCCAAAATCGAAAAAAAAATCGATTTCTGGACATTAGAAACTGTCCCATCGACCCTACTTTGAAGTCCGATTACTGTCAAACCAGAGACCATTTTGAAATCCACTTGAACAGACTAGAAGACAACATATACGGCTACAATACCTATTTTAGTTTTTATTTTTGCTTATTATATTATGTTTTAAATCAGTTCCAAGTTAGAGAAAATCTGTTTTAAAATATTGAAAAACCTCGATACGGAGTCCGTCCCACAAACCGGATGACTTGGTCGCGAACAATTGGATCGAAAGGTGTGTATGGACTTCGTGCACGTGCGGGATTTAACGAAACTCGAATTGGTTGCGTGTGCGCGATGAATTCGAGACGTATCCATCAAATTTCCCGTATCGGTGATTTTCCAAATTAGCCAATTATTTTGTGCACGTTCGTCAGCTCGAGACAAACTTGCTCCAACAGGACCGAATATTTTTTGATCCTGATGCCAAGTTTGGTACGATTCTGAGAAGGTCGACCGATACGCCTTTTTGGCACCCGCGATCCGATCCAACGGGCAAAATTATGCACGGTCTACCGGAATCCAACTTTGGATATACGGTTGGGTTCATCTCATCAAACAGGACCCATAGACATGTAGATTGATGACTTTAGAGACCATAGAGACTGACACACTTTTCAGTGCAAAGCGGGTCCAACGGCGGACATCGTTTTGACCCGAAATTACGATTTTGCTCTTCTATCCAGAATTGGACTTTTGGCAGGCGTTTCAAGATATATCTTTTATACCAAAAATGTTTGTGGTGTTTATTTCAGCATCCAAGACATTTGTGAGATTTGGCTTTCTATGCTTCATCTATCTGCCGGTTCGAGCTACTTGATGCTGTACTTCTTGCACCACCCTCAGGCAAGATACCTTGCCTCATTTACTGCTTATAATTAGTTGCATCTTTCTTTATTTAGTTACTGCATATTTATTGCCTGTTTATTTTCAGTTAGATCCATGACTTGTTGTTTATAGTTTACTTTATTTTGCTTTCAGTTGTTTTTCTTTCTTGTCTTTAATATGCATATGGACCTAGTCTTAGCGGACTACCTTATGTTAGTGACCTTGGGAGGGAGAAGACAGTTAAATGTATGGGCTACCCAAATCCAAAAGCCATAGTAACTGTGTACTATGGTAGTCGTGTCGCGACGGTCTAGCCTCGAGCTATGTGGATTGATGGGTCACGTTGGCCGCTAGCCTCGAGTTATGTTGGCTGATAGTTTTGGTATAGACGTGTGTGTTGAGTTGTAAGCTGTCATGGGGAAGTCAGCCTTTACCTGCCCATACATCGAGAGGTCTTCTAAATTGCATACTAGAATGGTTAGGTGACCTTAGTCAATGTCATCTCACACCGATTCTAATCATGGCATGGGACAGTGTCACATCACGGAATAGTGTGCTACCCTTGTCCTTGTTTGGTTGTATGGGTAGTCCACTGTTTCGATGATGGGATATTTGGCCGTGTTATGATTTAGACTATTTATTTTTCTTGTGACTTGTGACATAGTTTATATTCAGTTTATTATGGCATGTTCTTCATGTATCTTGTTACGTCCCTCTGAGGACCTGGTGATCTCTCCATGTATACGCTTTCATGTCTTTGTTCAGGTGCTCTAGACAAGATTGTCTTCCTTTCTCTATCGAGGAGGATTGCTCTTGGATCGTCCATAGCTATTTTACCAATCCATTCCTTGTATATTTTTCTCTCATTTAAAATAGTTGGTAGTGGATTTGTCTTCGCACAACACCTTGTACAAAATAAAATTCATAGTTTATTTATATCATTATTCTTTTATTTTGTGGATGAGATTTAGTTGTCATGGTTTACTTTATTTTACAGCTTATGTATACATATAGGATTCCATATATTGGAGTATACTTTGTATGTATACAGCTGACATGTCTACGTACTTAGTCCTAAGTATTTTAAGACTGGGGCGTTACAGCGACAACTTCTTCTTGTATTGCAATTTCCTGAGAAGTACTAGCTTCTTCGGCACTACCAATGTTCTCTGGAACATCCGCGAGAATAATGTTCTTGTCCTTAGCAAACTTGTCTTCAAAGAACTCTGCATCACGAGATTCAATGATATAATTTTTTCAATATCAAGGAACGTCCGAGCATCACTCTTATCAGCATAGCCCAGAAATATGGTCTTCGTGGTCCTCGCCCCTAGCTTCTAAATCTTGATATCCACAAGCTTCACGTACGCCAAGCACCTCCACACTCGAATGACATTCAAGTTGGGTTGACCTTGAACCAGAGTTCATGAGGTGAAATGTCAGATGTCGCAAACGACACCATGTTCAGAATGAATGTAGCCGTAAGCACTGCTTCTCCCCAGTAGCATTTTGAAAGACCCACAGTCAGCATAGAATTCATTCTCTGTCAACGTCATGTTCTTCCTTTTTGCGAATCCATTGGATTGGGGAGAATACATAGCAGTCTTTCATTGACAATACATGTTCTTTATAGAACGATGCGAATTCTAAGAAACGATACTTCCGCCTCGATCACTTCTGAGTCTCAGTTTTTGACCGGTTTGACGTTCAGCTTCAACTTTGAAGTTCTTGAACTTCTCAATGCTTCGTCTTTTGATTTGAGAAGATATACGAATACGTACTTCGAGAAATCGTCGATGAAAGTAAAAAATACTTCATCCCGACTTTTGTGGAGAATTGCTTGAAGTCACAGATATCTGAGTGTACCAACTCCAGAAGATCTGTACTCCTTCACTCTTCTGAATGGCTTCGTGACGATTTTCGTCTGAGCACATATTTCACATTTCTCCAACTCCTTACCCCCATATTTGGTGATAAAGCCTAGACTAGACATCTTGTTAATTCTTTTACAATGAACATGTCCTAGTCTATTATGCCATAAATCAAGAGAGTAACCAGAAGTACAACTACATTAATACTTTCAGAGTTTACAAGTTACAGCTTAAGCATTCCTTCGGTACAAAAAGCTTTGCCGGAGTAAACTCCTTTGTAAGACATCACCATCTGACCAGCATTGATGTCCATCCTCAATCCCTTGCCCAACAGACTCCCGGCCCTGAGACCAGGTTCTTAGCAACCATAGGCACGTGCTTTACGTTCTCCAGAGTAAGAGACTTCCCTGAAGTCAGCTACAGCACGATTGTCCGATCCCCTGAACTTCAGCTTGAGTCTTGTTCACCATAAAGACCTTCTCATAAGTAGGCTCGTACTTGGTGAACAGTTCCTTGTTCGAGCAGACGTGGCATGATGCATCGATGTCCACCTACCAGTCAGTGTCCACGCCATTAGGTTCAACCTGGGCAATCATAGCAATCAGGTTAAGCTCACTTTGTCTTTCGGCTTGGGCTTGGACCTGCAGTCTTTCTTGAAGTGACCCTTCTTGCCACAGTTGTAGCAAGTCACATCTGTCTTGGGCTTGGGCTTGAAAGGAGCCGACTTAACCTTCAGATAGGTTAACATCCTTCTTCTTGTTCTTGAAGGGAGCCTTCTGCTTCCCTTTGTGATCACCAGACTGCACCATGTTAGCCTTGGCCAACTGCTTGGTCAATGAGTCCATCTTCTGCTGTCCTCTGGCTTCATCTTTAATATGAATCCAGTGCAGGAGATTCTTGAGCTGGATTTCCATCTTCTTGCGGAACATGTCAGTCTTGAGTGATCCAGCCTGTAGGAAGTTTGGTGACTATTATGAACTTGTCTTCTTGCTTCATGCCCTCTTCCTCCAGCTTCATTTGCACCTTCAAAAGTTCTTTGACTTGTGGAAGCATGGTCTTCCCATTTTCAAATTGCATGGTGAAGAACTTCTCAACGAGATGGATTTTGGACATCTTCTCGTCAGTTGTGTGCTTCTCTAGAGATTCCCAAACATCTCTAGCTTTCTCCTTCTTGTGTAGAACTCGCCATCGAGTCGTCCATAGCATTCAGGATCAACAACCTGCAGAGGTCGTTGCTTTCTTCCACTTGGCGTACTAGGTCATAGTGACACCGATAGCAAGTTCACCTCCATCTTCGGGAATGGTAGGTTCTGGATCTGTCAACACGTAGGCAACATTGACAAGTTGAAGATTCAAGAAAATCTTCCTCTTCCAAATGTTGTAGTGTTGCCGTCAAACTTCTCAAGTTTGTGAAAACTTGTATCGAGAAGACTTGAACGGTTGGTCTCCATCCCTTTGTGATCTTGCTTTGAGATTGTTAGTCCCGAAGTGATCTAAGGATAGGAGAAATCCAAGGAAGGCAAGAGTTTTCGCAAGACAAAGTATGTACTCTGCCAACACCAAGAGAGGCGTAGAGTTTTCGCGAGACAAAAGTCTGCACTAACCAACTCAAAATGAAGCATAACAAAGGTTACAAAATGACTTCAAGAAAATGCAAAATACATCAACAAATAAAAAAGTGTTCTCTTTACATTTGCAGACACTACAATGAGATAAAAGCAACAAAGAAAATACAAGAGAAACTCCTCGCAGGGGTGAACTCACTGTTGCTCAAAGTAAGATTCGGCCTACTCTCGATATGCTCCAGGAACCAGCAAGTTCAAGAAAGAACCTCTGGAACACTATTCACCCTCGGATTGACTTCGAAACTCAAAATGAGAAGGAAAAGGCCTATGCGCCCATAGGCTTATGCTGTTGCTACTGTTGGAGCTGGAGGCGCACTACTCTGGAGTAGGATTTATGGCCCTCAGTTTTCTCTCTTCTCGTGTGCAACTCTGAAGAGTGGTGCTCTTTATATAGCAGGCTGACACCTATGGCATAAGAATGCTCATGCGTCCATACGCACCGGCCAACCAAATCCCACCAAATTCGAATCTTAGCCGCCGACACAACCGCCCACACAGTAGCGTGTCTCACACCGACAACGCCGCCCACGTCGCACGCTGACAGCGCCGAAAGCAACAAAGCTTATGCGTCTAACGTTTAGACGCATAGCACCATGTATGCGCCTTATTAAGCACCGTTCACAAAAGGAGCACACGAGAGCCATGCGACGATGCTGTCGTGCTAAGTGCAAAGTGCGTCATCAAAGCGCCACTTTGCGCCCTTCGCCTGAGTTGCTAAGCCCCTACGGGACTTAGCTCCTATGGAACCTAAAGGTGGTGACAAAATAAAGGTTTGTTCTTTGTGATTTATACTTAACCCTCTAGAAAAATTAACCCACATGGGCCACCACACTTTGGTGGTTTTCCAATGCAGGACTAAAAGTTCCCAAAGGAAAGTAGAAAACACCAACATGAGAAAAACCAAAAAATTCCTCTAGTATTTATGTTGTTACATCTAAAATAATGAGAAAAAAAAATCTACAAATGTCAACTACATATATACAAATTTGTTGAGACACGCTAAAATAACAACTATATTGAATCTTGTTTGTATAAGGATAAAACTCTTGACAAAGTCCATGTTATCATATCTTTAATAATGGCTAACAATACAAATCGAAAAAAAAAATAATGGCTAACAATACGTACAACAACATGAAATACAACTAATGCATTAAAACAAAATGATCAAAGTTTTACACTTCAGTCCTCAATGTTCAATGGATGGTCAAATGCAGGAAATAAAGTAATACCACTGCTCATAGATTTCACATGCTTCCTCATGGATTCATCCTACATATAGTATTGGGAAGAAATATTTTCTATGCAATATGCTTTTCCCTGCTCTTTGGCCTCTCATAGTTCATCCTGTCATGAAAATAGGGTATTGGATTCAGATACCAAAGAGAAAATACGTAAAAGAAAAAATTGTCCATAATGATAATAGCTAATAAAGAGTTCATTTACATGATAATCATCATCCATATAATCCGGCGCTGCAAATAAGCACTCCAAGTTAGCAAATAATAACAATGTAACACTGTAAACCTTACAACATTTTGTAAGATGGTGGGTCTCGAGCCAAGGAATTTGGTAAACGTGTGTGTCTACACACATATATACAATGAAAATACTAGTCTTATAGCATTATGAAAAGACAATACCTCTAACCATGGTAAGGTCATGAAAAAGTCAAATCCTAATAATTTTCTTAATTCTCCAGTTTAAGTCAATAACAGCTATATCGGATGTAGGTTACGAGTTATGATCATCATCCAAGCCTACTTCCTAAAAATCGTGTCAGATATGGAGCATAGTACAACTCCATAAAAGATTTCACAAAGATTTTATGACCGGCTCGTCAACATTCTATGGTGATGCCAAATTCCTAACCAAGGGGCCGGTTAGTAAGTTGGTAAGTACATCTACCTTTTGGGTATGCACTTTAACATTATACTACTGATGAACTATAAGGCCAACACTTCTAATACTGCTCAAGGTTCAAAATTCATGGTCTGCAGTAGCATTAAGGTTTCTTAGAATTATACCACAAGCTTGAAGATAGCTCGAAATCTGTTGTATGTTTCCATTTAGATTAGACTCTTTTAGTAATATGATAAAGTAATGAAACTTGAAAGGCAGTAAAATTTGGATTTGCAATGATTAAAAGAGTAAAATTTGAAGATCCAAAACCTTGGAGTATAGGGTATTGTAAATCAAGATTCATAGTTGCAATCACAGAACCAACTTTATAAAAGAAAACAACTAAACCATAGTGTTGCTTAAAGTTCTAAAAGGCTTGCACATAGGGTCAAAGAAGAAGCATCAAGGGCTTGGCAAAATGTTTAATATGCCTTTCCATGTCATGGGTGGACAGGAAAATGACTCTTTACAGTTCACACAAATTTATCTGGAAGTGAACTGTCAGTAAGAAACTAAAGTAGAGATGAGAAAGCCATACCCTTCTGTACTTATCCCTGTATCTATCGCGGTATCGATCATGCCCCCTCTCCTTTTTCCTTCGCTCACCTTCCTCCCTTGCTCGTTGAGCTTCCTGTACAAAAAGAGCAGTAGGAAATGCTTCGGGTCTTCTAGAAACAATAGATATAAATGCTATTGGATGAATATTGATATGTATGTATAATTCATTAGCCTCTGAGGCATACTTGCAATTAAGAATGAATATGATCCTCATATTTTTAAACCTCAAACACAGAACTAAGCGATGAAGTTCAATCTGCGGACCACAATTTATTAAAGTGGTTGGCCTATATTCTGCAAAAGTGGTGAATGCTTCTAAAGAAAACCTTGTATCTTTTTCTTTTTCTAGAGTCCTCTCTGAGGACGGACTTAAATCTTGCGAACAACACAATAGATCTCCCTATCAGCTAAATTACCATCTAGATTTTTGTGGTGATTTGCACATCTTTTCTTTATACTAAAACAGAACCAACTCCAGTTGGCAATTTGCTTTAAGTTTGGTCAAACTCCATGGTCCAATCCGAGTATGGTGATTCTCTATATGCATCAGCAGTTCCATAGAGTACGATGTCAATGTTCAAACAATTAAACTTCAAAAGAATTATACCGACTGCAGTCCTCATTCTAACAGTGCCATTCTAACAGTGCGATTTATGAGTATGGTTGTACTCTTTATCAGCAGAAATTTAGGAGATCTTGAAAAATGTTTACTAAACTTCAACAGAATTAAGCCCACTGCAGTCCTCACCTCTTCTTCCTTAGCTCGCCGCACCTTCTCTGCTTCCTCAAAAGCTTCTTTTTCAGCCTTAACATTTGAGCAAATAATAAATGGTTTATTTGAAGATGAATTATAATAGTCACAGCAGTAAGTAGAGGAAAGATGTGCTTGCTCACCTCTCTATGTCTTATCACTGTTTCCTCCACAACTTGTTTTGCATATGCTGGGTCATCACATATTAAAATGTTGTCATAAACTGAACCAGCCTTTACCTACATTACATTTAATCCATGCCGATTAGATACGTCAAATAATTATCAAGTCATATATTAATCTTCATTAAAACCACAAAGTTACCTGCCATACTTCAATGCCCACATATTTCAGAGGCTTCATTACATATAAATCCGGATCATCTTCAAACTCTGCCGAAGAAGGAACAAAGTCAGCTATCCTAATACAATTTAAAATTCAGCTATCCTAATACAATTTAAAACAATTATTGTTGAATGGAAGTAATAAGAGTACAATTATTGTGAGTATGTTTTAAAGGACGCAGATATCTAAATTCAAGAAGTACATGCATATAATCTGTTAAAGTACATGCATATGTGCTTTTAGATCCCTTCTAGTTCATAAGTCATATTGTTCATATCATCGTTTATTAAATTTGCTATCATCATTTGCTCTGCAGTTCTCCTAATGGAGGACACACTAAAGAGAACTGCAAGTAATCTGCAGTTTAGATTACTTGCATGTTACCATATAATCTAGTGTTGTTGAAAGGTCTGTCCCAGAGTAATCTGCCGTGCAAAATTATAACATGCAAGTAATCTAGAACTAAGAAGTTAGTCTTATATATAATCTATGTCTGTCAGCAGATATCATGAGAAATCATTATAACAAAATTAAAATTTAAAAGTCGGATCTGCTCGAATAAGTTTTCTATTTAGAACTTTGAAATGATTTAACACAGCAACATTCTTACTCTCTGAAACTTGAAAAGTATAATTTACATTACATCCTCCATAGAAGATAAAAAGAGTCTCATAAATGTTAATTGTCACTTTTTAGTATATTATGGGTACCTTTAACTGTAAAACTAATTCTGAAGATTACTACTCTCATTTTACACCATTTTGACAAAATTCTGGATTTTGGAAGCTAGTAAAATGTTCCAGTTCACCAATTAAGAACAAGAGTTCAGGTAACAATCAGATTGTGACATGCATAATAGACTTATGAGACACCCTTTGTATACAGTATTGTTCTCATTTCAGGTGATAATTCCATATAGTTGGAAAAGACCTCTTTATTTAGTTGATATGCTTCACACTTACCTGGATTGTCGATCCATGGGATCTTCCATTTTCCCTTATAGTTCGGGTTCTTAATCTTCTGCAATTTTACAATATTTGACATGTGAGCAAACATACTGGAGTTCATCATGATTTGGTCAATAAAATTCATAATGTTCCCATGAACACACCTTACGTTTCCATGTTCCTCTATATTTGGATTTGGGATCTTCGGTGGCCTCCAGATACCATCTTCGTCTTCATCCCATGAATCGGGCTGGTTGAGAGCAAGAAGGTCATTCAGCCTTTATGTCAGGTGTACAATTTATTCTAGAACTTGCATCAAAATCATCAAGTATGGGATCATCTTAAACATCAAAACGTGTTTAAGGATCTCATCCAAAGCAGGGGGCAGGCACTACATTATAGCATTACATCTTGTAATGTATGTGTACTGTAGAGACAACTTGAATACCTTTTTTGCCTTTGGATCCAGAATTTCAGCAGGAATCCTGTCATACCCCTGCAGATGATAGATAAGAAGTAAGCAAAAGACCGAGCATTTACATGGTACAAAATATTTCTTAGTTTCAGGACCAAACCTCAGGTTTAACATCATTAGGATCATCAATATATTCTCTTTCTTCCCAGTCTTTAGGCTGTTAAAGAAACAACATCATGAGCATCAGAAAAACAGGCTGAGTCTAGCTTCAGCAAGATGTCCAACTAACAATATAGAGAATAAAATGGTGTGATTCAGCAAAAGCTGCAACCTTTTTGGCATTGACATCTTTAATCTTTCGAGGTGGAAGGATATCCCAGTCTGTATACATGCTTCCAGATTCTCTTTCACGGTTATCAACCAGAAGACTATAAGTAGCATCAGGCCTAAGGATAAATGTGTAGACATGAGTTAATTTGTCTGTCTCACATTGCAGATCTTTCTTGATAGGGTAGTTCTGTCCCTGGTAGGAAAGTATAAGATGGAGCTTCTTTGTCTGTGTACCACATAAATCAGGCCCAAACATCAAGCTGCATTATAACAAAACCTAACATTCAGTATGCAGAATATTGTTGTTGAGAATGAAAGAAACTATCTAACTAATAATACTTGATTCACAAGAAAACATCTAATCGGGTAGAGGCAACAACATAGGATAAAAATATAAACAATAGTAAACAGAGATGAAGCGCATCAAGTGATCCATGAACATTGTGACACAATAAAAAGGATAAGAAATTAGTGCATTCATGGAAAGATATGTCCTCAAATGAGGATACAATGATAAGGGTCAGTTGGAATATTTAGACATGTATAATTGAGACAGTAGATGTACCTGTGGGAGTGATGGTATCAAGTTGGAGTTACTACAGGTAGAGGTGGACCAAAACAAATATGAATTGAAGCTATAAAAGAGGGTATGGTAGCTGCTTGTGGCCTTAGTAGAGATGAATGAAAGAAAATGATTAATGAGCTGACAGCAAAAGTTTGGAATAAAAGAATTTTGAGCATGTTGCTACGTTTGAAATGGTATCCACAAAAAGCATCTACATTTTAGATTCATAGCAATGAACTAAGGAGAAAACATCAAAACTCAAAGCCTTAAACATATAGATCACCATAAGTCAATGTCTACAAGGCTAAAGTAAAAGCCAATCAATTTTAGAAGACGTGTCAATATTCATCAAAATTATTCCATGACCGATATCTGAAGTATGATTATATTGGAAAGTTAAATAAATCATTATGTAACGACATAAGTAGATAACAGTGTTCTTTGCTTCAAATTTGCAACAATTCTACCATTTTGAACATGTGCAGTGGCGCAAGAAGTTCTTATGCAAGTTACTATTCAAACAATTAAAGTAGAACCAGGATGTAATATATGTTAAGCACTTCAAGGAGCGGTATCAGAAGAAAAAAAAATTGGTTTATTGGTAAATTGTAGTCATTGAAAACTCATCCTAACATGTTAGCGTGGATTCAAAAGGAAAGGCAGGATTTCTGCCATGCATAAGCTTACATCTTTGATGTTCTTCCAATTACCCAGGGAAAAAGGGAAGGAAAAAGAGGAGGGCATAAGGTAAAGGTAATAAATGACAATTTCAAATGATTAAGCTTTAATGTAGAGAGAGAGCATATTTATCAAAATTTGAAAATAATTAGAATTAACCTGTATGGAGTATCACCGCCAAATTTCTTTTGATTGACATAGCCAGACATAAGCTTTATGTAACCACCACCACATTCAATGTCCTGTTCAAATTTTATAGAATACTGCACCACCAATGTCCTGTCCTTGTTACTGAATTCTGGAATTTTTGCAGATATGGCATAATGCTTGGCATCTGGATACGTTTGAATGCCTGGTACCAATTTCAGAAGTACGTGGATAAGTATATCTAAATCAACCACCAAATTACTAACAAGAGAACAAGCAAATTTAATTAGCATGCAGACATTACAAAGACACCGGCAAACCGTGTGTAGGATTTGTGAGCCCAAACTCCTACGAGAAGGAAAATATAGAAATTAACAAGCAATGCCATATGATACATGCCTTTGTCATCCGGGTCTCCAGAATATTTTCCTGCTGTATGCTTAAAAGAACCAGCCTTTCCCTCACTCCTTTTCCAGTCTGATTTAACCCAGCGGCTCTCCCAACCATCTGCTTAGAAGAAAATTAGGAGGCATCAAATTGTTATCATGAATAAAGAAGAAAAAGAGCATAACACATACACATTTAATAAAGAGTAAAGGACAATCAAAACCAACATTTGTTGTAACAACATTAATTTAGTGTCCAACATGTTAAAGTTAGCTACACCAAACCTTTATGATACACAAGTCTTTTACTAACCTGTACTCAACATATTAGCTCTGGCCTTTACATGTAGAATTTCAAGCTAATGGCATTGTATTGGCTACCATCTGAGCATTCTAAAGTCACCATATAGACAGTAGTCACTTCCCAATGTCTCAGGTTTGTTGTCTGCTATTGGTCATATTAACACTAATTTAAACCAAGTTTTAAGAAATGAGCCAAAACAATGCATGTTGGCCATATCAGATTATAATTTAGCCGAGCTGATTTGAAACACGATAAAATAGGTAATGTCGACCC
Source organism: Iris pallida (assembly GCA_029216955.1). Taxonomy (NCBI): domain Eukaryota; kingdom Viridiplantae; phylum Streptophyta; class Magnoliopsida; order Asparagales; family Iridaceae; genus Iris; species Iris pallida. The sequence continues at coordinate 1,768,724 of JANAVB010032019.1, read as the reverse complement.
CTCTCATGTCAAGCTAATATGGAAAAATTCAGTCAATTTGTGGCTCAATACAGCTCAAAGCTTGGTGAAATTGGTCGAAACTTACTGAAGTAGACGATAATTTCCAAAATCAGCTAAAACTTCCCAAAAATTTTAAATGGCCATGATCGGAACTTTCCAATACAAGGCTAAAATTGGTCAACTTTGTAAGAGATCCATGAATTAACTGAAATATCCATTCGATTGGAAGGAAATCCAAGTGTACCCAAAATTTAAGAGAGGATTTCTTCTGTTTACATCTAAAGTGCTTAGCCTTTCTGTTGGGAACAGAGCTTGGACGTAGCGGAATAACACCATTCCCAACCGAAAGGAAAGTCGTGAGGACTGAACTAAATCGATGCATAACTACAAACCACAACCACAATAGCACAAACGCAATCAACAAGAATTTTTATGTGGAAACCCAATGCAGGAGAAAGACACAAGACGATCGGAGTCCAACGTGGAAAAGCTCCACTAATGGATTGAAGAAATACACATCCTCTACAACTCCTCCACGATCCGAACATCGGATCACAACTACTTAGAGATGAAGAAATAATTACAATTAAGAGGAACGAAGTTACCAGAGTATAAGAATCACGAAGACAAACCAAGACGAAACTTCCAGAATGTTCTCCTCCGATGCTTTCTTCGGACAATTTGAGATAATTCTCTTCTTATCTCCAAAAATTGTACACTTCTTGCAAATTAATTAGCCCAAAAAAATAGGTTGAGAAACCTTATATTAAACTCCTCTCAAACTCCTAAAGAAACATGAAGTCCAACTATCCAAAAATCCAACTCTAGGTAGACACGACCCGTCACAACAAATCTTACCCTTCTTGACTAGGTGGAGAAGCCTGCCATTCCATTGGCCTTCCTGTAGAACTCAAATCACCACCCCCTACACAAGTTTTTAGTAAGCATATCAATGCCATTGTCCTCTATATAGACTTTCTCAAGCTCGGTGCCATTCTCATCCAACATGTTTCGTATCCAATAATACCAAATCTCAATATGTTTGGATATGTTATGAAACGTCATGTTCTTATCGAGGTAAATTGTACTCTGAATGTCTACTGCTGCAATATATTCTACTTACGTCTTATACGAAGTAATACATTTCTGCAACTGATACTACCAAAATACAGCTCCCCCTGCGAACATCATCACATAGCATGATGTCGATCTCCTGCTACCAACATCCCAACCATATGAGCATCGATGTACCTGACCAACTTTGGCTCATCACTCCCAAAGAAAAGCCTCCAATTAGAAGTGACTTCGAGATACTGCAAGATCCATTTGATTGCATTGCAATGCTCTCTCCAGGGATTGGAGAGATATCGGCTAACTTATCCGACCGTATACACAACATCTTCCCTTGTATAAACTATAGCGTACATGAGACTCCTTACAGCCAAAGTATAAGGCACATTTTCCTACGTACTTTCTCTGCCTATATTGATGGACTATGTTCAGTAATAAGCTACAAATGAGCCACAAGTGGGGTGCTTACCTTCTTCGATCCGTCCATCCAAAATCTCTAAAGTACCCTTCTGATGTACTTCTCATGAGACCACTGCATCTTCAACCCTCTCTCGACCGATGTCTATTCCAAGAACAGTCTTCGTTACACCAAGAACCTTCATAGAGAAAGCTTTTCTTAATTGGTACTTCAATTTTGCAATCCTCGAAGCATTGCGACCAACAAACAATATATAGTTCACATATAACAAAAGAATAATAAATCATCCTAGGCAGTGCTTCACAAATACATAGTGGTCCGACATCGTTTTCGTATAATCATGTTCCTCCATAAACGTGTATACGACTGCAGCGGAGCCTGCTTCAAACCATATAGACTTTTCTTTAAATAACAACCATATGCACCTTACCCTTTTTATCAAAACCCTTAAGTTGCTCCATATACAACTCCAAATTACCGTAAAAAAAAAATCGTCTTCGCATCCATTTGCTCAACCACCAAATTGGTCCTAGTTGTCAAATCTAGCATCACATGTATAGCCGACATCTTGACAACATGCGAGAAGATTTTATCAAAGTATACACCTTTCCGCTGACTGTAGCCCATGACTATCAGTCTCGTTTGTATTGCAGGTAGGCAGCATCATCTCCTTGCTTCACTTGAAAGACGCAACGATTCTTCAAGACCATCTTTCCCTTTGGAAACCGTATCATACCATAAGTGTGATTGGTGTGCAGAGAAATCTTTTCTTGCTTTGACTATATCCGCACCTGTATGTTCTCGTCCTTCATCAACATGCAAAGTTTTCTTTGGACTCTTATAAATCCCTCTCTTGATCACCAAAAGTTGTACATTTCTTACATATTGATTAGCCACAAAAATAGGTTGATAACCCTACATTGCCTCTAAAGAAAGCAAATACAACCATCCAAAAAATTAACTTAAAACTGATATGGACAACACGAATCTAAGTTGCCCGCAAATGACTGATATGCTACCGACATACAAGTTCCTACAATTCCCGCACTCGAGAATAACCAATAAGCTGGCAGTATATCGGTCGACTACACTGCTCCTCTCGACCAAAACCGAAAATCTACCTAGCCAAAACCAAAATTTTGATCAGGCTGTTAGCTGCAATCTTACTCCAAAACGATCCTAATATCGCTCCGTTGAGTTCTCATCGATCGTCGACGCTTCTTGACCTTCCTTGACACAGGAGCAACGCGCATCGCCTTCCGGGATAACCTCCATGTAGACGAAAACCCATACAAATATTTAAGTAGAAATATTCGCTATATAGAAGTCAAACATTGCTTTATTAAGAAAGTGTTAGGCTAACCTAACCCTAGGCGAGTTGTCTCGCCTCATCGTTTGGGATGGCCTAGGCGCACCTAGCCTCGACTTGAGAAGAAAAGCGCCACTTGGACAGCTTCTCAAATTTCTTTTCCATAACATCTTGTGTCACTTCTGTAGCTCATGTTAGATTATCAAAATCTACCCAATATCTCTAAAAACCCATCAAATTTGAATTTTTAGACAACAAACTTAAAAAGAGTAAAAAAATGATACTAAATTACTAATAGAAAACAATAACACAAGATTAAGTTAAAAATTAGTAACATCGCATATAAGTCTTAATGATGGAAGACAATTTATTCAGATGAAAAACAATGGTGTAAACCGTCCAAAAAGTCGTCCTAAGGAGGAGCGCTGCCGAGAGGAGTGTCGTTGTTCTCTTCTTTATCGTAGTCGCACGATATTCTCCTCTTTCTTTCCTTTCTTTTTTTGTTTTATGTCTATTTAGTTAGTAATTTATAGTATTAGAACTTAAATAAGATTCTATTGGGGCGTTCAAAACTTAAACGTGCAACTTTAAAAACCAATAAAACCAAAAAAGTTCATAAAACTTATAAAATAACCCAAAGAATGTCCAAAAAAGTTGCATAGAACACCTAGCACACCTACAAGTGGGCCTACGCTCACCTAATTATCCATTCGTCTAATCTCGCCTTTGGCGTCTTTCTCGTCTAGGCGTCGCCTAGAGAAGATACATCGTCTGTCTTTGAATTAGACATTGGAACATCGCCTCACGTCTTTTGGGCAACTAGGCGTGCATGGACAGCGCCTTTAACAACACTGATTCACAATATTTAAAAAACTGATAGCTAGATGTTGCTAGTATTATTAGTTTGGTTGTACACTCTCGTTTAGATAAACATAAAGATGTATTAATATCTTTGTGCATTGAAGTACTAAATAGAGAAATTTACAATTTCTAATAGAAGTACAATGAACAAAATCCATTATGACCTTAGGGCTTAAAAGATGTTTATATCAATCCAATAATCTAAGCTCAAAGTTCATAAATTCCACCCTTACTACCTATGCAAACAAAACACCCTTAGGCTATGTTTGATTGGGCTTTTTTTTCCATGAAAAAATATTTCTATCACAAATTTTCCATCAATTGTAGTCTTTGATAGCTTATATTTTCCATGGAATTATTTTCCAAAAAACTATCATTTTTCATATTTTCTTCTAAAATGGTGGAAAATAAAACTTGCCCAACCCATAGGAAAATATCATTTTCCATGGAGAATAACTATTTACCGTAGAAAATAATGACAATCAAACACCCAAATTAAGTTTTCCATGAAATTTTTTTAAAATTCCATAGAATTTTTTTCCTAGGAAAATAATTCCATGGAATTAATTTATATTCCATATCTTTTCCACCTTGCAATCAAACGCACCCTTTATGTATTACAACTTGTTGGTTCGTATGCAGCTTTATAAACTTTTATTAAAACCTTGACGGACTTGTCAGCATGTCGAACTGAGCAGCCATTAGCCACACTAGTAATCATTTATTTGAATGACAGGATCATAAAATGTTTGGTATTTTGCAGTCCACCAAAAAAGCATATAAAAAATATGCAACATTCAAGATCTTTCACTATATATATGTATTATAACGTTAAATCTTTAAAAAAAAACAGTCCTAAATATGTTACCTATATGTTAATATTCACTACGGGTCTGCTTGGCAATTGTAGGGTAGCGGTTATGAGGTGTTTTTAGAGTACCGGTTATGAACGATTATGAGAGGTCCGGATTTGGGTGGTTTTTAAGTAGCGGCTTTTAAACCAGTCCAATCCATGCTTGGTAATTCACTAACGAGCGGTTCTGAAAAATTTTTACACAAATAAATTAAATAGGGAAGGGTATCAGTAGTTATAATTATATATATTTTTGTGAGGATATAAATGGAATAAAAAAATAGAGCCGCTCAAAACCCACCGATTTGGGGTGTTTATAAAGCCACCCAAAAATACATTACTCCAATTTTGGGGGGTTTTTGAGCCGACCAAAACCAGTGCCTCAAAAAAATTAACAAGCAGAGGTTTTCATAAATGGTCGGTTCAAAAACACCCCAAAACCGGTGAAAATACCGTTACCAAAAACGAGATTCGGGACTTAACTTTTGTTTCCGTTTCAGACCGTTGAGCTCTTGCCGGTTCCATCGGCATCTCGGACATGTTACTTATATGGAAACACTCACTACGAGATCTAGGGTTCCCGTCATTTTCCGTTTTTTTGACCAACAGGTTTGATAGTTCAAATGGGAACCAAAATGGAAGTCACTTTCCCAATCAACCTGGAAATAGTAAAGAGCATTTGATCACAGCTCACCGTTCCAAAATTTTGACCAATTACCGCTTCTTCTTTTTTAAGTTGGGGGAAGTTATCTAAGCTTAACTGAATATTTCCATCACAAATTTTACACAAATTATAGTGTTTGATAGCTTATATTTTCCATGGAATTATTTTCAAAAAAACTACCATTTTCCATATTTTCTTCTAAAATGGTGGAAAATGAAACTTGTCCAACCCATAGGAAAATATCATTTTCCACGGAAAATAACTATTTCCGTGGAAAATAATGACAATCAAACGCCAAATTAAGTTTTTCATGAAATTTTTTTAAAATTTCATGGAATTTTTTTTCCTAGGAAACTAATTCCATAGAATTAATTTCTTTTCCACATATTTTTCACTTTGCAATCAAACACACAATGGTAAAATACAAAACATATATAAACGCGTTCTGAGCTGAACTCAGTAGAAAAAGCTCCAAAGAGCGAAGGACTCGTAACTCATATATCAAACATACCGATCGGATCTTAGAAAGAAGCTACATCGATCAACAAATTGAATACCTCCATATTCTGAGAAATGATTAGTAGAAGAATTCAAGAACTGGTGCTGATACCTTCAAATCGTTCTTCGAAAATAATCTCCGAAGAAGAAGAGAGAAAGTGCAGAGCGAGGGAGAAGAAGAAGAAGAGAGTGAGTCCGGGTTTTTCGGACATCGCGAACCGGCCTGCGAGAGTGGAGAGGAAGACTGAGATCGAACCACTTTATAGAAGGAGCAGAAAGTGGAATTTGTCTTAAACGCCCCTGGGACGACTGGAAATTGCAGCAGTGGACGCAGTGGAAGTTTGACCTTGACTTGACTTGCCGAGTCGCGTCTGTTTGTTTTGTTTTGTTATGGTACTAGTCATAACCCGTGCCCATAGGACACGGTTCATTTAAGGTATTCCCCCTCAAAATCTTGGACCCCCAATTTTCAACGAACAATAATAATTATGAGGCTCACATCAAAATATTAAATCCCAACCACTGCTGGATGTAAATTTTCTTTAGATTTTCCATAAAATCCCACTCTCAATAATGCTCATCCATAACCATTATGAGACCTCCATCAAAATATTAAATCCCAACCACTTCTTTGGATTCCCCATAAAACCCCACTCTCAATAATGCTCATCCACAACCGTTGATTCACCAAGATTAAATTCCAACCACTCTTTATCTTGGTACAGTCAGCCCTAGGATTCAAAAACCTTTGTGTTTTGTATAATAGATATTTGATTGATATTAATTCATCTATTTAAATTGTTTGTTATTAGCAAAACATTTGTTTAAACTAATATCAGTAATTAGAATTTTTATAATGATAATATCATATTTCTTTCATAACAATCAGTTATTTAATTAAGATTCCATTAAAAGAGCTTTAAAGTATACTTAGTTATAGATTTCCTATAGAGATAATATCATTTTTTTATCATATAAAGTTCTGCTAATTTGGATAAACAAAAATCGGTAACTAAGCCTAGACTTAGCTAACCATCCATATATACTTGATCATATACAATCGTGAAATCCTATCCCCTCTACTTATTCCCGATATTTCCTCCCTGCATATATACCTCCCCCACGAATTCCACGATGCAAAAACAACACCCCCCACGAATACAGCAACACTCCTCGACCGAACCACCTAGTCAAACATCGACCTCCCTGTCGTTCCGAAACCACCACCACGAATCATCACACGCAGGAAAAGAAAAGAAATAAAAATCCTAATAACATCGATGGCATGCCGCCACCGAGATGCCATGCACCGCAACATTCATCGCAAATGCCATCCTCACCATCATCCACCACCACCAACGTGACCAGTCTCGGGTCCGACCCCGGGCATCCATGTCTGTGCATCCGCTTTGATTCTCTTCATCAAATTCTTTACATCAGAACATACAAAGGAATCATGTGTCCAACCTATGGATACGATTCGGACACAAAGAAATTTACATGAATCCCTAAAATCGCCCGACCGAGCCATAGCGGTCGCTCCACCAGGTTTCGTGCCCTCTCCCCGAAGTCCAAACCGACGAATGTTGTGCCGAGCCCGACGTCGGCATTCCGTATCCCCAAACATTAAAGACGGAGTGGTTACTTAACAGTTAGGTAAACATACTTGGCCGTACTAACATATTTGTATATCAGTGCCATTTATTGGGCACGTATCGGACACCACCCAGACACAGCAAAATACACTAAGAAGCCAAAATTAGTGACATGTTTGTCTCAGACTGGCTTGAATCTCACTATCTCCGAAAAAACATTTGAACAGTTCCTTTCTACTGTCAATCTATATCTCATTAAAAAGAAGAAGAAACAGTAATATCGGCGTTTAACAAATCATCCATCCCACCCCTCCCGGTTCTCGCAGCTCCTACCGATATCCATTCCAAACCGACGAATGTTGTGCCGAGCCCGACGTCGGCATTCCGTATCCCCACCCCGGCGCCCGAAGACTGCTCGACCCAGCCAACCGTTGGATCTAGCCTCTGGTTTTCCGACCAGCGCGCCCCTTTCTCGCTTGGCGACCGGCGGCTACTCCCACTGAGCCACGCCTAACCACCACGGCCTCGTGCCACCTCCGCCGTACCACCGTGTCAGTCGAGCGCCGGCGACCGCCTCCCGCACCTACTGCCCCTACCCAACTCCGACGCGGAGAGCCGACAAAGCCCCAGTGAGCCGCCGGATTCTCCTTCGTGAGCTCCTCCTCCACCAAATCTCGGCCAGAGCCACCCCGATCGAACCCCCGGTGAGCCCAAAAATCCCGATCTCTCTCTTTACCTGCTCCTTCTTCTTCAGCTTCCTTCTATTTTTATTTTGAACTCTCTCTCTTCTCTCCCTTTCTTACTGATTTGAGAGGTTGGACATTAAATGAATGCCACTAATGACAATTTTAGGAAACCGAGATAGAGAGAGAAAGAGAGAGTTTGTAAAATTTTATAAAAGCAAGATCAAATTTTAGAAAAGGTTGGTATTATTATAAATAAATGCATGCGAAGATGAAGCAGCTTTGGAAGCAATCCCTGCTTTCGAAAACAATTTATGAAAAGCAATAGCTTTTCAAACAAATACACATAAGCAGCTTTTACCAACAATTTATGAAAAGCAATAGCTTTTCAAAACCAACCTGTGGGCATCAGATAATCTGATGTTCAATGCACAAAGATCAAATTATAAAATTGCATTACACTATCAAATATCAATACACGCATGAAACGTTACTTTTTTTTTTCTTCTTCAATATAATGGAGAATTTTATAATATCAACCGAAAAATTCGCTGAACAAAACAGTGTATGATCATACCCATAAACAGTAACCCACTCCTCTTCGTCCATCTCGCCGCCGCCGGCAGCGGGGACCATCGGCAAGTTGCTCCTCATCTCCGGCCTTGCCACCTCCCTCGGCGGCGGCAGCATCAGCAGCTCCCCTGGCTGCTTCTGCTGCACTACCCCCTCCACCGGCGACCCGCTCCTCCCCGCCACCCGCCATATCCTCGCTCCCGACCCTCATCGGCGACCACCAGCTTCCGCTCCCGGGACTCCGCTCGGCGGCTCTGGCCGGGGAAGGGGTGGAGGGGTGGTTCCGCTTCGGGGTCGGGACGGAGGCGGAAGCGGGTTCGGGGGTGGAAGGATGGGGGAGGAAGTGTCGGGCTCGGGGGAGAAGTCGAGGCGGTCGTCGAGGGTGAACGCGGGAGGGGAGGGGGGTCGGCAGCGGCGGCGGAGGATAAGTTGTCGCGCCAGAGGGCGGAGACGATGGAGGCCTGGTCGGGGGTGGCGAAGCGGCTGGCGAGGCGGTGGGAGGAGGAGATGGGGGAGGCGAGGTCGCGGAAGAAGACGGACTGCTGGTGGCGACGGTCAGGGGTGCTCCTTCTTCTTCAGCTTCCTTCTATTTTTATTTTGAACTCTCTCTCTCTTCTCTCCCTTTACTGATTTGAGAGGTTGGGCATGCCACTAATGACAATTTTAGGAAACCGAGATAGAGAGAGAAAGAGAGAGTTTGGAAAATTGTACTCCAGGTGTTACAATGTTACAATTATTTTCCTTTCTATAATATTAAATTCCAACCACATTTTTGGATTCCCCATAAAATTTTACTCTCTTCATCCACAACCGTTGATTCACCAAGATTAAATCCCAACCACTCTTTATCTTGGCACAGTCAGCCCTAGAATTCAAAAACCTTTGTGTTTTGTATAATAGACTAGTCATAACCCGTGCCCATCGGGCACGGTTCATTTAAGGTATTCCCCCTCAAAATTTTGGACCCCCAATTTTAAACGAACAATAATAATTATGAGGCCCCCATCAAAATATTAAATCCCAACCACTGCTGGATGTGAATTTTCTTTGGATTCCCCATAAAACCCCACTCTCAATAATGCTCATCAACAACCATTATGAGTGCAAACCCCACTCTTTGGATTCCCCATAAAACCCCACTCTCAATAATGCTCATTCCCCATAAAACCCCACTCTCAATAATGCTCATTCACAACCATTATGAGTGCAAACCCCACTCTTTGGATTCCCCATAAAATACAACTCTCAATAATGCTCATCCACAACCGTTGATTCACCAAGATTAAATCCCAACCACTCTTTATCTTGGCACAGTCAGCCCTAGGATTCAAATTAGTAGTGAAATATATATTTTTTTAATCCCAGACAATGGAGCTGCAAATTTGGACACTTGTGTGGGACAATATGTACAATAAGCAAACAGTCTGGCCACCGATGCAAAATTCAATAGAGAAAACAGGTATGCTCGTCATTTCATCAAACATCTGATCTTGTTGTGGCAAGTAGCATAAAGTAATGAACATCAATAGAAACACAGAAGGAATCAACTACTGTTGCCATCAAACATTCCAGAAAGGATTCAACTTTTTTTTCCATTAATCTCAGTGCCAGAACATAAGAGATCCAAGTAACTACAAAAGAACATCTATAGAAACACCAAGAAAGAACCTAAACATATTAGAACTAAGACTTCCATTCTTTCTTCCGTTCAATTCGTTCACTCGTCGTCGGCTGGGGCGCTCCTGGAGGAGCCGCCCTTCTTGGGGAGGAGGAGGTTCGTCGTTCCTCACCGCCAGCTGGATGTGGCGAGGCACAATCCTCGTCTTCTTGTTGTCCCTAGCCGCGTTTTCAGCCAACTCCAGAACCTATGTATAAGGAATACTATCAACATCAGCAAATTGTGCTACAGATTGGAAAATTCGCTCTCAAAATAAACCCTAACTTTTATTAGTAAACATAAGTAAAAAAAAAAAACTAACAAAACTGAACTTTGTATAGATATATATTTTATGCTTATTTTGGTCCGATGGGATGAACAAAGTTATACTGTTGCCATCACACATTCCAGAAAGGATTCAACCTTTTTTTTTCATTAATCTCAGTGCCAGAACATAAGAGATCCAAGTAACTACATGCTCAAACATCACTCTAACTGCAGCAAACATCATAATGAATTATAAAAACTTTTAAGTTATATTATAAGTACCCAGATTCCACATCTGTATACAGATAAAAATTCATATCATGATACATAAAAGGTAGATTGCAGATCCCAGCAATACAGAAGTAGTAAACAACCAAGTAAACAAATGGGCAGTAAACAAAGAAGCCCATTAAACAACCAATCAGTAAAATTTCAAAAAATGAGTGTAACATATGAGAAAAGAGTATCAGAGTTGTAAAATTCCCTAAAAAACAATGACTTAAGTAAAAAAATGATTAAAACTGAAACTAATACTCAAAAAATTGGAACTTTTACTCATAATATCACTGATACTAAATGAAACATTCAACCCAACAAATAAAAAAAATGATACTATTCCAAACTGAACTGGATACTCAAGATAGTAATGATTTGAACATCACAATACTGGAAAACAAAAATTGATACTATTCCAAACTGAATTGGATACTCAAGATAGCCCTAAATTTGAAGTAACTTATCATAAGTTTTTTGATAAGTTGTTATTAGAATGCTTTCGAAGAAAGAAAAAAATAATAATCAGTCAACAAAAGCAATCCCACACCCATCCTTAATAGATGAAGTAGTATATAAAAGAGAAGCAGCTAAACATCATAGCATGAAGAAAGATGCCAATTCATAATTTTTACAAAGGAGACTTACCAAGAATTCGAGAGGCATCAGAAACATGTTCAAAGACATCGTTAATCTTCTTGATTGCGACCTTCTCTCCGGTGTGGGTATCCACTGCAGCCCCAACCACCCCATAGCTCCCCTTCCCAACCACCTCTTGTATCTGGTATTGATTGCTTCACCATATTCAGTGAAGAACTCGGTATCATGCATGCTCTGAAATGATTGCAAAGAATACATTCGAGAGAATCGATGCAGAGACAGTAAAAGAGGAATAGAAGAACTTAAAACGTAGCTTATAAGAAAGTTCTGCCATTATTTTCCAAACATCATTCTTTGCAAGGATACAGATTGATAACAAAAGAAAGCTTTAGCCAAATCGTCTTGATACATTAACTAAAAATAATCGCTGCTACAGAGATTAAATATTTGAATTGTAAATTTCAGCAAGTTTCCTTGTAAAATACCTAATCAATTCTCCCAAACGTAAGAAACTCGACATGGGAACATGTTAAAAGAGTAAATTAAATCACTATCTAAGACAAATTCCATGAATGCTCAGTAAGATATCAAAATCTCTTTTGCAAGGGAACATATAGTTCTATCCTTTATTTCATACATCAATTAGCAAATAGGTTTCTTTTTTCCAGAGAAAGGATGGGGTAAGGCAGACCCCAGCCAAATTCCATGAATGCTCAGTAAGATATCAAAATCTCTTTTGCCTACGAAATACAACAAAATCTTCGTAAAAACAATTCTCAATCAGCAATTCCCAAAATCCAAATTTCAAGTAGCCAAATTGGAAAGTGATGAGATGTTCAATCTCAGCAAGTCCACGTTTCCAAATTCTCAAAGCCCAGGATCCCAAATCAATAACTTCATATAACAGTTCTTTTTACCAAAAAGATGCCAACTTTCCAAACAAAACGAATATTTCAATTTCCCAGAACAGAAAAAGATTGCATCTTTTTTGTTGGTATCTAGTAGAAATATGTGAAATTTCAAATAGAAAAGTGATCAGATGTTCAATCATTCAATCTCGGCAAGCCCTCATTGCCAAATTCCGATAGCCCAGGATCCCAAATCAACAACAAAAAGTCGTCAAAATCAAATGTCAACCCAACCCCTTAAACCCCTCCCAAGAGTTGGGGGAATTAAGGCAAGACATGAGTTGTGATTATTCTAAATTTCCTCATCCGCTTCCAAAAGTGTTGATTCTCCTTTCCAAGCCCAATTTCCTAAGTTGATAGAAAACACATCAGTACCCCTTTTTGGTAGATATTTTGTTGTAACATAAAGTAAAGCTACAAAGGTTTATACAACTCACTATTTTGGCCATGGTAATGCTTCCGCAGAAAACATCTTATTCATCACATAATAAAGAGATCGAGTCTCAATCGGAATCCATAAAGAAGTGCCATTTGGATGAGCAACAACCTAAATACATTAACATTACAAAATTGTTAATGTGACTCACCATTTTATTTGATAATATTGAAAATATAAAGTAAAAAACTTATTTACCATATTAAGTGGGAGCGTCGATGTTCGAGATTTGAGTACCCAATCACGCTCAGTGAGAAAAATCTTCCAATGATGGCGATCAAGCCCCGTCACATTTGCATGTATCATTCTCTTTTCAACTATCTGAAAATAATAATTATAAATAGTTACTAATATAAGCACTCTTATTAAGAAAATGATCACCTCTAATGGCATGCATACCTTGTCACCCCAAAGTCTCATATAAGGACGAAACTTGACAGATCTATTAATGTTTTGAAGTAAGTTAACCTATAATTAAAAAAAATTAAAAAAACAAATGAGATCAAATATAGTATAGTATAAAGTACGTTTAGCAACTTACAATTTCACGCAGATAAGCATCATTTTTAGCATTCTTCTGCATAAAAAGTAAACCAATATTTTAGCAAACTAAAGTTAAAATTTCACTTAAAATTCACAGCTGTTAAAAAATTTCTTACATTGCCATAAATAGTCAGGCTTGTCCACATCTTGTAGCCCTTCATTAAAAATAATACAAATCATTAAGTTGAAACATGTATCTGCAAAATGTCAACTATTATAGGAATAAAATAAATAAAACTATGTTTACTTACATAAAATAGTCATCAATGAGCTTCATAGCAAAATTTCTGGATAGACGATGTTTAATGTGTCATTTGAATTAGACTGCAAGAGAACACTAACACGATCGAAAGATGTGCACCTTGAAAGTGCCACATAAAGATGTCCATGGCTAAAAACTGGGTTACGCAAGTCAACTCCTACATACTTTACAGATTGCCCTTGAGATTTATTAATTGTCATTGCATAAGTTACACGAAATGGAAACTGTCGTCTTGTCATATGAAAAGGCAACTCTGAAGCTGATGGTGATAAAGATATTCTTGGAATAAATACAAAACTGCCAGCTTTATCACCATTCAAAATTTGAGCTTCAATCACACGGGAAGCACATCTGACAACCATCAAGCGAGTGCCATTGCAGAGGCCATCTTTAGGTGCAATATTACGAATCAAAATAATTGGACAACCAACCTTAAGGTCAAGTTTAAATGGTGGTAGCCCAGGAGGATCCAAAGAGTTTATGTACTCGGCATGATAACGATTTATAATTGCAGGATCAGTTTCTTCAGTTTCAGCCAGTTTGTCTGCAGCTAAATACGTAATCTGTTCTCCAGGATATATTTGTAAAGCAACAGTATTTATTAAATTAACATCATCATTCCGTGCGGAAAGAATTATTCGTTCAGTCAGGTACGCCGGAGTCACCATGCCCTCAACATGTAGCTGTGGATAAATTCTTAGTACTAACTCTTTTAAATCATTACATCTGAATATATGGGAGGGAAGCTCTACGACTTCTGTAGGATTTGTGCCGACCTATTACATGAATAAAAATTATCTAAGTTAAAGGTCCATAATTCTAAAATGGTATAATTCTAAAATGGTGATAAAGATAATACTTATAAATACCTCCAAAATAAATTTTGCATAATTTGTATTTTCAATAGAAGAGTTAGCCAGCCGCATATTCTTATCCAATATCAAAACTTGAATAGAACACCACAATGCAGATCGTCTCAATGAGGCTCCAACAATTTCTTCGCGAACCCCCTTTGGTATGACTGGCAATATTTGTCGAAAATCTCCACCAAGAACAACCGTAATACCACCAAATGCTCTGTCGTTATCACAAATATCCCGCAACGTTCGATCTACTGACTCAACACAATGGCGATGTTGCATCGGAACTTCATCCCATATTATCAACTTTGCTTTTCTGAATAATTGTGCATGTATAGATTGCTTACTAAAATTACAAAGTGAATTATCACACACGTCTAGCGGAATACGAAATGTTGAGTGTGCAGTGCGACCTCCAATAAGTAGCAACGATGCAATACCAGAAGATGCGACAGTGATGACTATATTTTCAAGACTACGCAACTTTGTTGCTATTGCATTATATAAAAAAGTTTTTCCAGTACCGGCACCACCACTCAGAAAAAATGTAGTTCCTTTATTCTCGAAAATGGAAGAAGTAATTGCCGAATAGGCACTACGTTGTGCATGGTTTAGGCAATCCACATCCTTCTGTGCATCCACTTGTTTAGCTGCATTTATGAGTTCCTGATGTTCATGCAACAGTCTATTGCCAACAATTGCATTCCAATCTTGTGTAGGAAGTGACATTGGCGGAAAGTCAGCTAGACACTTACCAGATTCCTGAAGCAATTCATTGATAAGGAATAAGCCATAATCTTCAATTTGACATTGAGTTGGAGTAGAAATGGCAAACAAAGTAGGAATTTTATGTTGAAGATCATCACAAATATGAACTGAGAATTGATTCCACAATGCAAGTGGATCGATCGGTGAACATTCGATTAGGATAATACAAAACAATCTTCTTAATTGATAGCCCGTTTTCATAATTGAAGCCTCGTCAAGGCATTGTTTCCATTATGAATCATCTTCAAGCAGACCTCTTGCAACACACGTTGCTTTGAATGTAGAGTATTCTACGTCATTGAATGTGCGTAAATATTTCCATGATGTTGGTCCTTTAACAACTGTAAGTAACAGTCGCAGATAGAAGCGCTCACCAGAGTTAGGAGGTGCAAAATACATTCTACCAATCGCATATCTCGATTTTCTTGGAGTCCATACCTTTGTGGATCTATTCCACACAAACTTCTGGGGGAACTCCTGGTAAATAAGATCATGTGCTGACTCATGTAAAGCACAACATGTAAAAAATTCAGTCAAAGTTGTCTTCTCATTATCAGCTCTAGCCCTTATTGTAGCAGGATCTTCATCTGGATCAAAAGTAACACGGTGTTGACCTGGTAAATGAAGGACCAGTCTTTGTACTGACGGAATCTCCTGATGTAAAGGATGCTCAAATATTCGCCAAGCTGCCTCTGGCGGTCCAATATATCTTGCATCAAGGTATTGTTGGATCTCATCTACTGCCCCTAGTACCATTGTGGTTCGATTATGGCCTTTATAAATATATTTATGAATGTACTTGACACATCTTATTCCGGCACAGACTTCGACGTTAATATGACAGTTAAAGCGTAGGGAGAGATACATATTGTATGGAACAACATCTCGATTATCAACCTGATGCCCTCTTACAGTGTAGATTTGTCCGACATTACGACGACGATATATAGGATAGCCGTCACGATCCATGGTTGTTGAATCTACGTAAGTTCTCGGATATCTCTTAGTGCATTTACCATTCTCCATACATGACGCATTTGGGTTTCGAGCACCACATGGTCCATGCACCATACATTTTATAACGGTTTCAAATAATGCAGGACACTGAGTAGGATCGGGAAATTCAGCAGAAACAATCTTATCTACTTGATCACATGTGTGGATCTTATCTGGACCACTAAGAAAAAAAAGGGCATGCATATGTGGAAGCCCGCGTTTCTGAAATTCAATTGTAAAGACGTGTGCTACTTTCCTACCAAATACATTATTGACATCAATCTCCTTCATTAAAGCCTTTCTTTTTAACTCAAAAACACGTGCAATTAAATCAGGTCGATCGATAGCATTTTGATTGGGCAGCAGAGCTGAAATTATTTCAGGCCACTTTGGATTTGCGGTCATTGTAAGAAATATATCTGGATGCTTGTTATACCGTGTGATAGCCATCGAGTCTTGAAAGATTTCAAACATGTGACGTGCACTACCAGTGAAAGATGATGGAAGTATCATGCGCTGTCCAATCTGATCGCCACTGACATATGCATCAATATCTGTAAGGCCCTGATATAGTTCTGAACGAAGTTTCTGCTGATTAAGTTTGATGTATGTCAAACGATTTTGCTCAGTTTGTGCCCAAGCATCAACTATGAACTCTTGAAACAACTTTCCTGCTCTCAAAATTGAAGAATACTCTGTATGTCTTTCAAATAGACGGTAGCAATAATACTCACATAATGTAAGGCGTCTATGTGAGAATTGTTTTAGCAAAGGATCCCATTGCTTCAAATCAGGTTCCCATCCAAGTTGACCATGTGGAAATAACAATACATAATGCAATGGCAAATATGCAGGATGAGCCTCGTTGATTTGCATTAGTTGATTATTTCCACGTAGATGTAAAACAATATCTCTCATACCAGAAGGTCGATGACCATCCCCAGGTAAAATAATTGCAATTTCATCTACAGTTGGTAGATTATACCGTCGTATATCCTTGTTTGCACTATAGTACAGATATATGGGGAGATCTTGACCAGCTAAATCCCCTTGAGTTAAAATAGTGTAAGCTTGCTGGTACAGATTGATGAATGGATTTACGTGTAATAAACAATCTTGAATAATCTGTAAGACATCTCTTCTCAAATGAGGGTTTCTATTACTCCGTAGCTCTGTAGCAGCAGCCGAATCATAAATGTATAGTTGACAATAACTTGGATTTTGGTTGTGTTGTGGCAGAAGCGAGCCAGTTCGATGACGTAATTCCCCATGAATTGTAAATGATGTCAGACCTCTTCCAGCAATCAATCTTCGATCAAGGGAAGCACCAAGACTGGTAAATGCATTAGCCGCATTATACTCTCGAGTATACTATCGAAATGATTTTGATTGCACACTATCACCATCATATAAATCTCGAAGTGTTGGAGGGGGTTCGATAAGTGCCCCTAGTTTTATTTTTCCTTGTAAACAACAAGTTCCAAATCGATGTGTTGTTAAAGTTGAATTCGACAATTGTTCATCCAACCAATGTAAAGCTGAGCAATGAGAGCATGCGATATTCATTAATCCAAGATAATGTCGATCAGACTCCAGCTGTGTTGGTGGACCAACTCTATGTTGAACACGCCTGCATATTAATTGCGAGGCTGATCCATATTCTTGTTCAACTCGAGAAGTTGACAAACTAGGTGTTATATGATGTGTTTCTTGATCTTGTTCTATCCGTCTACGTTGAGCTGCGCCATCATATTCTCGTTCAACTCGAGAAGTTGGTAAACCTGGTGTCACTGGAGAAGTGGACGGTGTAGGTGTTATCCGAGGTACATCAAGTATGCTAGTAGGAGTCATATACCGAGATATGGTTATTTGTTCACGTTCGCGTTCGTGCCTTCTAAACTGAGCTAAAGACCTATCCAAATGAAACCAAAACTGAAATATAATTAAATTAAAGTAGATTAGATTAGACCATATGTACAATCAAGTGGATGATCACCTGATAGTTGGATTAACATCTTGTTCAGAAATCGTAACATTACGTGAGGTAGAGCCTTCATCATATTGAGCTACATTTCTTTGTGATTGTTCACGTTCTCTCCTTTTGCGTTGAGCTAATTGCCTTTTCGATATGTAACTATCAGCAGATGTCTAGAGTGTGTGTATATAAAGTTGGTTATTAATGATAAATGAAGTATAGAATTCATTGAAGTCTATTAACAAATTCCATACCGGTAGCATCTTTGTGCGACTCGAAAAAATCGATAGGCTCTTCAAGTAACACCAACGTCCAACTAAATCATTTAAAATAAATGTTAAAATTATGAGAAAAAATAATTCCACTGAAATAGAAATGGGGGCTGTTAGATCTGTCTACACGCTCAAAAATTCCAAAGATCTGTCTACACGCTCCAAAGTTTAGTCCAAAGATCAAAAATTTCAATTGGGACATGGGAACATAGGCAATGGGGACTGTTAGATTCAATAACTTGCATGATTCCTATAAATACTAATGGCCAGAAACCACACAGGGATACTGTTCGCTCCACTGTCCTTTACTAAATTCTGATCTATGCTCTATCCATCATAATTACACTTGCTAATTTTTTACTGTCAATGATCACTCCAGAGAGCGTCCTTGCAACATTTTGAATGTCCATCTCTCTTCCTCTGATCCATATCTTTTCAGCAATGGTTTCCCAATGGATTAAGATCAAGAGGAGAGACGAATAATCATGGACATGGGACTAAAGGCAAGGAGATGGAAACCTTTGAACCTATGTTTTCTTCACATGCAAAAAAGTTAGCCTTCTTTATCGAATCATTAAACGAAATACTGGTTGGTTGTAAATATGCATATAATTCATCTTATCAAATTGTAAAATTTATTCCAGTTTCAAATGGAAAAAAAAATCATAAATCGTAAATTTTACTATATTGCTTCGAACTATAGCAAAAAAGACAAATTGGAACTGACACCCTAAACTGTGCTATTGAAATTTGGTCCCATTTACAAATGCCAATGTACAACAGCACTTAAATACAAATCCGGGTCTAACTTCAAATGCCAATGTACAACAGCACTTCAATATACCCCCTTATTCATCCCAAAATTAGCAATTTCAGCACAAATTTTAGAAAATATCCAAACTTTCTTAATCTAAACCTAAATCTGATGTCAGAAACATGAGATCCCCAACATAATCAAAGAATCGAAACAAACAAAATCACCATAAAAATTTATTCTCGATGCAAACCCTAACGAAACCCTAGAAATCGCCGGTTTACATAAAAAAAAACTCATAGACTACAATTCTGTTGATCTAAAAAAAAAGCTTGGAGTTTGAAGACAACTAAGGAATTAAAAGGGAGAGAGGGACCTTGATCTGAAGGAACTCTATCCGCAGATGCCAAAGGTTCCACGAACTCCTGCACAAAACCACAATTTTCTGGTGAATCTTTCTTAGTAACCAAACAAAATATTTAGCGTTTTCTATTGAGGATGTTTGAGGATAACCCTGTACAACAGCACCCTTGGAACGTTCTACATGTTACCTATGTAATATCAGTACTACTCGAGATGTTCTAGTTGTTGTCCCTACAACCCTGTTGTGCGCATATCACTATAAAGAAACTTACTGGTATTTACAACTCATTTGGACTTGGCCTTAATGGAAGACTTGAGAGTCACCAATGGTAAGTGCCTTTTGATGTGTCCAATACATATTAGAAACGATGTGTCACAGACACTATGTGTTAGTGTTTCCTTAAGCACCATCAAGCAAAAGATATAGAACTAAAATTACTTAAAAATCACAAATTGCAACTAACACCCTAAAAGATTGTAAATATGCATATAATTCATCTTATCAAATTGTAAAATTTATTCCAGTTTCAAATGGAAAAAAAAAATCATAAATCGTAAATTTTACTATATTGCTTCGAACTATAGCAAAAAAGACAAATTGGAACTGACACCCTAAACTGTGCTATTGAAATTTGATCCCATTTACAAATGCCAATGTACAACAGCACTTAAATACAAATCCGGGGCTAACTTCAAATGCCAATGTACAACAGCACTTCAATATACCCCCTTATTCATCCCAAAATTAGCAATTTCAGCACAAATTTTAGAAAATATCCAAACTTTCTCAATCTAAACCTAAATCCGATGTCAGAAACATGAGATCCCCAACATAATCAAAGAATCAAAACAAACAAAATTACCATAAAAATTTATTCTCGATACAAACCATAACGAAACCCTAGAAATCGCCGGTTTACATAAAAAAAACTCATAGACTACAATTCTGTTGATCTAAAAAAAAAGCTTGGAGTTTGAAGACAACTAAGGAATTAAAAGGGAGAGAGGGACCTTGATCCGAAGGAACTCTATCCGCAGATGCCAAAGGTTCCACGAACTCCTGCACAAAACCACAATTTTCTGGTGAATCTTTCTGGTGAATATTTAGCGTTTTCTATTGAGGATGTTTGAGGATAACCCTGTACAACAGCACCCTTGGAACGTTCTACATGTTACCTATGTAATATCAGTACTACTCGAGATGTTCTAGTTGTTGTCCCTATAACCCTGTTGTGCGCATATCACTATAAAGAAACTTACTGGTATTTACAACTCATTTGGACTTGGCCTTAATGGAAGACTTGAGAGTCACCAATGGTAACTTATGTTTGTAACTGGAACATCAGAACGAAACGTTGTTCTAACTTCTACGATGCCACTATTTACATGGATAGATATCGAGGAAGCAGATGCCGTGTGGAAAATGGTAAGCAGAAAATGGATAGATATCAAAACCTCATATAGAGGATGTTTGAGGATAACCCTGTACAACAGCACTTCATGGTAGGGTCATCCTTAACTTCAAATTCCAATGTACAACAGCACTTCAAATGCCAATGTATAACAGCACTTCAATATACCCCCTTATTCATCCCGGCGACCGCCTCCCGCACCTACTGCCCCTACCCAACTCCGACGCGGAGAGCCGACAAAGCCCCAGTGAGCCGCCGGATTCTCCTTCGTGAGCTCCTCCTCCACCAAATCTCGGCCAGAGCCACCCCGATCGAACCCCCGGTGAGCCCAAAAATCCTGATCTCTCTCTTCACCAGCTCCTTCTTCTTCAGCTTCCTTCTATTTTTATTTTGAACTCTCTCTCTTCTCTCCCTTTCTTACTGATTTGAGAGGTTGGACATTAAATGAATGCCACTAATGACAATTTTAGGAAACCGAGATAGAGAGAGAAAGAGAGAGTTTGTAAAATTTTATAAAAGCAAGATCAAATTTTAGAAAAGGTTGGTATTATTATAAATAAATGCATGCGAAGATGAAGCAGCTTTGGAAGCAATCCCTGCTTTCGGAAACAATTTATGAAAAGCAATAGCTTTTCAAACAAATACACATAAGCAGCTTTTACCAACAATTTATGAAAAGCAATAGCTTTTCAAAACCAACCTGTGGGCATCAGATAATCTGATGTTCAATGCACAAAGATCAAATTATAAAATTGCATTACACTATCAAATATCAATACACGCATGAAACGTTACTTTTTTTTTTCTTCTTCAATATAATGGAGAATTTTTTAATATCAACCGGAAAATTCGCTGAACAAAATAGTGTATGATCATACCCATAAACAGTAACCCACTCCTCTTCGTCCATCTCGCCGCCGCCGGCAGCGGGGACCATCGGCAAGTTGCTCCTCATCTCCGGTCTTGCCACCTCCCTCGGCGGCGGCAGCATCAACAGCTCCCCTGGCTTCTTCTGCTGCACTACCCCCTCCACCGGCGACCCGCTCCTCCCCGCCACCGCCATATCCTCGCTCCCGACCCTCATCGGCGACCACCAGCTTTCGCTCCCGGGACTCCGCTTGGCGGCCCTGGCCGGGGAAGGGGTGGAGGGGTGGTTCCGCTTCGGGGTTGGGGCGGAGGCGGAAGCGGGTTCGGGGGTGGAAGGATGGGGGAGGAGGAGGTCGGGCTCGGGGGAGAAGTCGAGGCGGTCGTCGAGGGTGAACGCGGGAGGGGAGGGGGGTCGGCAGCGGCGGCGGAGGATAAGTTGTCGCGCCAGAGGGCGGAGACGATGGAGGCCTGGTCGGGGGTGGCGAAGCGGCTGGCGAGGCGGTGGGAGGAGGAGATGGGGGAGGCGAGGTCGCGGAAGAAGACGGACTGCTGGTGGCGGCGGTCAGGGGTGCTCCTTCTTCTTCAGCTTCCTTCTATTTTTATTTTGAACTCTCTCTCTCTTCTCTCCCTTTACTGATTTGAGAGGTTGGGCATGCCACTAATGACAATTTTAGGAAACCGAGATAGAGAGAGAAAGAGAGAGTTTGGAAAATTGTACTCCAGGTGTTACAATGTTACAATTATTTTCCTTTCTATAATATTAAATTCCAACCACATTTTTGGATTCCCCATAAAATTTTACTCTCTTCATCCACAACCGTTGATTCACCAAGATTAAATCCCAACCACTCTTTATCTTGGCACAGTCAGCCCTAGAATTCAAAAACCTTTGTGTTTTGTATAATAGATGTTACATTTTATTGGGCAGGAGAGACTATTCCGTCTGTTCATTTCAAAGCGAACCGGTTTCTGTAAAACCGAAAATTTTACCATAGCCCGAACCGAACTGAACTGAACCGCTTGGAATTTCGATTCGGTTAGCTCGGCTGAGAAAAAAAATCCAATGAAACTGTGGATTCAATACCGAGTAAAGATACGGTGGTAAAGATCATAAAAATGTAGCAATTCAATACAAAAAAGACAAAATATGCTCCCCTCATCAATTATCAATATTACAAAATACATACTCCATACAAATTTCAATGAATCATCAATCATTCAATACAAAATATAAAATTCACTAAAATGTACAGATAAAATTTATCAATGATTCAATATTACAAAATGCAAATTACAAAGAACCCACATAATGTGAGACATACATTTCAACTCCATTACACAAAAAGTAAACATAAAATTTTCTATAACGATATATATTTATAATAATTTAACCTAGAGATAAGGATTTCAGCAAAATTTGTAGGACAATAAGTTTCCACCAGAGGATCTGGCGAAGATCATGCATTTTTTGTTTTTTTTGTTTCTTTTTGGGTTCATTTGTGCAGGTTTGGGCAATTTTTGGGTGGGTTATTATGTTTTGTTTTGTCTGGGTTATTTTTGGTTTTTTTAATTTGTGTTTTGGTTTTGATTTTTTTGTTGGTTTGGAAGTGTTAAATGAACCTAAGACAAGTTGACATTAATATAAATAAAAGAAAGTTGTAATAGAAGTTTCAATTTTACTAAATAAAGACATTTCATCTCTAATACAATGGTACAAAAATCTTAATAGACCCCCTCACAAATTGTCAATAATTTTTGCGACAACCTTCCCTGAGATTGAGTCAGGCTCTCCTTTCCGTCGTATTCTTCGAGGATGCATCACCACCTTCTTCTTGGGTATCCTCCTGTTAAGTATGTATCGGTACTGATGGAGTCGTCAGTATCTGCATATAATACTTGTCATCCATACCATAGCCTTCGAACTAGTCTGTTACACCAGGCCATTGAGAAGTCCCCTCGCTGGCACACTGAGAAGTGCCCTCGCCATCCTACTGAGAAGTGCCTTCGCCAGTCTACTAAGAAGTACCCTCGTCAATCCACTAAGAAGTATTGCACTCGTCCTGCTAAAGCAGGACCTCATCATCTTTCTAAGGCGGGATATCGGGGCATGCAGGTGCGTGATATTGTGCTGGATCCTATGGGGGTGTGTCTGTCGTTGGCTAACAAAGCCTGTGGGATAATCTGACAGAATATGTAATGGAGGGTTCGGGAGCGCTGGATATGCTTGTATACCATCCAAAAATTCTTTTAACGATTTTCTCAACATGTCTGTCGTTGGATGATTTTGGTATGCTTGCTGCGAACTTGAAATCTGAAATATTAAAGCTTGTCCAATTAATTCAGATAAATAAGTACTCTGGAGACATCCATGTTCATAAAAAAAATGCGTACCATCCCGACTACATGTTGATAAAATCCTTACAAGCTAGAACCATCTATAGCTCGATGTCGGAATCGATGCTCCTTAGGCTCTGTTACTGACAAGATGAGCTCCTCACCAAGATTTATATGCGGTATCACTGAATACTACACCATTTAAACAAATATGAGCATATGATTCCGTATAACTTTTGAAATAAATTGTGTTCAACTTTTGAAATAACTTACCATTATCTGTACTTACTATCATAACAACTGTGTTACGTTATGTGTCTCAAGTTAAGATTTCCAAGCATGAATCAAT
Source organism: Iris pallida (assembly GCA_029216955.1). Lineage (NCBI taxonomy): Eukaryota > Viridiplantae > Streptophyta > Magnoliopsida > Asparagales > Iridaceae > Iris > Iris pallida. Next base: position 1,744,303 of record JANAVB010032019.1, on the reverse strand, counting down.
TTGTTTGCTCTTACAGTTATACGGGGTCTACTATAGTTTAAACATGGTGGGTCATTGGGAATATGTTGTTTCATCCTAAATTATCGCATAATATGATCAGCAGGATGATACATAATGTCTCCGTAGTATATTAAGTAAAACCTATGGTGACTAAACTCATGTTGCTCTTTGTATCTAAGAGGATATTGATCATGCCAATATGATAGGAATTGAACCTATTTGATGTCGTAAAAATATAAGATAATAAACATAATGAATGTATAAAAAAATAATGGAAATATTTTACCTCAAAATACTTTAGTGAATCAAATTGGCCTCGGTATATGGAGGCAACTGACTAAACACGGTGTATTGGATCTAATGTATCTGTAGCCAACCGTAAAGCTTCCAGGAAGACATAAGCATCAGTATTAATATGTGACACTGGCCTCCGAAAAAGAAATACTCGTAGGACCAAATCTAAAAAAAATGATATAAGTGTACATATTGTGACTGTAAATGAAATAAAAAAAAATTCATATATGTATTAATGCCATGCATTAATTTAAAGTTTTTTTTATCATTTTATCTACTGATAGAACAAAAATGCAATATATATATATATATATATATATATATATATATATATATATATATATATATATATATATATATATATATATAGTTTTGGAATAATAAGTAATTGGAATATATATGATATGTTCACTAGTTTTAGTATATTATGTATGAAGAATTATTTTTTTTAAATTTTTAAATCCACTAATTTAGCAAACCATTTCCCTGTCCTTCTTAATTCCTTTCCATCCTCTTCTTTCTTCTCCCTCTTATATACTTTCCTTTCCCCTATATGTGCCAACAGGCTCGACCCTTGCATAGCAACTCGACCGCCTCTCGACCTCCATCGCGACCGATACCCGAGTGTCACGGTGGCAACCGCGGTCACCGAATCACGGCAGCCACATGACGTCTCTAAGGCTGTGAGCTAGAACCCCACTGTACTGACCCGCTCCGGCCTAGCGGAACGCCGATTCAAACGGCAAGTGCAACGACTCAAACGAGCCGTCGACCCGAAGAGTTGGCATCGACCTGATAAAAATCGATGCAAGGCTTACATTGGCCGTCGAAGATGGATCCAGACTTAGACTTTCAAAGGCACGCTCGGAGTATCGCTCGGCCGATGCGAACATCGCTAAGGTGGGTGGCTCCGATGAACCCGTCTTTGCTTAGCCTAGACACATAACAATATGGATACTATCACTAGAATCGCTAGGCGATAACACCGCGCATGCTAATAAATGACCCAACGCACCTAGCTAAGGGAATAATCCCATCATGTATGCTTATATAGAATATGGAAAAGAATATGGAAAATGTGAGAACTCTCGTACCACGCTCCACACTCGTGCTAAGGCACAAGATTACGTTCAAGTCCCTTATGCGTTTAAACAATGAAACAATGAATGGTTTACAACAATGAAACGAAAGACTATCAATATAGTCATTCCGAGTAGAGTATAGCAATATTGAAAGACTTTGGGATCGATGGGTCGCCAAGGCGACTCCCGCATGGGGAGTTGCATAATGTATGAATGAAAGAATGAGCGAATAAGTGAATAAATGAATCAACGAATGAATGAATGAATGTGTGAATGAATCCATAACGAACGGACAAGCGAAAGAAAGAAAAGAAAGGATGAATAAAAGATAAGAAAGAAAGGAATGGTTAGCAACAGGTATGACGGACACGTGCAATGGGGCTCGCTACCCGCGCTGCACGGACGCCAACCTGGTCGATAACGCATTATGGCTAAGGGTTAGCCTATGACAATAAAATACGAAATGGTCGTGGAGAGACCCGTGAACGGGTGATAGGGATTCCGCGGCATGATCAAATGGAGGATCGTAGCCGGCCTAGGCGGAATCAAAAATATGGCTTACGGGCTGCCTGGGTGCGGACTTGGCCACCCGGGAGACGTAAGTGCAGGCATATTTCAAGAGACTAACGGGATGTGTGCCAGCCCGCACCCTACGCTAGTTGAGAAATACCACGGCTTGGTTATGTCCAAAATGGCTTATGATGCCAACGACCGGTGCATATAGATTTAAGTGGCTTTGCTGGTGGCAATCCACGTGCAAGTCCTTGCGTTGAAATCAAACTAGTCTAAGTTAATTGTACAAAGCACCTTATGAATAGGCTTGAATATAACACATAAAATAATCAAGAGTACTTCGAGCAAACGAATTAGAAAACGTGCCTACGACGTGCTAGAACCCGAGGCAAGGACACGCACTTGACATTGAAAGTTTATATGAATTGTTGACTAACTTGGTTTACTTTAGACAGGAAAGGCCGGACGGTAAGTATGGGTAAGTCGTGCATGCATTTCCATGCACACACTCGAATTCGGCAATACGAGATAGGTTATGAAATATGCCATGAAACTGATCCTAAGACAATATTAGAAAGACAATGAATGATAGACGGTGCACAAAAGTAAATAGAACGTGTTTGGTAATGATAGCATTGTGGGCGAGCTAGCCTCCCCACCAGTGCATAACAATGTACTGATAACCCCACAGTCTGCTTACAGGATGCAGGAGACGTCGCCGGGTACGGAGCTTCCCTCGAACGTGCTAAGGCGTGGAGCTAGCTCTGGGGCCTTAGAGCGTTGCAAGGAGCTGAAGCACCATATACAGGACATAATGTATCGGAACATCGCCATGAATCATTTCATCTTGTAAGCCACTTGGCACGCCTTTTATGTTTCAGAGAGAAAGAGAGCTTGAGAAGCGAATCGAATCATCTCGAGGACCGAAATAAACGATAGTGAGATGCACGCGAGTTCGGCTTTAAATCGAAGTTAGTGAAACGATCGGCAAATCAAAACTATCATGAGTAGCTTGTCCGACTTTGCTAATCACTAAGCTTGGTTGAAATATACGTATTCGGGGGACACCTTAGATACGTGTATGATTCAAACTCAGCGATATGATGAACTCGAATACAGCTGCAAGTGTGTGTTGTGATGCGCACGAACGAATGAGTGAGTTTGCCTCAGCCTACGACTCTCGAGTTTGATAAATTACAACGCACCTCGTGCGACCACTTCAGTCCCATGACAAGTCGAAATAGCAACCAAGTCGAAGAAACACTTGAATTGAATAACTGGGCGTGACAGATTGGTATCAGAGCACGACTTTACGTCCTTGGACATCATTTCAATTTTCTCAGTTTTAAAAGCTCGTTTTGAAACAAAGAAGTGTACGCTCTCTCTCATTGTACCTTGGGATGTTCCATACAATAAGTCTAATATTTTCAAAAGCTCATACGAGTACTCGGTTGAATGGGATCGATAGGCGAAGGCCTTTGTGCCAAACCACGACGTACTTGAGTTAGAAGGAACCGATGCTAAGAGTTAGCAGACGCAAGACATGCTTGAATAACCTTATGCTGACAATAGAGAACGAGTACACGAGACCGAAGTATAGTTCGAACGGGATGGTTATGCACGCAGCCTTTTGGCTAAGTTGTGCGGAGTATCACGCACCTAGACGTTCTGGTGCAAATGAGTTGCGAGCGAGATCGATTATCACTCGAACGAGAATAAGTGAGCGTGCAAACTCGAATATAGTCCGTACGGGATAGCTATACACACGGCCTTTTGGCTAAGTTGTGCCGCGTGTCGCACACCTCGACTTTTTGGTGCAATCGAGTTGCGAGCGATATCAAGTACCGCTCGGTCGGGAACGAAGCTACACTTAGAGCGTATATCGATAGGAACGCTATCAAACTAATGCTTAGGTGTGTACGGAAGATTGATTTAGATTTTGAGGAATGGACGAACGTGCAATTGAACATATCAAAAGAGAATCGAATGATCATTTGAGGATTTGTAGAATGACTTGACCCCGGGTGGTGTATGTGATAGCTTCAGAAAAGAATAAGAATGAGTGTCGACGACTAGTCGAGTGGCTCGAACCCTGAGTGGTGTATGGACGTTATAGAAATTGTTCGAACGAGACTAAAGGATTTGCGGATAGAACGAATACGTCGGCAAGCGATGATATCGTACAAAGCCTTAGAACGAGTAATGCTTAGTTGGTTTTGACTTCGATAGTCTCAAACAAGATGTTGTTCGGATGAATTAAGAATACGTAGTGCAAATTATGAAACGATTGAATAGAGAGTTGGAACGATGAAACGAATGGAGGTCTTGGTCGAGGAAACATGGAAGATCATGTATACGATTTTGAATTTAGTCGAAGGGATGAAAACTTGTGTTGAGGTGAAATGCCCATAGACGAAATCGAAGTTAGCACGATCGGAAGATAGCATGTATGGAAAATGTTGGGTTGGAGATACGAGAATGACTAAGGATTGGAAATTGATGTTTTTCAATGAAGAGTTAGCACGAGACAATGTGAATTGAGAAAATTAAGTTGCACGACTTAGAATTCGTTGCAAAAGGAAGATCGTCAGGTTATGTACATCATCGATGGTATTGAGGCGTATCAAAGATCGATGTACGATAACTCGGGGGTACTCTGATTCAATGAATGATGATCGTGTTAGAAGTTATTATTTTGAATGATACTATGTTGGGGAATTTCGATAGAAATGAATGTTTGGAATAAAGAAGGAAAGTGACTTGATTGTTCGGTGATAACCACAACGAAAATGATCTTGTCTTGCGCGAGCGCAACTCCAGCCTCGCACATGCGGCACATCGTATTTGGGACGATCATTCCGCGTGAACATTGGCATGGTGATTCATGTCCAGCGGGAATGATCGAACTCGAAATACCTTGACATGGCAATTTTGATTGCTTCGACTTATGGTTTGAAGCGAAGATAAATTCGAGAATTGTTAGGACTTACGATTGAAGAATAAGAAAACTTGAGGATTGAGTAGACCCAATCCGCGTATCGAAAACGAGTAAGTCTAGATTCAATGCAAGAGTTACGTCCCGATGAGGATGATTATTCCGCGGGAACGTTGACGTGGTGATTCATGTCCGTCGTAGATAATCAGACTTGCGTGAGATTGGGGCGTGACATATTGCAAGGCTAGACGACCTTGTGATCGACTATGTGAATTGGATAGGTGGATTAAAATCAAACATACCTGAAGGGATAGACTACGAAAATTATTAGTATGGACATACGATGTTAACATGTCGAGGATTTGGTTGAGGATAACCTATCGTAGGATGACTTTCCTAAACGAGCTCGGACTTGGAGCGGAGAATGTGTTGATGCGAATGGGACGGGCACTGCTTGATGTTTAGAAATTTGAGTGAAACGAACTTGGGTAGAAACTCCCGTACAAGCGAACAAATGGTCTGACCATAGGATTTGGGTCGAGCGTCGTGCAACGACCTTGCACGATGAGCCACGGACTTGACTTGTAACTATGACCCTGTGAGATGACCTAGCGGATAGGCAGACGACCCTATGCCGAGTGATTAAACTTGTGCGATTGATATTACAGTATCGTCTGGACGAACAATAGACTTGGGGCAGCAAGACTTAGAGTAGGATGGGGAACAGGGAGTGTGCGTGAACGACGACGAGATTGGCCCCAAACAAAGCGAATGATAGGAATGGATGATGCGTAAGTAAAGTTGGGATAACAGATTGAATCATTGATCGGAAGACGTACTCGATGATAGTATAATACTTGGTCTCGAAGCGGACGAGAATTACATTAGACTTGGTCGACTCCGCTAAGAAGAAATCGTATTGAGTTCATTGACAAGAGCGCTTGAGAAGCGAATCGAATCATCTCGAGGACCGAAATAAACGATAGTGAGATGCACGCGAGTTTGGCTTTAAATCAATATTAGTGAAACGATCGGCAAATCAAAACTATCATGATTAGCTTGTCCGACTTTGCTAATCGCTAAGCTTGGTTGAAATGTACGTATTCGGGGGATGCCTTGGATACATGCACGATTCAAACTCAGCGATATGATGAACTCGAATGCAGCTGCAAGTGGGTATTGCGATGCGCATGAATGAATGGGTGAGTTTGCCTCAGCCTACGACTCTCGAGTTTGATAAATTACAACGCACCTCGTGCGACCACTTCAGTCCCATGACAAGTCAAAATAGCAACCAAGTCGAAGAAACACTTGAATTAAATAAGTACCATCAACTCTAAAATAAATAAAAAGTTATTCAATAAAATCGACCAAATGTATGCGACACGAAACTTGAAAAGGTATCGAGTATAGTTCGGTACCATCGAACGATAAAAACTATTCGATAGAAAATTGTCTAAGATACGTACACGACATGAGTTAAGGAACGGTAGGATGACCTGCACTCAGGAAGTCTCGAGGACGAGACTTGTTTTGAGTAGTGTATTATGTAATGACCCGCTCCGCCCTAGCGGAACGTCGATTCAAATGACAAGTACAACGACTCAAACGAACCGTCGACCCGAAGAGTTGGCATCGACCTGATGAAAATCGATACAAGGCTTACATTGGCCGTCGAAGATGGATCCAGACTTAGACTTTCAAAGGCGCGCTCGGAGTATCGCTCGGCCGATGCGAACATCGCTAAGGTGGGTGGCTCCGATGAACCCATCTTTGCTTAGCCTAGATACATACAATACGAACACTATCACTAGAATCGCTAGGCGATAACACCGCACATGCTAATAAATGACCCAATGCACCTAGCTAAGGGAATAATCCTATCACGTATGCTTGTATAGAATATGGAAAAGAACATAAAAAATGTGAGAACTCTCGCACCGCGCTCCACACTCGTGCTAAGGCACAAGATTACGTTCAAGTCCCTTATACGTTCAAACAATAAAACAATGAATGGTTTACAACAATGAAACGGAAGACTATCGATATAGTCATTCTGAGTAGACTATATCAACATTGAAAGACTTCGAGACCGATGGGTCGCCAAGGCGACTCCCGTACGGGGAGTTGCATAATGTATGAATGAAAGAATGAACGAATGAGTGAATAAATGAATCAACGAATGAATGAATGAATGCGTGAATGAATCCATGAACGAATGGACAAGCGAAAGAAAGAAAAGAAAGGATGAATAAAAGATAAGAAATAAAGGAACGGTTAGCGACGGCTATGACGGGCACGTGCAATGGGGCTCGCTACCCGTGCTGCACGGAAGACAACCTGGTCGATAACGCATTATGGCTAAGGGTTAGCCTATGACAATAAAATACAAAATGGTCATGGACGGACCCGTGCACGGGTGATAGGGATTTCGCGGCATGATCAAAGGGAGGATCATGGCCGGCCTAGGCGGAATCAAAAATATGGCTTACGGGCTGCCTGGGTGCGGACTTGGCCACCCGGGGGACGTAAGTGCAAGCGTATTTCAAGAGACTAACGGAATGTGTGCCAGCCCGTACCCTACGCTAGTTGAGAAATACCACGGCTTGGTTATGTCTAAAATGGCTTGTGATGCCATCGACCGATGCATATAGATTTAAGTGGACTTTGCTGGTGGCAATCCACGTGCAAGTCCTTGCATTAAAATCAAAGTAGTCTAAGTTAATTGTACAAAGCACCTTCTGAATAGGCTTGAATATAACACAAAAAATGATCAAGAGTACTTCGAGCAAACGAGTTAGAAAACGTGCCTACGATGTGCTAGAACCCGAGGCAAGGACACGCACTTGACATTGAAAGTTTATATGAATTGTTGACTAACTTGGTTTACTTTGGACAGGGAAGGCCGGACGGTAAGTATGGGTAAGTCATGCATGTATTTCCATACACATACTCGAATTCGACAACACGAGATAGGTTATGAAATATGCCATGAAACTGATCCTAAGGTAAGATTAGAAAGACAATGAATGATAGACGGTGCACAAAAGTAAATAGAACGTGTTTGGTAATGATAGCATTGTGGGCGAGCTAGCCTCCCCACCAGTGCATAACAATGTACTGATAACCCCACAGTCTGCTTCCAGGATACAGGAGACATCGCCAGGTGCGGAGCTTCCCTCGAACGTGCTAAGGCATGGAGCTAGCTCTGGGGCCTTGGAGCGTTGCAAGGAGCTGAAGCACCATATACAGGACATAATGTATCGAAACATCGCCATGAATTATTCCATCTTGTAAGCCACTTGGCACGCCTTTTATGTTTCAGAGAGAAAGAGAGCTTGAGCGATTTGTAATATCAGCCTAGCGCCGCTTGTAAACTTCTTGAATATCAATAAAGAGTTTGAATTTGTTTCAACTTGTGTTCGTTTACTTTCCGCTGCAAATAGGGACACTCTGTGCGACTCTGTGGCCTAGCTCGAATCGGCCGTTGCTGGGATTAGCCTTGTACGGGCGCAACCTAGGCCCGTGCGGCATCAAGCCTTAGCGAGGACGATCGCTCCTATGGAGCGGGGCGTGACACCCACTGTTCGACGGCTGACCATGCCTTACGACCTCGCCGGTCATCGTACCGCGACAATAGCTCCCACGCTGGCGGTTATACAGAAGCGACATCAACTGCATCTTCGACCGTAATCTTCGTGCGACCCCTTCAGGTCATCCACTACTAAAATCTGCTTAATTGGCGACATATGTTTAGCGTCCTTCGATTAACGTCGCTAAATTGTGTACATTAACGATATTTTGTCTAAACATCGCTAATAGTCGCTACTAGCGATGACCTAAGCGACGTAACAACGACGTATATTAATCACATGATCCAGTCATCGCGAAACGTCGCTCGAACGTCGCTAATAGAGACTAACTTAGCGACGGTAGTGATAGCGTCGCTAAATTCTAATTATATCCCCCCACCGATTTATTTTCCCCCATTTTACTCTCTCACTCTCTCTCCTCCCCCCTCCGGCGCTCTCACTCTCTCCTGCGCTCTCACTCTCTCCGACGACTCTTACTCTCTCCGACGACTCTTCTCCCTTTCCGGTACGTGACTCTTTCCCTCCCTCTCTCTCTCTGGCTGTTTTGGTTGTTGGTGGTTTGGGGGGTACGGGTGGCTCGGGGGGAGGTACAGGGGGGATGCGGGTGGTTGGGGGATGAGTGGGGGGTGGCTGGAGGGTGGGGCAGGGGGGACGAGGGCGGCTGGAGGCGGGGAGCTAGGGTTAGGGTTCGGGTTAGGGTTCATTTCCTCCCATTTTACTCTCTCACTCTCTCTCCTCCCCCCTCCGACGCTCTCACTCTCTCCGGCGCTCTCACTCTCTCCGGCGACTCTCCTCCCTCCCCGGTACGTGGTACTCTTCCCCTCCCTCTCTCTCTCTCTCTCCGACACTTTTAGTTGTTGGTGGCTGGGGGATGTGCGTGGCTCAGGAGGAGGGGCAGGGGGATGCAGGTGGTTCGGGGGTGAGTGGGGGTGGCTGGGGGGTAGGGCAGGGGGGACGAGGGCGACTGGGGGAGGAGAGCTAGGGGTAGGGTTCGGGTTAGGGGTGGGTATGTGTGGGCGGCTGGGGAAGGAGAGAAGGGTGTGGGGGCGGCTGGGGGAGGGGAGCAGGGGGGAGGGTTAGGGTTCGGGTTAGGGGTGGTGTAGGGGAGGCTTGGTCAGGGGCACCGATAGTATCGAAAAATCTGATAATTTAGTAATAATTATTTGTTTTTCGATACCGAGAAATGTGATACTCCGATTCGAACGCATCGATAGTGCCGATATTTGTAACAAGTAGTTTTGTTGGTTGGTTAATTGGTAACATGGTGATCGGGACATATAGTTCCTGCAGCTATTCGACTGGCGAGGCAGAAACTATGGTACGACATGGTTATCAGGACATAGTCCCTGCAGCCATTTGACTGACGAGGCAGAAACTATGTAGCCGTAGATAAAGTTGATTGTCCTCCGACCCTCATCCCTTGGCAATGATGATATGACAACCTATCACTATATCTTATATAGTAGTAGATGATGTCTTAGTATTACATTATATGAGTTCATCTTGATTCTGTTACATTCTTCAGATACTAGATACGATAAGAACATATACTACACCATATATACAGAACATAGATGATTCACACTAATGTATGCTAGAATGAATTTTGGGTTGTGTTCTGAGCCATCCGTTCTCACACTTAGCAAAAAATTGAATTTTTTGTACTTTATCTGCTTTCGAAAATGTACTCAAATTACATAATGGTTCCTTTAGTTAGCTTGCTTATGTTACAGTTATATTATTTGTGAATATCGATCTTACCAGATGGCACCCATGACCCGAGAAGCGGCACGTCGTTTGAGGGAAACAGTGAATGCTGAGGTGGCTCCTCCTACTGTTAAGGAGGAAGTGGCACCGGTAGCTAGTGAGACCAGGAGTTCTATTCATCCAGCACCGGTAGCTAGTGAGACCGGAAGTTATATTCATGCAGCACTTGCAAGGGACTACATCTCTCCTGCCGCCGTTGATCCCACTTATTCGAGGTGGTTGCATGATCGTATCACTGAGCGTTTGCGTGAGCTGTGTGGTTCTCATTGGCTATTAGTACTTATTTGTATTAGACTATTTGTATTGGGTTGTTTTTGTATTAGACTATTTGTATTGGACTATATATATGAATTAGTACTGTGTCAATCTCTGGATTGTATTAGACTACGACAGGGTGATCAGGACATAGTCCCTGCAGCCATTCGACTAGCGAGGCAAAAACTATGTAGCCGTAGATGAAGTTGACTGTCCTTCGACCCTCATCCCTCGGTAATGATGATACGACAACCTATCACTATATCTTATATAGTAGTAGATGATATTTTAGTATTACATTATATGAGTTCATCTTGATTTTGTTACATTCTTCAGATACTAGATACTAGATTTGATAAGAACGTATACTACACCATATGTACAGAATATAAATGATTCACACTAATGTATGCTAGAATAAATTTTGGGTTGTGTTCTGAGCCATCCGTTCTCACACATAAAACACATATGAATTAGAACTGTGTGGCAATCTTTGTTTTTGTATTTTCGGCGAACCCATGGATTGGATTCTGTATTTTGTATTTTGGATTCTGTATTTTGGCTCCAGCTCCATTTTCATTAATCTACGATACGACATGGGGATCAGGACATAGTCCCTGCAGCCATTCGACTGGCGAGACAGAAACTATGTAGTCGTAGATAAAGTTGACTGTCCTCCGACCCTCATCCCTCGGCAATGATGATATGACAACTATCACTATATCTTATATAGTAGTAGATGATGTCTTAGTATTACATTATGTGAGTTCATCTTGATTCTGTTACATTCTTCAGATACTAGATACGATAAGAACATATACTACACCATATGTACAGAATATAATGATCTACACTAATGTATGCTAGAATGAATTTTGGATTGTGTTCTGAGCCATCCGTTCTCACACTTAAATAGATATGAATTAGTACTGTGAGAGCGCCGGAGAGAGTGAGAGCGCCGGAGGGGGGGAGGAGAGAGAGAGAGTGAGAGAGTAAAATAGGAGAAAATAAATTGGTAGAGAATATAATTAGAATTTAGCGACGTTCATACTAACGTCGCTAAATTAGTCGCTATTAGCGACGTCATAGCGACGTTTCACGACGACTAGCTCATGTAACTATGTAGCCGTAGATGAAGTTGACTATCCTCCGACCCTCATCCCTCGACAATGATGATACGACAACCTATCACTATATCTTATATAGTAGTAGATAATATTTTAGTATTACATTATGTGAGTTCATCTAGATTCTGTTACATTCTTCAGATACTAGATACTAGATTCGATAAGAACGTATACTACACCATATGTACATAACATAGATGATTCACACTAATGTATGCAAGAATGAATTTTGGGTTGTGTTCTGAGCCATCCGTTCTCACACTTAAAACACATATGAATTAGAACTGTGTGTCAATCTTTGTTTTTATATTTTCGGCGAACCCAGGGATTGGATTCTGTATTTTGTTTTTTTGATTCTGTATTTTGGCTCCAGCTCCAGCTCTATTTTTATTAATTTACAGTACGACATGGTGATCAGGACATAGTCCCTACAGCCATTCGACTGGCGAGACAGAAACTATGTAGACGTAGATAAAGTTGACTGTCCTCCGGCCCTCATCCCTCGGCAATGATGATATGACAACCTATCACTATATCTTATATAGTAGTAGATGATGTTTTAGTATTACATTATGTGAGTTCATCTTGATTCTGTTACATTCTTCAGATACTAGATACGATAAGAACATATACTACACCATATGTACAGAACATAATGATCCATGCTAATGTATACTAGAATGAATTTTGGGTTGTGTTCTGAGCCATCCGTTCTCACACTTAAATATATACAAATTAGTACTGTGAGAGCACCGGAGAGAGTGAGAGCGCCGGAGGGGGAAGGAGAGAGAGTGAGAGAGTAAAATAGGGGAAAATAAATTGGTGGGGGAATATAATTAGAATTTAGCGACGTTCATACTAACGTCGCTAAATTTGTCGCAATTAGAGGCGTCATAGCGACATTTCACGACGACTAGCTCATGTAACTATGTAGCCGTAGATGAAGTTGACTGTCCTCCGACCCTCATCCCTTGGCAATGATGATACGACAACCTATTACTATATCTTATATAGTAGTAGATGATATTTTAGTATTACATTATGTGAGTTCATCTAGATTCTGTTACATTCTTCAGATACTGGATACTAGATTCGATAAGAACGTATACTACACCATATGTACAGAATATAGATGATTCACATTAATGTATGCTAGAATGAATTTTGGGTTGTGTTCTGAGCCATCCGTTCTCACACTTAAAACACATATGAATTAGAACTGTGTGTCAATCTTTGTTTTTATATTTTTGGCGAACCCAGGGATTGGATTCTGTATTTTGTATTTTTGATTCTGTATTTTGGCTCCAGCTCCAGCTCTATTTTCGTTAATTTACAGTACGACATGGTGATCAGGACATAGTCCCTACAGCCATTCGATTGGCGAGGCAGAAACTATGTAGCCGTAGATAAAGTTGACTGTCCTCCGACCCTCATCCCTCAACAATGATGATATGACAACCTATCACTATATCTTATATAGCAGTAGATGATGTTTTAATATTACATTATGTGAGTTCATCTTGATTCTGTTACATTCTTCAGATACTATATACGATAAGAACATATACTACACCGTATGTATAGAACATAATGATCCACGCTAATGTATACTAGAATAAATTTTGGGTTGTGTTCTGAGCCATCCGTTCTCACACTTAAATATATATAAATTAGTACTGTGAGAGCGCCGGAGAGAGTGAGAGCGTCGGAGGGTGGAGGAGAGAGAGTGAGAGAGTAAAATAGGAGGAAATGAATTGGTGGGGAAATATAATTAGAATTTAGCGACGTTCATACTAACGTCGCTAAATTTGTCGCTATTAGAGGTGTCATAACGACGTTTCGCGATGACTAGCTCATGTAACTATGTAGCCGTAGATGAAGTTGACTGTCCTCCGAACCTCATCCCTCGGCAATAATGATACGACAACCTATCACTATATCTTATATAGTAGTAGATGATATTTTAGTATTACAATATGTGAGTTCATCTTGATTCTGTTACATTCTTCAGATACTAGATACTAGATTCGATAAGAACATATACTACACCATATGTACAGAACATAGATGATTTACACTAATGTATGCTAGAATGAATTTTGGGTTGTGTTCTGAGCTATCCATTCTCACACTTAAAACACATATGAACTAGTACTGTGTGTCAATCTTTGTTTTTGTATTTTTGGCGAACCCATGGATTAGATTCTGTATTTTGTATTTTGACTTTGTACGTATTTGGGGATATTCAGTTTTTTCGTTGAGGATACTGAGTTTGTACGTATTTGCTGATATTGATTTAGTTTGTTGAGGATATTATATATTGATATTGTTTGTTGCGGATAGTATTTTTTTAATATGTTTTGTATATTCTGGAAAGTATTGTGCGTGTCGGTGTTGAGTGTTCCACCGATGGGGTCGACGAACCCAGGGATTGGATTTTGTATTTTGTATTTTGTATTCTGTATTTTGGCTCAGGCTCCAGCTCCAGCTCCAGCTCCAGCTCCAGCTCCATTTGCATTCTGGAACCTATTTTTTATATTTTTTTAACTTAGCGACGTTAGAATTCGTCGCTAAATAGTAGCGACGTTAATAAATGTCGCTAAAAGCGTCACTAAATGATGATGTGGCAACACGTGACACCAAATCTTATGTCAGCACGTCGTCGCCAAAAACGTCGCAATAGTGTCGCTAAACGACGACCACAAGATAACGTCCCATTTTACGTCACTAATTAGCGTCAACGTTAATACGTTGCAAATAACGTCGCTAATTAGCGACGTTAATAACGTAACGTCGCCCTAGCGACATTTTGCGACGTTTTCTCATTTAGCGACACATTTTTTTTGTCGTTCCCGAAACGTCGTCCTAAACGTCGCTAATCTGACAAATTTTTGTAGTGGTCGACCATCCCCAAACACCCTCGCAATGCGCCATCCTTCTCTTAGATGCTCAACATAGGCGATTTGGGCATTTTGTAATCGATCATGTTGTGACGCGTATTTTTGGAAACCAGAAATTATGTTCCATCGCGGCAACTTTGCATGCATTTTCGAGAAAATCCAACCATTAGATTGTCGACCCGTAATTTCCATCTTAATCTTGGTATATAGCTATTCACTCCTATTAAGTTTCAACTATTATTTCAATCGTTTGATATATCAAAACTGATCGCCAAGTTGCATGTTTAAACTACGTTATTTTTGACAGTTTTATGGAGCTAACTTTGCGAATTTAATTCTCCCTCGTCGTAGCTCTATTCGACGAGCCCTCAGTTCAATTGCACAGTAGGTATAACTATCTTTATGATTGTGTAATTTCATTCCATGATATTGTCGTTTGGTTGGTTGAATTTGACGTCAAAGTTGGCCTTTCGAATTTGTGATTTCCACTAAATAAAAATTCAATTTTGAACTCGGGCCTTCAGATTCCAAATCTGACACCGCCATTGGACACGTGGTATCATTTTACCTAATATAATATACAATCCGTTGAATTTAGACTACTTTGTTCTAGCATATTTTTGGGTACAAAGTAGGCCCACTGTCGGATCCTATTTTGATCGAAATTGTCATTTTTGCCCATATGTCCAATTTGGACTTATGGATAGGCTATTCTATCTTTCATGCTCATTTCGGGAATGTTGGTGATATTTATTTCAACATCTAGAGACGTTTGTTCTACTTCCACTTCTTGTGCTACTTCTAACTCGATGAGTTCACTGCCAGAACATCGTATAGACATCACACAGATCCAGGCAAGTATCCTTGCTATTTTACTGTTATTTATTATTCCTTTCCAGCATGATATATTTATGTTTGATATTATTTATAATCTTGTTTTTATAATTGCGCACCCAAGCTATACTTGGGTGTAAATGACTATATTAGTCATTTACGTGTCTTGTCTTTACTTTATGCATATCGGCTTAGTGATAGAGGACAACCTTATAATTGTGGAATATTTTTTTATCTTCTTTGTCCATGACACCCATATTACACGATTGAGACATCATGTTAGGGGTACAGACTGCGTATTTGACTGGCCATAAA
This sequence comes from Iris pallida, assembly GCA_029216955.1. Taxonomy (NCBI): domain Eukaryota; kingdom Viridiplantae; phylum Streptophyta; class Magnoliopsida; order Asparagales; family Iridaceae; genus Iris; species Iris pallida. Next base: position 1,728,688 of record JANAVB010032019.1, on the reverse strand, counting down.
TATGTAAGAGACGTGTGACGGATGGATATCTTAACTGCTATGATTAGGGTATTAGACAGGTTATGGTATGATTTGATCAGTGTGATATGGTAGAGGATAGTTGTTAGTGCATATGGGTTAGACAAATTGGTAAACCATAGTCTCCAGATGGAACTATAGGAATTGATGAGTTTGTAGATCCCCTTAGATCTTCATGGTTCATTACGGACGGATACAGATGATTGGATAACAGTGTATGTACACCACTAGCCTAGAGCTACGTGGATTATTCGAGTTAGCCTGAATTCCACCTATGCATGTGAAAGTTGTCCTCTAAATTGCACATTAGATGGTTAGAACACCATTTGCATATTTATTTATTTGTTGCAATAATATAGCTTGTATATTATGTATCTTGCTACGTCCTTATAAGGACCTAGTTTCCTTTCAGGTATATGATGATCTCGTTGTAGAGTAGTTGGATAGTTGGTGGTTGTGTCTCCATAATTTACCATTCTCGTTTTTACCAGTTGTTATACTTCATAGTCGATTTGAATATTCTTCTATGTGGCATAGTTTTATGGACTCATATTTTCTTTGAGTCTATTTGATTATATATATATATATATATATATATGTTAATAGGCTGCAGACCATAACACATGTTGCTCATTCATGATATTCGGCTCATATGGATTAAAATATAGATTTGTTGACTAGATATGGATGTATATTTCTTACCTAAACAGCTTATATGTATTCGAGCTGGGCTGGAGTCCACTTGATATGTAGCTGGCTATTGCCACATGACCTGGTCTCGCGTATTTTGGGACTGAGGTATGACAAGTAAGTAGGCTCTAGTGCAAGCAATGACCTGAACATATGATCAAAAAATAATATTTATTAAACTAAATTTATATATATATATTACATTAAATGTTACGCTTATCTGATTCTTATCCACTGATATGTCTTCATTATTAATACAATCTAGGTGAATAAAATTGCGATGGAGACACTTAAACGCCACTAAGCTTTTATTGTATAATTTGGTGCCTCTATACCTAGATACTCCATTTTATCAAATATTATAGGTTCACCCATAATAGATAATCCTAAAATATTTGCCACATCTAGTGTAATGCCCTACTCTGTATGGTATAGTAGGATGGATTGTTGGCATGGTCGGCCATTTGAACTTGGGTTCCCATAGAGGATGTTGCAGAGATCTGCTCGGTCGATCCAAATCAACATTGTTTCAGGTAGGTGGTTTCAATGGACCTTTCTTGGCTTTACTTCATACTTAATAAATGAATGGTGCATGTTTAGCTTATTATGCTATAAGTTGATGTATGCTAATAAAAGAGAACCCATATAGATAAGAGAGTAATCTCATTTTATATCTTGCTACTATAGAACATGGAATATTAACTTGATGCTAGAGATAGACTTTTACGCTCTTGCTTTAGACATGGACCCTGTATCAATGAATTTAGACTTGTGTAAAGTAGAACTTTCATCTTATCACATGGACTATCTAACTTGTTGCTATAGAACTGATTTTCATACTTATGCAATATCGTATCACATGGATTATACCACTATTGTGGAGTATCTTAATTATAAAATATTATTTATTGCCTTAGTCAGGAAGAGTATCGTATTGATGTTTCATAGATGGTAACATAGAAAGATATGGGGATCGTTATGTCACCATGTTAGTATCCCTGGACTGTAAAAGATTGAATTTGGCAATAACTCGATGTCTATAATAAGTGCTTAGCAGAGATGGATATAGATTTATTTTAGGTTCGTAGAATTATGCCATGCATACATCGTAGATTAGCGGTTCTCAAGTATTGCATGGTCATGAACATCTTGTGCACAAGGATTTCTGGGTTTCTACGAATAATCGCTGGAGAAACATGACCGATTCGTCCAAGAAGGAACCAGGATGCCATAACTGACGTATTGGTATGGGGTAGACCTTCAGTAGTCAGATTGAAGAGTTCGACACAAACAGGTGATTTGAAAACTCTTAGTGGAGGCTAGATACCCGGGCTGAGAGGGAGCCGTCTAACCCAAACTAGTCCAAGATGACGTGTCTCCAGTGACCTTCATATAGAGTTAGACTTCATGCTAACTTTATCTGCTTGTCAGCCCGGTACTATATACATTTTGAGTACCTAGCACAATTATATTTCCTGGATGGCTTACGAGTGTCTTATCTACGGACACATATTATGACACTCTCTATATGCAATTTGAATTGGTATCATTGTACCAATATTATGCTTATGGAATGATGTTGTGTTTCTTTAGTAGGGAAGGACATATGGTAAGTATTAGTAAATTGAACCTAGTTACTCTACGTTTGCCATAAACAAAAAAAGGTTGAACAAATATTTATTCTTACAAACTTTTATAAAAATAATGATGTACAATAAATCCTATACAAGAATCTAAAGTATAAATATTTCTGAAAAAGTATAGCTATAGATATCTAATCTGCAGTTGATCACTTTACTCCTTGGACTGCTTGACACAAAAAATGCAAGACACTTGAACACTTAAGAAATTCAGCAACAAGGAAACACTCGCAACACTGACAAAGTGTAGTGCCCCGTCCCGCAAGTCAATCGGAGGAATCGAAATGCCGACGGCGTTCGGACTTAGCCTTGCAATGGCTGCTCGAAAGCTCGCTCGGTCGAGACGACTCCTCGCACAGGTGGGGTAGTTTCGGTGAACTTGCCTCATCTTAGCCTTTACTTAATAATACGCATGTTTTCAACTTGCACAAGTAGGCTAATATAAAAGCTACGAACGCACATAGCTAAGGGAATAATCCCGACCCGTCGGAATGTTTTAGAACATGAAAAATGGTCCAACGGTCTTCATAGAAGTCGGCTAAGCGTGCTTTCAAATGACACTCGATCCTTCGATCCTGTGGCTTGGGAGAAGGAAGTTGGCTTAAGTTGTTAAATTTTCCCGACACTTGAAATAGCCTAAGTCATAGGCGTCGCCTGCGTGAATACTTGGTAAAGCATGCACGGTCCCGTCGTTTTGCCCCAACACTCGAATCAGCCTAAGTCATGGGCGTCGCCCGCATGAATGCTTAATAAAGCATGCACGGTCCTGTCCCACAAGGCTTGGCATGGCCTTCGCACGCCCCGCGAGTTAAAGTCGTCTTGTACGGCTTGTTGGCTTATGTCTAGGCACAAACTTGGTTGTTCAAGTCGAGCCCGTGCATAGTACGTTCCCTCGATGCGTAGCTCGGTGTAGCCCTTGCTCGTCGAGTCGTTGCCCGAATAAGTTAGATAAGTATTGTGCTGGGCTATCGAAGCCATTCCTAGCACTGTCCCGCTCCATCTGCGGTTATCAAGTCGCGTAGTCCCCTTAGAACAAGGCTCATCGTGTAAAGTATATGACTTGAGCGATAGCATCGCCTATAGAACCAGGTCTGTCTAAGGCACGAGCTACGGTGGATCTAGTAAAGAGTATGCCACGATCAAAGGAAGTCCATATGACTTATTATTGCCAAGATCGGTCCCGCTACTTGGGAGTCTCGCTAAAAGTCTTGATAAGGAAGTGCACGAGATCGGTCCAGCTACTTGGGAGTCTCGATAGAAAGAAGAAAAGCATGGTCATGTTAAGGAAGGATTGGTAGATCGAGTTGAGTCTTGCATGGTCATTGGACAACTTGTCGACAAGGTAAAGTTTCCTCGAACGGTTGCCTAGGCCAAGGGACCGATTCGGCCCGGGAGGAACGAGTGAGGCTCAAAGTAGGATGCTGGATGACTGCATGGGAGACTTCGGCACCTCCGGGCTAGCTACCCATGTAGGGACGAACCGATATCCCACGAGCCGAGATCCAAGATAGCTTGACATTGCTAGTGACCACTTATGTAGATGTGTCGACAAGAGCGACAATCCACGTGTTTGCCTTTGGATAGCGTCAAGTACTAGCACGGTGTCGGTCAAATCATGAGACAGTCTAGCACGAAATATATCAAGTCAGTAAGATGTAATCCCGTTAGTGCCAGCCTTGTATCAGCACGAGAGAAATGAGTTATAGCTTATGTCAGCAAGACACGTGCTTCGGCACAAAGCATGGCTTTCGCGTATCAAGTATTGGCTTTCACGTATCAATATTGACATTCGCGTATTGGCTTTCGCGTATCAAGTATTGGCTTTCGCGTATCAATATTCGCATTCGTGTATTGGCTTTCGTGTATCGACATTGTTGGCCTAAGTTGCATAAGTTAAGTCAAGTGCTATCGCTTTAAGTCGAAAGGACCGTAATGTAAAAGTTGGCTAAGTCAGGGAGTCGTTAGGCACGACCTCATCTTGAAGCACGGACAAGTCTAGGCAAAGTCTAGAGGCACGACCTGCATGAGTCGTCCCCCTTGACATCACTAAGACGAGAATTGGTCTAGAGGCACTTGGGTTTGAGTAAAGGTCTTGGCACGACCGAGTTCGCATAAGTTGCTTCTCGGCGAAGTACCGACTTGAATATGTTTAAGTTACGAATATAGTATGGCACGACCCTACCGTCCCGAGTTGTAGTTCGGTCAAGTGCATAAGTGATGAGGCACTGCCTCGATCGAAAATACACGTTAACATGATAGTACGACTATGTCGTCGCATAACGAGTTGGTTAAACGTCAAGTCTTAAAACTGATCCTAAGGCAAGACTAGAAAGACAATCGTAAAGGGACTTGTAATGCACAAAGTAAATGAGCGTGTCGGTTTTGTATTGGTGGGCGAGGAGCTCACTCCACCAGTACAGTTGAGTACTGACACCCACACAGTTTCCAAGTGCAGGCACAGGTAGAAACTCGTGGCGCGGAGCTCGCTTTGATGCATCGAGGCACGGAGTTCCTTGGCGATTCAAAGCGTGCGGCCGCGTGGAGTCAAAGACTTATACAGGACATAATGTATGGACATCGCCTTCCGAAGCTTTCGCTGGCTCAAGCATTGTAATCGAGAGATGAGAGATAGCAGAGTGACTTGTAAATGAGATAAAAGTGAGCACGAGAGACTTGTAATTTGGCCTTGCGCCCACAAATGTAATCTTGTATTCAATATCAATAAAGAGCTTCTTTTGAATGACTTGTGTTCATGTGTGCTTGTTCTAAATTTTTGCTGCATGTTTCAATATATCTGCTTGGGACTTCTGTGCGACGACCCCGTCGCCGTCGATGTAATCGGCCGTTATGAAACTGCCTTGCACAAGCACAATCTAGGCTCGTGTGGCATCACACCTTAGCGAGGACGATCGCTCCTACGGGAGCGGGGCGTGACACAAAGTCTATGTCTCAATGTATGTCTGTGTATATGTAGGATAACATCGATCCTGTATTTATAGCATTTGAAACGGTTATCTGGATGTGTGCGTATTAATGAGCAATATGCACTATATCTGTCATTATACGCATATTATTTGAAAATTAGCAGCCCATGTTTGACTTCATGGGAGCACAAATTGATGTTTGTTTGACACATAGCTTCCTATATGAGGAAAGTTTAGGTCATGGAGACAATTATGTATACACATTCTAAGAGTATTGTGGCATGTGGCATGACGTACATGTAACCATAATTGCTGGCTGTCAGTTACAGGCATGCTTTAGAGAAGTAACCATACTGGCGTATTTTTGTAGAGATAGCACTATTGGCCTACTCTGATAGAGGTAGCACGTAGGCATACTTTGATAGAGATAGCACGTTGACGTACTCTGATAGAGATAGCACGTAGACGTACTCTGATAGAGATAGTACGTCGACGTACTCTGATAGAGATAGCACGTTGGCGTACTCTGATAGAGATAGCATGTAGGCTTACTCTGGTAGAGATTGGTTGAACTGCCCACTAAACGACAACCTGGGTCTTCGTGTACAAAATCCTCTACATTAATGACCACGATCTATTTGACTACTATGCCAGCCAGCTGTCAGTCCATTGTATTAAATTGATAAGAGAAGATACGATGAATGTGTACTAATTCTTGTTGAGTAATAACACTCTGGCATACGCTTCTGTTTGAAGACCCAAGCGAATATGCCAGTCTTCAACCTGAAACCTTGAGAAAGTATGCCCCTGATTGTTTACGTTCTTTATCGATTATGAGCATATTTTTATGCGTCTACACTCTATTGCGTAACACAATTATATATTGACACAAGTATGTGCCATGTAACTGATCATAAGACAAGATTAGAAAGATCACAAATATTGTATCCACTTAATAAATAAAAGTGTTAGTTTTGGTTGAGTGGACGAGAGTCCACTCACCCTTGTACTGACACCCACTGTCATGCCCCTATCCCACAAAGTCCTTTCATCATTGCTTTGATATCTACGAAACCGATCGTGCTTGCTTGGGCATGATGCTGTGCAAGCCTAAGTTGTGCTTGCACAAGGCCGTGACCTGTACAATGACAAAATAGACAAGGTAGACAACAACGCAGCAGAACATATATGCAAAAATTAAAGCAACGAACACATTGCAGAATATAAAATTAAATACAATGATAACTGAAATAATTTTCTCTTTATTGATATCTTGAAATGATTACAAAGCTTTCATTGTCTCTCTGATACATGTTATACTTGGGTTACAATCTCTCATGAGCTATATCGATCACAATGATCCCCTTCCATACATTACATCCATTTATATATAAAACAATCTCTTTTGTAAATTCTTCTTCTGATTTTTGGCTCCCAAGGATGAGGCTCTGGCTATCGCTTCAGACTTTCCATCTCGAAGCATTCTGCACCTGCGTGCAAACTGGTGGTGAGTCAGTACATTAACATATTGGTGATAGAACAAATGCTACACCGTCTGAAACGATCACTAATTCATTTAACGATAAAATATTTCTTAATAGACGATCTTGCTACTTTCATCGAGCCATAATCATCTCTCTCTTATTCAAACAATTATTAGGGTCAATTATAAGCAAGATATCATTTCATTTGTTTTCACAGTACATGACATATTCTTTGCACCAGATTATTCTTAATAAGCAAATCATGATCAAAAACTTAAGCAACACATATTCACTTTTCAGTAATTCTTACCACAGCCGACGGTCCATTCTTACACAAGACAAGGATTAGAAATAAATATGATATAATCAATATTGTTCCCTGTTCGTCTTTGCATTTGTTAGACTCTTAACCAATCTTTATCGACACATGCAAAAGTGATTGGCAGCTGTGACTCAAGGCTCAGCTCTGTACTAATACATGTGCATACCAGCAGCTGGTTCAGCTCTGTACTGATATACATACATAGTAGCAGCTGTGGCTCAGGGTTCAGCTCTTCACCAATCAATACCTATCTATATGATGGTCTATGGGTCATTGTCCATTATTAGCCGATGTGACACTTTGGTTTAGCTCGTCGCTAATGGACACAGATAACAATACCCCATATACACATGGTCTCCTTTATCCCAGGGTGTCTAAACAATATCTTCTAGGCCGAACGGTTTCCAGTGCCCCAGAAACCGTCGAGAGATCTAATTACCTTATGCATAAGTTGACCGAGACCAATGCATGAATACAACATCCATCATATAAACTCTTTAAGGTAACAATTTTATCGATAAGCAAACATTCCATCTATTCTCTATTTCTTCTAATAACAAAGCTATGACTCTGGCTTCTCTCTTTTATTTATTTTAGAGCCGAATCTCCTACATATTTTATTTCCATTGCAACATGTACAAGTTCGTCTGTATATGTCTTAACATTCAGAACATATTTAAGGGATAAATAATCGTTCATCTTTTTGAAACATAATAACAATTCTGTATAGATTAAGCATATCAATCTACCTTTAACAATATACGAATTTGGAACAGTAAGCGTTCGTTATGTCTCTTCTTATTAAGCATGACAAGGTTCTTTGAATCAGGGCAACATTCTAACTTTAGCATAAAATCATTTCTTTTCGTATTTTAGCATAGCAACATGTAAATTATGTTATAAGCATACTGATTTGATGTACTAATATTCTCAATTATTGCTAACTTGTTATTAACAATAAACACTTATTCAAAATCGCATATTCTTATTAGGCGTAAAAGAATCAGAAAATGAGTCTTCGTCCACTCACCTAGATCAATCGCCTTCTGTTCCAGAGCCAGTAATCCGATTTTTCTGTTTATGTATGTCACGACCCGCACCTAGTTTAGGGGCACGAGCACGTGGGTACGTCCAGCCTACGCCGCAGTATTGACGGTAGAACGCTGTATAGGTCGACTACACTACTAAAAAGTATAACATATATAAAATATAAACTGTCAACAGTATAACTCATCTCTGCAGGAAGGAATAATATGCTATCTATAAACATGTATACTCAATCACATAACCTAGAGGAAGATAATAGCATGATATGGATAGAAGATAATAAAATGATGAAAACATAGTAGTAGCATATGTCAAGTAGAAACATAATAATCTATGTCAAATAATACATATCTTGAAATAATATAACATGCCCAAATATATCAAACTGGAGACAAATCTAGCGATCGTAGCTACTAGCTAAGGCACTACTGGAGGTGCATCCTCTACAAGCACCGGTTCCATATGAAACTCCTGAGCGACGTCATCATCTATCCCCGATCCATAGTATGTCAGAAAAAAGTCCTCTAAGTCTTCTGAAAAATATTACCCAGTCAGGATTGGAGCGAAGTACAAACACTAATAGCAGTTTCATGAAATTGACAAGTGCTACAAATAATAGTATGTACATGAGGTACATGATGGATAGCAAATCTGAACAGTAAGAAATATAGGATAAACATGAATCGTATCATGGTAATGAGAACATATAAGTAATTAGGAATACAGTATATCAGCATATTATCAGAATATATCATGTAATATTAAACAATACCTTGAGATATTTGAGTGTTATGTGATCGGCTTGGGTCAGGATCAGGCTATTCCATATGGCCAGCTATACAGAAGTATAGATAAATGGATCATGCTAGGCATACATGGAAAGCTATGCACAAGTGCAGGTAAGATCAGGCTACACCCTATGTGTGGTGAGGGTGAGCTATGCACAAGTAGTTTTGGGTATGATCACATAAACTGCTAATAACTCTCCCAATCCTACTAATAGTATAATAGATCCAACAAAGGTACGTTATGACACATGATTCTCTGAGAAGGCAACAAATCCCCTTAGGAATCGATGTCCATACAAGTACAAAAACAATAATAAGGCTTGCACCAGTACACCAGGAATAACACCTCATGACGGAATCCAAGATACACTAATCCGTGTACTCTCGTGTCAAAAATCAAGTAAAATACTACAGACTAAATTTATAGAAATTTTCAAGGTAATAAAAACTATCAGAAAATGTACTCGCCTGTAGTCATGAGCAACAAATGTGAATCGAGGCCCAAAGTGGAATCACAAAGACCTAAATATGAGATACTAATATTAATTGGTGTTTCAGGGTGTTAAACATGGATATCTAAGATGAAATATGCATTCTAGGTCAATACTTGTCACTCACCAGAACCAGAATACTGGCAAGTAGGGACGGACCAGGCCATATACGTATTCCAAAGTACTCCAGTACCCCAAAATAACGTATAAGCTGTATAGACATGGGGGTTACTACTACAATCTAACAATCAGTCCTAGGTCAAGCAATCCTAGGTATCTCAATCACAGACAAATATGCAAAGTACAAGAAGTATAATTATCAAACATAAAAATAGTAAAGCGTCCTAAACTATATATACATGGATGATCATGAAGCTAGTAATACAAAGTGAAGAACTAGCAAGAGTAATAGTCATACATGATAAGCTCTAGCTATAGTCTAGAATACGTAAATCATGTTTAGGCCCATAGGCTAAATGTTAAGATCCAAAATACGAGCTAAACACGTGTCCAGAGGCTAAACGCCACAAAAGAATAATGTACATAACTAGTAGGAGAATGATATAGAAAAACCCACTAAGGTACTCTGGTGCTCCGGGTAGTCACCATCGAGTAGATGGTACAAAATATCCTCCGGGCTCCTCTATCAGATCTGGCCAAACAAAACCAGTAGGGTCAGACCCCTAATAGCAAGTACCACAAAGGAAGCCAAATTATGAACTAAAATCAACAATAACTAACATAGCAATGGATAGAGACAGAAATAAGTAAATATGGATCGAGACTCTTGTACTACCAATGCACTTATCCCGAGAATAGAAACAGTAAACAAACAACAATGGAGCATAAGGTAAATAATATGTGACCTAAAGTAACTGTGGACATGTGAATTAAACGAAAACATGTGAACGTGTGACATAAACTGAATAATATAAGAGAAATAATACATGTTAGCATGTGAGATAACTGGGACATGTGAGCATGTTAAATAACTAGGATATGTGAGCATGTTAGATAACTGGAACATGTGAGTATGTAAGAACTATATAGAACGACAAATGATAAACTAACTTAGGAACTATTCTGGAACCCAAGTTACAACCGGTAAACCAAATAAGGACCGGGGTTGTAACCCTTCTCCTGAACAGAACATAGTCTCTAATCATTTATCGGCAAAAGTAAGGCATAAATAATGATGTACTAAAATAAACAAATTCGGACACTACCTAGATAAAACTAGACTAGACTGGACTCCATACAACAATCCCGACCAAGCAATGAGTATGGTTTTATACATTAGCTAACTAGGGTTATCACAATCCTAATTACTAACATATGCACTTTTGAGAAATCTAATCCAGTTACCTGCCCTGCAGACTATCCGACTCATCCAGGCTAAAAAGAAAATAAGTATAGCAGACATACCGCAGTAAGATAGGTGTGACCTAAAGAAGTGTCCCACTCGACGGTGTGCTGGAAGTGTGCTCATCATGACATATAGCTCCAAATCCCATGTATTTTTTAATATATATTGACCGAAACACGAAGGGCTACAGTTAACTGGGAAATTTTCCCCTTAATGATCTAGATAATCAAGCTAGTTGTTTAGTCCTTAACATTTTCTTGTTGGATTCTAGGTGTGGCATTCCGCAGAATCCATCCGAGACATGATATGCAAGACTGGACAATACAAGAAAGTCCACTATAATAAGCCACAACAAGAAAATATAATAAGCTGGAAGAAAAGAGTGCGCTACGATAAGCCACTATAGAAAAAATAAGGGGTGCGCCAAGACAAGCCACTATCATGTAAGCAAGGAAAGATATGTACAAGAGTGCACCACAACGAGTCACTATCTAGTAAGCAAAGAAGATATGTAACATGAGTGCACCACGACGGGCCACTATCTAGTAAGCAAAGAAGAAATGTAACATGGGTGCGCCACGACGGGCCACTATCTAGTAAGTAAAGAAGACATGTAACATGGGTGCGCCACGACGGGCCACTATCAAGATTATTAAAATGAGATCATGTTGTTATGTTCAAGTTAAGTTTCAATATTAACAAGTTATCAAGTTGGATTGTCGCATTTTAGATCAAATATAGAAAACATGCAAAGAAGATCAAATTTTGTGATTAAAATCATCAGTCGCATATGAACTCCAATTAAGGTGAAACAAGAAGATTCTTGAAGCTAAGACAAAGATCTAAAACTTTTATATTTTGAGTTTTTCAAGATTCTAGCTACAAAACAGCTTAAACAAGCAAAAACGACTAAGTGCAGGAAAGGGCAGTACAGTCTGTACAGGAATGCGCATGTGCAGTCTGCACAGGAAGGTGCTGATGCAGGCTGTGCAGGAAGGTGCACAGGCTGCACAGAAAGGTGCGAAGAAGGTGCACAAGCTATGCAGGAAGGTGCACAAGCTACGCAGGAAGGTGCGCAGGCTGTGTAGGAAGGTGCACAGACTGCGCAATATGTTACGCAGACTGTGCAGAAAGGTGTGTAGAAGGTGCCCAGGCTACGCAGGAAGGTACGCAAGCTATGCAGGAAGGTGTGCAGGCTACACAGGAAGGTGCGTAGAAGGTGCACAGGCTGCGTAGGAACGTACACAGGCTGTGCAAGAAGATGCGCAGGCTACGCAGGAAGGTGCGCAGGCTATGCAGGAAGGTGCACAGAAGGTGCGCAGGCTGTGCAGGAAGGTGCGCAGGCTGTACAGGAAGGTGCGTAGAAGGTGCGTAGGCTGCACAGGAAGGTGCGCAAGCTGCGTAGGAAGGTGCGCAGGCTGTACAGGAAGGTATGTAGAAGGTGCGTAGGTTGCACAGGAAGGTACGCAGAAAGTGCGCAGAAGGTGCGCAGGCTGTTCATCTTCCCCAAATCAGCACCGAAGTGCATTGGGAACCCATAAACTCAAAATACCATAACTTACTCAAAATAAATCGAAATCAAGTGTTTCAAAAGCCAAAAACCAAAAAAATTTTAAATTTAGATCTACAAAAATGTAAACATCAAAAAAAAATCCAAGTTCTAAAGGGGCTTATAATCATGCAAGGAAGAGATTAGAACAAAAAATGACAACAAAATAATATTGTTCAAGATTTGGCAAGATGTACTTGTCTAGGTTAATCTCCAAGCCTAATCTTCTACTCCTCCTCCTAGGGGGGTTATACACCACACCCAAGGCCTCAAGGCCAAGCTCTTGGCAAGCTCCAAGGGGGAGAGAAGAGAAGAAGAAATGAAAAGAGAGAGAAAATAATAAAAAGAGAGAGGAGAGAGAAAGTGAAAGGGTATATATATAGAAGGAGGATTAATCATAACCGTTGGATGGTGATCCATGTGAAGATCTAAGTCAATTCTAGCCATCCAAAGAAAACCAAGTATCCATTGGATAATATAATGCATCTACACTATTCACGAAAATATCGAAAATACTATTCATCAAAATATCCAAAATACTATTCACGAAAATATCGGGAACACTATTCATAAAAATATCTGAAATCAAAAATATCTAAAATGTGGAAAATCTGCTCGGGCGGTATGCCGTCAGTATGCACTAGTATACTGGCGATATGTTGGTCAAGGAAAAAAAATATAAGTTGGAAATTTTTAAAGCGTTTCGAAAATCAAGAAAATATAAAATACAGTACAAAATACTTATCTCCGTATAAATACCAATACTGTGAGACGAGTCTCACAATACTAGGCCGTCGTAGTCAAACTAGGTCAAATTTGACTTAGGATTGACTTTTAGGGTCAAACTAGTCAACCTTGGTCAAATTAGGACTAACCTAGATTTTAAGTCATTACCTTGTCACTACTAAAATATGCTCCATTAGCGACATAAATTTAGCGACGCTCGTATAACGTCGCTAAATTGTGTATATTAGCGACGTTTAATTGAAATGTCACTAATAGTCGCTACTAGTGACGAAAATAGCGACGTGACAACGACGTATATTAGTTACATGAGCTAGTCGTCGCAAAACATCGCTATGGCGTCGCTAATAGCGACTAATTTAGCGACGTTAAAATGAACGTTGCTAAATTCTAATTAAATTCCCCATAAACGATTCATTTTCCCCCATTTACTCTCTCACTCTCTCTCCTTCCCCCCTCCGGCGCTCTCACTCTCTCCGGCGCTCTCACTCTCTCCGATGACTCACCTTATGTCACTAAAATGGGTTATTTTAGTAGTATCTCTGGTACGTGACTCCCCCCTCTCTCTCTATTTTGGTTGTTGGTGGTTGGGGGGTACGGGTGGTTGGGGGTGAGAAATGGTCTGATAGGGGGGTGAGGGGCGGGGGGATGTGGGTGGTTGGGTGGTGAGTGGGGGGTGGCTGAAGGGGTAGGGCAGGGGGTGAGGACGGTTAGGGGTGAGGATGAGGGCTGGGGGCTGCGAAGGGTTAGGGTTCGGGTTAGGGGTGGGCGTGTGTGTGGGGGGGAGGGGCGGGGGGGGGGGGGTGAGGGGGCTGGGGGTGAGGAGGGGGGCTAGGAGGAAGGGAGGGTTAGGGTTAGGTGTGGTTGGTGGGGGAGGGGAGCAGGGGGTATAAGGGGGGTTGAGGAGGGGAGGGGGCTGGTGGAGGAGGGGTTAGGGGTGGTGTGGGAGGAAGGGATACGGGGGGGGGGGGGGGGGTTTGGTCAGGGGCACCGAAAGTACCAAAAAATCTAATAATTTAGTAATAATTATTTGTTTTCTGACATCGAAAAATCTGATACTCTGATTCGAAAGCACCGATAGTGCCGATATTTGTAACATGTAGTTTTGTTAGTTGGTTAATTGGTAACATTTTATTCATGAAATGGGTTGGATTGATATTATTCTAGATACAGCAATCCAACCTATTTCCCTCGGCAATGATGATATGACAACCTATCACATATCTTTTAGTAGTAGATGATGTCTTAGTATTACATTATGTGGGTTCATCTTGATTCTGTTATATCCTTCAGATACTAGATTCGATAAGAACATATACTACACCATATGTACAGAACATAGATGATTCATACTAACGTATGCTAGAATAAATTTTAGGTTGTGTTCTGATCCATCCGTTCTCACACTTAAAACAGATATGAATTAGTATTGTGTGTCAAACTTTATTTTTGTATTTTGGGCGAACCCAGGGATTAGATTATGTATTTCGTATTTTGGATTCTGTATTTTGGCTCCAGCTCCAGCTCCATTTGTATTAATCTACGGTATGACATGGTGATCAGGATATAGTCCCTGTAGCCATTCGACTGGAGAGGCAGAAACTATGTAGCCGTAGATAAAGTTGATTATCCTCCGACCCTCATCCCTCAGCAATGATGATATGACAACCTATCATTATATCTTATATAGTAATAGATGATGTCTTAGTATTATGTTATGTGAGTTCATATTGATTCTGTTACATTCTTCAGATACTAGATACGATAAGAACATATACTACACCATATGTACAGAACATAGAAGATTCACACTAATGTATGCTAGAATAAATTTTGGGTTGTGTTCCGAGCCATCCGTTCTCACACTTGGCAAAAAATTATCGATCTTACGATTATATTCTTCGTGAATATCCGTTCTTACGCATATCCGTTCTTATAATTATATTCTTTGTGAATATCGATCTTACCAGATGGCACCCATAACCCGAGCAGCGGCACGTCGTTTAAGGGAAACAATACTGAATACTGAGGTGGCTCCTCCTACTGTTGAGGAAGTGGCACCAGTAGCTAGTGAGACCGGGAGTTCCATTCATCCAGCACCTGCTGTGGACTGCATCTCTCCTGGTGTCGTCGATCCCACTTATTCGAAGTGGTTGCGTATTTGTATCACTGAGCGTTTGTGTGAGCTGCGTGGTTGTCATTAGTGTAGTATAGTTTTATGGATATATTTTGTATTGGACTATTAGTTCTTATTACCAGCTGTACTTACTTTATGGATATATTTTGTATTGTACTATCTACTAGTTTGTTTCTTTTTTGGAATTACAAAACATATATGAATTAATACTGTGTCAATCACTGGATCGTATCTCCAGCTCCATCTCTAGCTCCAGCTCCAGCTCCATTTGCATTCTGGATTCTGTATTTTTTTTATTTTTTTAATTTAGCGACGTTCTTAGCGACGTTTATAAACGTCGCTTCTATAAGGAATTTGCATTAAACTACGGTACGACATGGTGATCAGGACATAGTCCCTGCAGCCATTCGACTGGCAAGGCAGTAACTATGTAGCCGTAGATAAAGTTGACTGTCCTCCGACCCCCATCCCTTGGCAATGATGATACGACAACCTATCACTATATCTTTTAGTAGTAGATGATGTCTTAATATTACATTATGTGGGTTCATCTTGATTCTGTTATATCCTTCAGATACTAGATTCGATAAGAACATATACTACACCATATGTACAGAACATAGATGATTCACACTAATATATGCTAGAATGAATTTTGGGTTGTGTTCTGAGCCACCCGTTCTCACATTTGGCAAAAAATCGAATATAACATTTTTATATGCTTTTGAAAATGTACTCAAACGAGATGATGATTCTTTTAGTTAGCTTGCTTATGTTATAATTATATTCTTTATGAATATCGATCTTACCAGATGGCACCCATGACCTGAGCAGCGGCACGTCGTTTTAGGGAAACACTGAATGCTGAGGTGGCTCCTCCTACTGTTAAGGAGAAAGCGGTACCGGTAGCTAGTGAGACCGGGAGTTCCATTCATCCAGCACCTGCAGTGGACTGTATCTCTCTTGGCGCCATCGATCCCACTTTTTCGAAGTGGTTGCGTGATCGTATCACTAAGCGTTTGCGTGAGCTGCGTGGTCGTCTTTAGTGTAGTATAATTTTATGGATATATTTTGTATTGGACTATTAGTACTTATTACCAGCTGTACTTGCTTTATGGATATATTTTGTATTGGACTATCTACTAGTTTGTTTCTTTTTTGGAATTACAAAACATATATGAATTAGTATTGTGTCAATCTCTGGATTATATCTCCAGCTCCAGCTCCATCTGCATTCTGGATTCTGTATTTTTTTATTTTTTTAATTTAGCGACGTTCTTAGCGACGTTCTTAGCGTCGCTATTACTTAGCGACGTTCTTAGCGTCGCTATTACTTAGCGACGTTTATGAACGTCGCTAATAACGTCGCTAAGTTGTAGACGTGGCAACGAATCTTTCTTCACCATATCGTCGCCAAAACGTTGCTAAAATATCGCTAAATGGCGACCTCAAACAAACGTCGCAAATAACGTCGCTACTTAGCGAAGTTTGTAACGTCGCTAATTAATATTGTCGTAGCGACGTTTTGCGACGTTTTACCGATTATTGATACGCTTTTTCCGTCGTTTCCAAAACGACGCTAGAAACGTCATTAACTTAAATTAGCGACGTTTTGGACGGCATTATCGACGTTTACAAACGTCGCTAATCTGACAGATTTTGGTAGTGTGTCGTTCCAAGCTAAACCAACCTATATTAGACTATCATAGTCTTTACCTAGGTAATTTACCTAATATAGGGTAACTTGAAATACCTTACCTATTACCCTTTACCTATTCACTTTACCTATTGCTAATACCTATAGGTAAAGCCCTATACTTGGGTTACCTACCCCCAAACCTATAGGTAATACTATATATATACATTACCCTAACTTACATAGGTAATTTCCTTACCCACACAACATTTCCTAGTACCTATTTATCACATTTACTTATTACACACACTACACTACCTACCCCATATATTACATTACCTATTTCCTATGCCTACACATAGGTAATTCACTCTTACATACACACACTACCTATTCACATGAACACACCCCTTTATGTCTTACATGTACACACTATCACACCTATACTCTAACATACACACATATACTACACACTCTTGTGTACTGGCCGTTCCCTACAGCCTACTACATAGTGCATAGGGTCTCCCATATACCCTGTCTGTGTGGGCACAGGCCACACAACGCTGGACAACCCCTGCACTCCCTGCAGTAGGAAAGAAAATTCATTGCTGCTGCAAGGAAGCAGACCCTCAAACCTTCACCTGTGTGTGCACAGGGTACACACAGGTCCCTGCCTTGCTTTCTGTCTTGGACAGGGAGCAATTCTTCCCTCAGCTCCTATGTAATGGGCTAAGCCCCTAGGTTGTGCACACTTCTTTGCAAACTTTTGCTGCCTGCCCCCGTCTCACATGTTCCTGTATTCTTGCAGAGGCTCACATCTCCTGTGCAATGCCCCTACATAGGGAGCAAACTCTCTGCCCCTAAGCCCTTTCTACCTGCAGGTGGTCTGCACCTATGTGCAAGTGCACAACCGAATATAACAACTATACTGCCTACATTAGGGAACAAAGCCCTGCCCTACATGCCTAACCAAGCCCTCTGCCAAGCCACTGCAGCATGGCCCTTTTCCTGCACTTGTGCAGGCTAACATAAGTCTACGCCTTATGTGCAGGAAGCCTCTACCTTGGCTGTGGGTACACCCTACAACTACATAGGACCTACCTGGCATGTAGTAGGCCACCTGCTACCTACTATAGGGAGTGAACTCCCCGCACTCCTGTGCAGCCCACATGCCTTGCCAAGCCCCTACACCTGTGTGTGTAGGGCACACAAGCCTGCAATATGCAAGTGCACACTGCCTTCCCTTCTCTTCTAACACACACCTTAATACACTCCTGCCACTCCCAAATACTCTCACATAGGACACTTACACTCATACACATTTACATGCACAAACACACTCACACTCATACTCTAATACACTGTCACTACAATGCTAGGAAAAAAACCCTGTACTATACAGGAAATACCCTGCTGCCCCTTGACTGTGTACACTCACACATGTACACGCACCCTCTCACTCCCTATCTATTACTCAACACATACACTTGCACATCTACCATATATGCACAGGTACACCAGCCTCCTATCACTCACACACTAATGTATACATTTATACATAGGTAGGGTATACACTAACCCATGTACACTACCCTTGACCTATGCAACTAGAGGATACACACACACAAGCTACTGTTACATACATGTCCCTACTCAAATGGCATACACCAAGCCCTACACATAACACAAGTGCGCACACACACATGCACATACTAGTGTATGCATATACAAGTAATCTCATAAACACCTGGTGTGCACCATGCTAGTATCATATTAAAACTTCGATACTCTCATGATACCCATACCAAACCTTGACCTATTCATTCTATATCACATGAGCATGTCTAAAATGACAATTAGAAGCTATTTAGTGTGGTGTCTAGCTAGTGTAATGTGTCATATAAAATGTGACATGTTGTGACAAGTGTTGTAGTGCCCTGTCCCTACATCGAGCTCCGCTTTCGTCTACAGGGTGCGTAATAAAGGAGCATCATCGCTATCGATTTAGTCGAAACCGATTGATCGGGATCGTTTGAATTGAATGAACGAAAACGATTGAATTAAGATCATTTTCTCGTTATGGAATGGTTTCTTTGGAATCAAGTCCCATATCAGCGGATTGCGCCATGACAATGGACTCTGTGACTGAATCGAAAGATACCTCACGTTGCTATACTTTTCATGCCATGCTTGCTTCCTTGGCTTTGGTTTTATGAATTGCTTTTTTGTGAATATTTTCGATGGTTTTATGGCTTGCGTTCTTCAAACTTCGCATTTCCTATCAAACTCATTGTATAGCACAGTGTTCTGACTAGTTGCTTATACAAATTCAACCGTTCTTCAAACTTCGTATTTTTGTGAACATAGACGTTGTCTAAGCGCAATCAACCGGTCTCTCGCCTCAAGCAAAAATCACGGTGAGTGACTGACCCTTCTCTCCCTTTTGACCCTCTTGCCTCAAACAAATCGATATGATAAAAGTGAATGAAATATTAGCTGTAGATGCACGTACACAAAGGCTGATTTTCATGTAACAGTCGCATGCGTTACTTGTGTACATAATTTTTAGAGCTATTACATGCTTGCTTTTACGTATATGCCATAGAACTGTGTTACACTAATGTTGATGCTATGAATAAATATCGCAATAGTAAGGCGGGATACGTTGAAATGGGTTAAATAGTATGATGTTTGTAGACCATACTTGAGTAAGTAACTTAGTCTTGCACGGTCATGGACAACTTGTGCACAAGGGTTAGGTTCCTCGAACGGTATTTTGGAGCTATGGGACCGATTTGGCCTAAGAGGAACCTAGATAGTTGTGCTGGGTGTTAGGACGGGTCGTTCCGGAAACTTTCGACAGGTTCGCAACCACGCTAGAAGGGTTGCCGTCTAAACCAAGCTATAACGTCCATGATGTCTAGGCTTGCCAGTGACCTTTACTTAAAGCACGTGCAAATTCAGGTAGCTATGGTAACAATTGACAGGGAAGAACATGGTAAGTTCATGCTGCAATGACACGCTCTGCCGTGGATAAGTTTCATGGTAAATTACATTACTTATGTCTGCTGAGTTCTTTCGTTAAATTTACTAGGATGGCTAAAAAGATCACCAATAATACCATATTACTTCTTGAACCAAATGAGAGCATGAAAATTAAATAGTCACGCACCAGTACAAGTGTAATGTACTGATCCTCGCTCTCCACATGTGCTTCGAATCAAGTAGAACATGCCACTTAGCTGAAGGCGACATTCGTATTTTGAAGCTTCATCCGCGTACCGAATACTTTTGCTGAACCCTTTTGAAGACTCTCTACATCGGTCTAAAAAAGATATCATGACTCCCTACCATTCCAGGTGGTTTATAAATGTTGGTTGAGTCATGCCAGCTCCCATAGGAGCGATCGTCCTCGCTAAGGCGTGATGCCACACGAGCCTAGATTGCGCTCCTGCAAGGCAGTTTCATAACGGCCGACTACAGCGGCTGTGACGGGGTCGTCGCATAGAAGTCCCAAGCAGAAACAGTGAAACATGCAGCAGAAATTTAGAAGCAACACACAAGTTATTCAAAAGTGCTCTTTATTGATATTGGACAATAAGATTACAATGGGACGCAAGACCCTGATTACAAGTCTCTCAAGCTTACTTTTCTCTCATTTTACAAGTTACTCTGCTCTCTTTCTCATCTCTCGATACAATGCTTCAAGGCGACGAGTACAGATTCTGTAGGATGGCGATGTCCATACATTATGTCCCGTATAAATCTTGACTCCACGCGGCCGTACGCTACGAATCTCTAAGGAACTCCGTGCCTCGATGCATCCAAGCGAGCTCCGCTCCACGAGCTTCTACCTGTACCTGCACATCAAAACTATGTGGGTGTCAATACTCAATTGTACTGGTGGAGTGAGCTCCTCGCCCACCCATTCAAAACTGATACGTTCATTTACTTTGTGCAGCTTAATCATTTTTTGATTGTCTTGCTAGTCTTGCCTTAGGATCAATTTTAGGACAAAGACGTCTTGGCCTATATTGGCAACACAACGACAGGGTCGTACGATACTCTATTCGTGACTTCCATATATTCCAGGCAGTGCCTCGCCGAGGAGCAACTTATGCAAACTCGACCGTGCCAAGACTTCCACTTGTTCTATGTACCTCTAGACCATTCTCGTGCCAACGACGTCAAGGAGACGACTCGTGCTGGTCGTGCCAATACACTTGCTCGTGGCTTAAGATCGAGGCCGTGCCTCCCAAGTATCAACCAGACTTTAACCAACTTACCTTACGACCCTTCCTGACTTAACTCAAGATGATGCCACATTCATGCCAAAGCACGTGTCCTTGATATAGCCCAATCTTAGGTTCCAGAATGGTGTTGCAACCGTGCACACCCTAACCCGTGCCGATTCAAGGTTAGCACTTGCTATACGCATAACTTGTTAACTCAACTCATAACCTGCTAGGACTCGACGCAATCCAAAGACATACACGCGGATAGCCGCTCATGCCAACACATCTATATGAGTGGTCACTAGCAATGTCAAGCTATTCTGGATCTTTTGTATACGGTAACCATTCACATTGCGTGGTACAAGCTCCCATCGAATGACCCATAGCCTATATTGTAATGGTTCACTTCAATCGAGTCATACCATCGATGAAGGCCGTACAATATCTGCAATTCCTCCTAGGCCGACACGAACCCGGCGCCCCGGGATTGCTCGAGGAATTTACCCTTGCGCACAAGTTGTCCAATGACCATGCAAGACTCAACTCGATCTATCAAGTCCTTCCTTAATCATGACCATACTTTCCATCTTTCTATCGAGACTCCCAAGTAGCGGGACCAATCTCGTGTGATTCCTTATGGAGACTTAGTGAGACTCCCAAGTAGCAGGACCGATCTCGTGAATGAGGCTTATCGAGACTCCCAAGTAGCGGGACCGATCTCGGGAACGAGCCTTATCGGGACTCCCAAGTAGCGGGACCGATCTCGTGTGCTTCCTTATCGAGACTCCCAAGTAGCGGGATCGATCTCGTGAACGAGACTTATCGAGACTCCCAAGTAGCAGGACCGATCTTGGTGACAACCAGTCGCGTGGACTTCCTTTTTCCATGGCATGCTTTTCTAAACCAATGTGGCTCTTGCCTTAGACAGACCTTGTTCTCTAGGCGACACTATCGCTCAAGTCACATACTTTATATGACGAGCCTTGTTCTCGTGGAACTAAGTGACTTAGCAACTGCAGAAAACAGGGGACAATGCTAGAATGACTTAGATCGACCGACATAACTTTGCCTAACTTAATCGTGCAATAACTTGACGAGCAAAGGCTGCATCGAGCTTCACATCGAGAGCACGTGCCGTACACGCGTTCGACTTAAATAACCAAGTTCTTGGGTGCCTAGACTTAAGCCATAAGCCGTGCAACACAACTTAACCCACGAGACACGCGAAGGCTATGCCAAGACTTTGGACGATGGGACCGTGCATGCTTTATCAAGCATTCATACGGGCGACGCCTATGACTTAGGATAATTCGAGCGTTGTGACAACTTAGCAACTTAGGCCAACTTCCTTCTCCCAAGCCACGGGACGAAGGATCGAGTGTCATTTTAAAAGCACGCTGAGCAGACTTCTAAGCAGACCGTGGGACCTTTTTTTTACGTTCTAACACATTCCGACCCGTCGGGATTATTCTCGTAGCTATGTGGATGCGTCTCTTTTATTATCAAGCCTAACTTGTGTAATTTGAAAACATGCGAGTTATTATGTGAAGGCAAAGATGAGGCAAGTTCACCGAAACTACCCCACCTGAGCGAGGAGTCGCCTCGACCGAGCGAGTCTTCGAGCAGCCGTTGCGAGGCTAAGTTCAAACACCGTCGGCGATTCGATTCCTCCGATTGACTGAGCGGGATGGGGAACTACTGGTTGTATATAAAGGGGTGTAATATATGAAACGACTATCTCATCATCGTTCATTTTGGAGTCAAGTTTGTAAGCCCGTGCGACATCAGATGTAATCAAATTATGTAAATATTGTCCATTATCAATAAAATGAAGTTTCTTCTATATCATATGTGTTGTTCAATTTCTCTGCGTACTCTCTATTGTTGTGTTTGGATAACCTTATGACTTGTCTTGTGCGGAAGCAACTTAGGCTCGCACAATGTCACACCCGGGAAACGACTATCGATTCTGCAGAATTGGGACGTGACAAAATGGTATCAGAGCACGGCTTTACGTCCTTGGCCTCCCGTCTCGAGTCTTGAATCATTGACCTCATGTCGATGAGATGAATTATTTCATATAAGGAGTCCACAATATTTTCGAAAACTATTGAGAGTTTTCTTATTCTTGAAGTTGTGGAGCCTGCGGTAGTGGACAAAACGAGCGCTTCTAGTGGCTCGGGTAGTTCCAAAGCCGGGCCTTCCGATAACCCTATGGGGAGGATGCTGCATATTCTGGAAGTACAACAGAGACAGGCTGAAGCATACCAACGTGAAAGCAAAAAATTATGCCTGCAATCTAAGAGGTGACATGCCCAATTTGAAGCCAGTTTCGAATCGCAGTTCAAGATGCATCAATTGTAGCTTGACACGCTATGAAAACTAGTGCAAACGGTGGTGGCCAATAAAAATTCTGCAACGATCCGTACCGTCGAACCTGTGGCCCGACCTACTGAAGTCGCACCATGGGAGACCACGTCTCAGCCTGCGCCGCAAGGGAAAAACACCTAACACCTTTGATATTTTCAAATTCAAGAAGGCATTTCGCACTTCCTTCTCTGGCACTGAAACCCTTCCTTTGCGATCGATTGGTTAGAAGAGATCAAAGACAATTTTGTGCTCCTCGGCATCGAAGAAACAAAGCGAGTCGTTTGTGCTCAAGTTCAACTTCAGTTAAAAGCGCACGACTGGTGGACCATGCAGAAGCAAGTGATCCGTCGCGATGATTCAACCGTACCGATCTCTTGGGATACCTTCCGTAAGGCATTCGAAGTTAAGTATCTACCAACAGCGGTCCGTCATGCGAAGGAGAATGAGTTTATGCAGCTGAAGCAGGGAAACATGACGGTATGTCAGTATGCTACTGAATTCAACAAGCTGGCCCGATTTATAAGTGTCTATCTGCCAACAACGGTGAGCCGAGCACGGTGATTCAAAGTGGGCCTGAGGCCTTCCATAACGGCCCATGTGCCTATGCCCGAATACCAAACAACGGGCGATTCACTCAATCATGCCCTCCGCCTCGAGCCTTAATATCCTCCAGCCGCTACCGGCACTGTGCATACCTACAATCACAAATGCCATGGCCATACGGGAGGTAACAACATGACCAAGCGTCCGAACAATGGCCACCAGGGCTGGTACCAAGGGCAGAACTAGGGACCTCGCTTCACCAAGTGCGGTAGCAACGGACATCACGCAAATGACTATGAAGTTCACCTGGGAGGATTCTATAACTACGGCCGCAGAGGCCACTACCGAAGGGACTGCCATCAAAGACCAAACTCCCCTCGACATTAACCCCAACAAAATCGAGGTCCAGTACCTCGAGCTCCCCCTCCCATGCAACAGAATGGCCTGGACCGTCGCCCCAATGCCCAGGGACGAGTCTACGCCATGACCCAGGATGAAGCATTTGTATATAACACAGTCATAACAGGCATACTGCTTTTTAATAACAAACATGCTCGTGTGCTGTTTGATTCAGGTGCCACACATAGCTTTATATAGGCAGATTTTGCCAATGAGAACAAATTTCTCGTAACACCGTTAGGACTTAATCTTAGTATTAACATACCGTTGGGCACGTCACTACTTGCACACTTAGGCTGCAGAGATGGAATCATCTGTATCGGTCGTAAACATGTGTATCTTGATGCGATAGTTCTAGATATTAAAGACTATGACATCATATTGGGAATGAATTGGCTCGGTGCTAGAAATGCCACCATCGACTGCGCAGGAAAGAAGGTCATTTTTTGTATACCTGGAGTGAGCAAATTCTGCTACTTATGTGGTGAAGCTTCGCCGACCTGCATGGTGATCTCGGTAATATCTGCTCAAAGGATGCTGCATTCCGGATGGACGACTACTTGGAGTCCGTTCGAAACATGCGACAGGATGGTACAAACGTGGGTCAGATCGACGTTGTGGAAGAACTCCACGACGTGCTTCCGGATGAGCTACCCGGCATGCCACCCAATCGAGAGATTGAGTTCACCATCAACCATTCTCCAACACCCGCTCGATTTCCAAAGCTCCGTTCAGAATGGCCCCTGCAGAATTGAAAGAACTCAAAGTATAGTTGCAAGAACTACTCGATGAAGGATCCATACGACCTAGCTTCTTGCCACGGGGAGCCCCTGTATTGTTCATAAAAAAGAAGGATGGATTGATGCGCCTCTGCATAGACTATTGCGAGCTCAACAAAGCTACCATCTGGAATAAATACCCCATGCCCCGTATTGATGACCTCTTTAATCTGCTACAAGGAACCTCGATGTTTTCGAAGATTGATCTTCAATCAGGTTACCATCAACTCAAAGTTAAGCCAGATGACGTGTCAAAGTCAGCCTTTCGAACTCTTTACGACCATTATGAGTTCCTGGTGATGCCATTTGGCCTAACGAATGCCCCTATCGCTTTCATAGATCTTATGAATCGGGTGTTTCGTCTGTTCCTCGATAAATTTGTAGTAGTCTTCATAGACGATATTCTTGTTTATTCGAAGGATAGAGTACAACATGTACAGCATCTGCAGACCGTACTTTAGACCCTTCGTAACAACCAGTTATATGCGAAGTAGAGAAAATATGAATTCTGTCTAGACATTGTATTATTTATTGGGCACATCATCTCCGTCGAAGGCATATCAGTTGATCCGAAGAAAGTTAAAGCCTTTGTTGATTGGAAACGGCCCGCGTTAGTCAGTAAGATTTTAAGCTTCCTCGACTTGGCGAGATACTACATACGCTTCGTGAAAGACTTCACAAAGATCACATCGCTGTTGACTCGTCTCACTCAGAAAGGAGTCATGTTTGAATGATCAGACGACTGTAAAGCTTCCTTCTAGAAGTTAAAGCAGCGACTCATCTCGGCCCCGATACTCGTACTTCCAGAAGGGCTGGGGGATTTCAAATTTTTAGTGATGCTTCTGGCTAGGGATTGGGGTGTGTACTCATGCAGTGGAATAAGGTGATGTCACGACCCGTACCCAGTGTAGGGACACGAGAAGTGGGTACGTCCAGCCTACATCATAGTATCGACGGTAGAACGTTGTCCTAGATTACAAACATCTAACAGTATAAATGTACCTGTGCAAGTATACTCTCCGAACGGAGGACAATCTCAGAAGGTACAACTCAATCACAATTTTAAAATAGAAGTAGTACGATATGATATATATGAAATCTCAAAAGAGAAATACAAACAGAAGAAAAATAAGCCCAAGTGTCTAAACGACACTAACATCTCAATATCCACATAATCAATCAAAGACAACACAAATGAAATAAGATAAACTGCCTAGCTATCTAGCATAAGCAATAGGGATGATGTCGTCAGCTTGAGCTGGATCCCTCTGTGGGTCTAACTCATAAGTGTCGTCTAGGTGGGCTCCGTAGTAGGTTGTGAAGAAATCCTCAGTATTATCTGTAATATTTTCAACAAGTCCAGTCAGGATAAGAGCGAATACACAACACTGAAATATGATCATATCATGACAGAATATATAAAACAAGCAGTAGAGTAAACTATAATAAAAACTGTAAGACATGCACAAGAACAGTATAAATAGACAAATCTGAGTACAAGAAGAGTTTGTATATGAAATAAGAACTGTAAGTAAATATAAGTGATTAGAGCACAAGATGGTTATGTAAACAGGCTGGGACATACAATAAAATGGGTCTCCATTATACGTGGGGGCATAATGGACATACACAATATTTATACAAGATAGGATTTGATCACATAACCATTTCCTACAAACCCTCTCCAATCAATACACAAAGATCCAGTCAAGTTATATTACCTGTATAAGAGGTTTTTATCCATGAGGCTCATGTAATCATGAGAGTACAAGATGCACAAGAGTATACATGAATAGGGGTGTACAAGAAATACAAGATGTTCATGAAAAGCACATGACAAGATGTATTTGATAAACCCGAGGGGGATAGCATCGCACGACCAGATCCATAGGGTACTGGTCTGTGATAACAACGTGACAATATTAAGTAATTTATCTAAAACAGGAATATAAATTCTAATAAGTATGAAAATGATCAGAGCATGTACTCGTCTGAGATCCAGAGTGACTGTGAATATAAATGTCCGAACTGAGGTGTCTGAGTCCTAAATAGAGCACACAGGTTATGATGTAATCAAGATGGTAATATTTGAAGTTAACAATACATTCTATATGATTCTAAGCCATTATAGGTCAAAGTCAACTCTTTGTCAACTTTGGTCAACCTTCTTCAAACCAAGTCAACATCTAGGGTTTGGTCAATTATCTAGTCAAACCAGGTCAACTAGGCTAGTTCTAGGTCAAAGAGTCAATTGTCAACACTAGTCAAAGGGTCAACCACATCCTATTACTCACCAATCACTTACCATTTGTATATATATATATATATATATATATATATATATATATATATATATAGCTACAATGCACTATAGCTTATCGCCTACAAATATCCTTCTACTTATATATACAAACCTATATGGGATTGTAAAGGCAATATCTAATCTTATTATATTTACATTACCTATGTCTATATTAACCTTTACCTATATCTATATGGTTATCCTCCTCTACTGACCACTAATAGATCATACTCATGAACACACACTATAAAGTCATCCAAGCCATGATACACACAATGGCTCCCTCTCTTAACATTTCACTTTTCATCAAAATTTCCAGCTACTCTATATACACAAACATATATATATATATATATATATATATATATATATATATATATATATATATATATATATATATGTATATATACCACATATATAAAAAAATATATACCACATATATATACCACATTGCCATAAGAACCCAACCACCTGAACTCCCCCTTTCCCTTCTCTAGAACTAACTCTACTGTGGAGTAGGGGAAATCCGTCTACTTCCATCTGCAGGTCAAGTATTTGCTGATCCCCTTCTCTACTCATGTGCCACCCTTTCATAATAGCTTACTGCTGCTACTGATAGGTGCACTGGCATGTATGCCCCACACATCTGAAATGTATTTACAAAGCTTTGCCAAGCCAAAACCAAAGGATGCCCTGGCCAATGGCATGCTCTCCCTATCTTCCTGACTCCAAAGCAGTAGATTACTGCTTCAATTCTACATCCTTCCTCTATGAATACCTAAGACATTTCCTACAGTCACTTGACTGTCCACTTGAATCCCCTTCATGTTTCAGTCGAATACTGTTACTTGGACTCAGTATTCGACTGATACTCCATCCTCTCTGATTCCTTAGCCTCACTCTCTGTCCCAAGGTGACCCCCAAAACATATACACATGTAAAACCACCCAAATCTGGTACAAGGATCCCATTACATATCTCTTGGCCAACAAATCAACCAAAGCCCAAATATGTATCAGTTGATACATGGTATAACCACCCATATCTCAGTTTCTACATTGGATACCTTTTATATATATATATATATATATATATATATATATATATATATATATATATATATGGTATCACAAATGTGGTATGCATATAATTATATGGCATATATATATATATATATATATATATATATATATATATATATATATATATATATATATATATATATATATATATATATATATATATATATGGTATCACAAATGTGGTATGCATATAATTATATGGTATATATATATATATATATATATATATATATATATATATATATATATATATATATATATATATATATATATATATATATATATGCCATATAATTATATGCATACCACATTTGTGATACCATATATATATATATATATATATATATATATATATATATATATATATATATATATATATATATATATATATATATTTTATATATATATATATATATATATATATATATACTATGGAGTCAAAGATAAATATATATATATATATATATATATATATATATATATATATATATATATATATATATATATATATATATATATATATATATATATACTATGGAGTCAAAGATATATCTATACCCTCTCATAACCTGAACACAAGCCAAATACCCTTGGACAGGGCCAATGGTGGCTTGGACGACCCTCACACACCAATGTCCCAAACCCAACTTCCCTCATATATACCTAAGCATGTATATAATGTCTAAATAAATTATAACCACAACCTATATAGCTCATAGCATATAAACACATATATATTTCTAAACTTGCTGACACTAGCCTAGGACACTGCTAGTGACACAACACACTCACAGAGCACACACACACTCAAACAACCTAACATATATATACACTATATATATATATATATATATATACTGAAATATGATCTGTAATAGGAAGGGTGTGTCTACAGGTGTCAACAATTGTCCACGAGGTCCAAAATCGTGTCCAAAACATGGTGTCAGGATAGTGCAACAGGCAGTGCTCGAACTGCTTCGTGGGGGTGTGTCGACCTATCTAGGGACACGTGTGTCCAATTAATAGTTTTAGGGTTGTGTCCTAGGTTAGCCTAGGTCTACGTGCACGTATCTATGTGTCTGTATCGTGTCCACAAGGGGTTGTGGGTCATGCCGAAACCCGTATCAGAGAGGGTTTCTCTGTGTGCGCGTGACAATATAAAATCAGTGCGATCGTGATTACTCACATAATACTGGATAAAGTCTCATGAGATTTTGGGGGCATGTTGTCAGACATTGCCCCTCTTCCATGCCAAATTTGGTAGGTCCACGTGGCGTGTCCATGAAGAACTCGAGCTCGGGCAACAGGGCACTGCACGTAGTGTCTGCGGGCATCCCTGTGTCCCATTTTGGACACAAAATGTGTCCAAATCGACTTAGTCCTAACGTGTCCTATTTTGGACACGAAACGTGTCCAAATCGACTCAGTCCTAGGGTTTTGGAGTCCACATACATATGGCTACATTTTAGTGAAATTAGTTTCAGAAAACAGCAAAGTAAAATCCTAAATGGCATTTTACCAAATACTTTACACTACACTCCGATATGCGTATCAAATGGATTCGGTTTCCTACCAAACTTGGCCTTCAGCTAGGGGGACCCTAAATGAATGCATCTATGAAGAGAAATCAGAATATTAATGGATTTAGAGGCCATTACCTATTGAAAGTTGGAATTCTCCATGAAGTTGCTCTTGAGAGCCAAATCCCTCCACTTCCAATGGTCAACTTGCTCTGAGTCCTTGCTAGCTATCCTCTAATGACCTCTTCTACAGTAAGGGAGTGTATTGCAATTGATTGGGCTCAATTTGGAGTTGATTTGGAGAATGGGGGTGAATTTGGGGAAGAACTCTATTAGGGTTTGAAGAGTGTAATAAAAAGAGGCAATGGGGTGCTAACATGTGTTTATATAGGGGAGGGGATCCTTTGATGGCAGCCAAGGGGTATCTCTAGGGTTAGGGTTTAGTTCTAAGTGAATTAAAGGCCTCTACATGTATAATTCAAGGCTTTCTAGGTAAAGGCCCATGGAAATTAGGGTTTCCAAGCTAAATATCTAACCTTAACATAATATCTAGATTTTACTAACCTTATCATATGATGGAAGCTTCTAATCTAATATCTAGGCTCATGACTAATATCTTGATTAGGGCAAGTCTAGGTTAAGACCTAATATCTTAATTAGCACATTATTAATTAACTATAATTCAAATTAATTAAAAAGTCACAAATGACCAAAATATCCCTAACCTAAAAAGTGGTAATTAGCTATTCTAATCACATGGTTAGGTCTCTATGGTCATGGTTAGTCTCTAGTCTAAGTAGCTCTAAGGTTACACTAGTAAAAATACCAAAGTCATAATACACTAAATTAATTAGTATTAAATTAATTAAAAATCACCATTAATTATTAACATGATTTAAATCCCATTATTTATTGATAAATTTTACAAAAGTTTAAAATTACCCTCATTTTAGAAAAGTGGTGGTTACAAGTTTACCTCCCTTAGAAAAAGTTTGTCCTCAAAATTTTGGTCGGTCGTACTCCTTCTAGGTCAATCCCCCAACAAATCAAGGTCTTAAGAAAACTTATCTAAATCATACAATTGGAAAAATAACATACAAGGTCATGGCAGGTAATATCAGTCTGGGGTCTTAGCTAGCCATTATAGTCATACTAGATCAAAAGCAGTCATAAGGTATCAAAACATACAAGCAATATGGTAGGGTGCATCAATCATCAAAGACATGCTAAGGTCTAGGTCAAGAACTCACCTCCAACTAGGTCTGGTGGCTGGAACTTCCTCCTGAAGGCAGGGCCTAAATTCCCAAGGCATTCCTCATGCATCATGCTCTTGTTAAAACTCTTCTTCCTTCTATTTGATCTTATTCTCCCCTATCAACTTAAGCATCCCAAAATTTAAATTCCTACACCTTATCCTAACTTGGACCCAAAATCTCTAAATCAAAGTTTATGAAATCCTCAAACTTGTTCAAATCACTGTCCTCAAAATCTTTCGAAGCTATTACTACTATGTCATGCAGGAACTTATTTTCCATTATAAAATCAACCTTTGTATTTCCTTCACATACACCTTCAATATCATCCTTCTTAAATTTAAAATCTTCACCAAATCTTTAAATTTTCTTATAAGTCATAATCCTTGTGTTCACTCTGTTCCTAGTCATCCTCTTACCAACATCTTATTCGATTTTGTATCATCATCGTATTACAGTTAAATTATCTTATCTATTTCTAAATTCCTAAATTTAGCATCACAACCTTAAGTGAAATATCTCAAAAAATAACCTAAAATTATTCAAGTTCACCAAAAACAAACCGACCTCGAATATCTTTGTTGTTTCTAAAGTATACCTATGAAATATTGTCACGATCCGC
The DNA here is from genome assembly GCA_029216955.1 of Iris pallida. Lineage (NCBI taxonomy): Eukaryota > Viridiplantae > Streptophyta > Magnoliopsida > Asparagales > Iridaceae > Iris > Iris pallida. Next base: position 1,696,747 of record JANAVB010032019.1, on the reverse strand, counting down.
ACCCTGATTAGGGGCACGAGAACGTGGCTATGTCCAGCCTACGCCGCAGTGTCGGGGGTAGAACGCTATATAGGTCATCTATAATATCTAACATCTAACAACAAGGAAATATAACCTGTCATCTCCGTACGGAGGTATAATATAACTTCTCAACTATATAATCTCAATCACAAGACTAAGGAAGATAGAGCACGATATGGAATCAGATAAAAGAAAGAAACTGAATATAAAGTAGAGTTATCACAACACACAGTAGATGTCCAACAAAAATAATACATATCCAGAATATAAATAAGTCTCTACTAACATTCAGAACAATCCGATACAAACTGAAAACTAAAAGTTCTAAGCTAATACTAAGGCACTCTCTACTAGACTAGATCCTCCTCTGGCTCATGTGTACCACCCTCGTAGGCCTCATAGAAAGTGGGGACAATCATCTATATCATCTGTAATATTTTTTCAACATATCCAGTCAGGATGGAACGAGCACATCACCTCTAACAGTTCAAAATAATTGACAAGTGCTATGTGTATGTAATAATAATAAAATTCTTGACTATCAGGTTATAAGAGATAATGTACATAGAAAAGACGAGTGTATAAAGAACAAGCAAAATGTGAAAACAGGCAGATATATAATAATGGTAAACCTGTCATACAAGGTATGTAATAGACAACTTAGATGATTAGTGTTTTGACCAGTGATTTAAAATACCAATTTGTCATGTGAACGGTAGAGGGAGATATCCAGCAAACTATAAACCTATGTGTGTGGCCGCTATTATTCACGCAAGATCAACATGATAGAAAGGGTATGTTCACATGTCTCCAAGGTATTTTTTCTCCCGACTAGTACACATGGAATCCAGGTTCTTCGACCCGCATTTCATTATTCGTAATAGATGCATTAGTCATGATTTACATTATTCGTGATAGTCATGAAACAACGTATCTCGAGTCAAGGAATCCAACAAATACCAATCCATGAGTCCATCGTGTCAGAATCAAGATAGAACACTAATATAACATACATCACAGGATATATCAACATAATAAAACTATCCGAGAATGTACTCGCCTGATACCCTGAATGACTAATATCAATAGATGTCTGAACTGATGTCACAGAGTCCTAATTAGAGCAACACATGTTATAAAGAGTTTAATTTAAAATGATAGAAATTTACAATACAATCTACATGTTTCTAAGTCAATCTAGGTCAAGTCAACTCTAAGTCAACTCTGGTCCACCTTGGGTCAAACTAGGAGTCAAGGTTAAGCTTATAGGGTTTTGGTCAAACTTAGATTAGTGGTCAACATCTATGATACTTAGGATATATTAATATATATACATACCACATATATACTTACCCACATGTACCAATCTAACACAAACATATAGATATCATATATCAAATATATACATATCCTCACTATGAACCATAACCTATATCTATATACTCTCATAATATATATAGATACTATATAACCCAAAAATATATATACCTATCTATATAACCCTCCCACAATCTAATATTACCTACTCAAATTCAAACACTTAGACACTAACCCACTAATACTAGGATACCATATCAACCTTGGTCATATTGGTATCCCAATACCAATACCTTGGTTGGAATCCAATACCTTAACTTGGGTAAACATAACCTTACCTTGATATCTGGATACCTTACCTTGGTACCTTGATACCATACCTTGTTCATAAGGTAAACTAATCAGTTACCTTGAAGGTAAAGGTAATTCATATTTACCTTAAGATACTAACTTGGTATCATGAGATACCAAGATACCCCTCAAATATCTAATTAACTAACTATCTAATATACTAACATAACATCTTAACTAATATCTAACATATAACCTATAGAGACTAACTTGCTAATGTAAACCCCCTAATTTCTACTACGATTTTTTTGTATTAATTTTGTACTTCGAATTTGTACGCCGCATACAAGTTTGCATTTGTCGTATTCTCTCGCGAGTGCAAATATGTGCGAGGTACATATTTTAGAAAATATTTTATTATATAATAATATGGCTTTCAAATAATAGGTGATAAATATTTTATTCACTTTTAAATACTAATAGTTGTAAAAAGCATCTCCTCAAAAATTGTCAAACCTTTATGCTTTTATTGTAACAATGCTATTTAATTTAATTGGCCATTTAAAACTAGATTTATATGAATATTCTAGATTTATTCGAGCTATATGAATTTAATTCATGTATAAAATATTGATTTTTGTAATTAATAAATATTATTATTTTATTATTTTGAAAATAATATTTGGAATTATGAGAGATTTAAAATTTAATTAATTATGATAAATTATATTGGAAAATATTTTATTCTAAATAGAGTTTAAATTTAATGGAGAGTTTATCTATGATTTAAATTCGGATTGGAATGACTAAATTTTAAGATTTATTTGAATTAATAGATGGAATTATCCATCGAGGGTTTAAACTACTACTAGCCCTTATCGCATTGGGAGCCCTCATCTCCTATATAAAGAGAGGCTCCATATATTTTTTCATGAACAATTCGACAATCCACAAAATCTTCCACCATATGGTGCATCGTGTCGGTGCCCTCCTTTCCCTTTCTACTATATTTTCTATTACAATTACATTGGTACTCCATGTCCGACAACCACGGACACACCCGCCCCGCGTCTCGCAGGATACAACACCACCCCTTCCACCATGACTTCTCCGCTCGTCCCCACTACTCCACAGCCTTCTAACTCTCATCCCCACCATTACCACCATCATCAAATTCCCCGACCAACCATCACATTCACCATCACTGACCTGACACTTTCGGCGAACCCCAGTACCATCCCAAATAAACCACTGCTACCACAACCATTATTGTCATCATCCATTACCACCACCCTCTGCCGATTCCCGTTGGAGCCACCCCGAACAACCGCAGTACCTCCAACGCCACAACGGTACTGCCCCAAATACCCATAGACCCCATCACCAAGAAAGAAGAAAAACACAACAACAACAACAACGACAACCAGCAAACTCACCTCCGCTGTGCCGAGCCTCCATAACCCAGCCTTCCTCCGCCAGTCGTGAGCGCATCCCGCACGTGCGCGTCCTGCACGTGCGCGTCTCTCCGCACAGTACCGAAGACTCATCTGGCGGTGCCGGCGCATGACCGCCCCTTCTGCTCCTTCGAGAGCCATACGACCAGCGCATTGGTTACACCAACCCCCAGCTCGGTGACATAAGGTCACGGCCGCCATCACTAGTTTTAACGAGCCGATGATCTTGTTGACATGGTGCCACGACCATCGGGATCGCTAACCGCAGACCACCACTGTACCGAAGCACGATCCCGAGGCTGTGCCGTCACGACGCCGGCTTGTACGCGGCGCCGACTTCCCTACTGTCGGAGCCCCCAACCGACGATTCGCCTCAATCCTTCCCGATCTACACCGCCGTAGCGATGAAATCTCCATCGCGCTCAGTCCTTCGCTCTGCCGTGCCTGTACCAGAGGAGCGCTCCATCGTCGTGACGTTCTCCTCCACCGAAACCCTCTTCGTCGAGCTCGAGGCCAACCTCCTCGCCGGAGCCATAGCCCTGTGCTCCGTAGATCCCAGCCACCACCGTGTGCGGGAAGCTTACGCCGAGGCTCCTCCGCCTTGGCCGACTCCCCCGTGGTGCCTTCCAGCCCCGGCTGGAAAACCCCATCACCGTCGCGCATGTTCGCTTCCTCCACCCAATCCCGTCGGTACAGCCTTTCACCTCCGGCACCCTTCCTGTCCGAGCGCCGCTGCCGCCTTATCGAGACTCCCCCGCCGCCACGAGCAGGCACGCCACCAGCGCTCCGACCGCCCTCCGGTAATTCTCTCCCTTTCTCTCGTCGTTCCCCTCTCTTTACTCTTTTCCCACTCCTTAGACCTCTCCCTCACTCTATTCACATCTTGAGAACAACAATTGATGTTGCTGTATAGTATTATTAATATTATTTTTATTGTTATTATTATTGGTTTTTTATTAATAGTATTACTGTTGTTTTATATAAATATTATATAATTATAGCTATTTAAAATATAATTTACTTTGATAAAAAATACACACACACACACATACACACACACACACACACACACACACACACAGATATATATATATATATATATATATAAAATATATATATATATATATATATATATATATATATATATATATATATATATATATATATATATATATTTTATATATATATATATATATATATTTTGACAAAAGTAGGCTTTAAAACCTAAATTATTATTTTCCTGAGATTTTAGTTAATTACTTAAAAATATTTTTGGACTAATAATAATCTCTAGAGAATTAGAACTTACTTTGCCTTAAAGAAAAATATTTAACAATTATCTATTGTCTTCTAATTCTAATTGTCTAATAAGGTTATAAATATGCTTTAATATATATTTTCAAAATAATTTATAAATGTTTTCTAAACCATTTTCTAAAAATATATATTCAACTAAGGAATAACTTATCTATATTGAATTCCCTCTTAGTTAGATTGTTCCGATCATAACTAATCAAATACTTTCTGTTTTCTTTTCATGACAAACCATGGCTATCACACAACCAAGACATGATCATCGCACCACGCCAGACGATACACCAGGCAAGATACCTTTTGCAATATACTGTTATTTTTAGTTTGCATTTTATTACATATCATTGTTCATTTATTTCCAGTTCTTACAGTTCTTGATTTAGTGTCTGCTCAGTGATATTAGCTGTACTTTGTTATTATACTTTGATTGCATATGAACTTAGAGTTAAGAGAGTACCGTTTGTAGTGTATTACATATACCTCGACACACTTGTACCACGAGTATGTGTGAGATGAGTAGCATGTAGAGGTCCATGCGTATTGGCTGATCACCCATGCGCATGCGTTAAGGCTAACTGCTAATAGAGGCATATTAGGAGACTTAGTAGTTAGTAGAGGTATATGGTCGTGGATGCGACTTAAAAAAGAGCATCGGGTGGGGAGAACAATACCTAACGTATGGGCTTCTTTGCACTTCCCTGCTTACCTGTGCGCTCCTTCGGAGACGCAGGCTCCAAGTGCCCTCTGACGTTTCCCAGAGCGTTATGGACGTACCCCTTGCACATGATGTCCTCTGACGATCTTCGGACGTTACGGACGTGGGCCCCTGGTGCCCTATATGGAGACTATGCCGATCCATTTACAGCCAGTGTCCATGCGTCGAAAGGATTGTTTCTCAACTGCATGATCACTTTAGTATGGTTAGGTTACCTTACTTATGTCTTGTCACTTTTTTTGATTGTGTCATATTTTATATTTAATATTTATATGGCATGTTTATTATATCTTGTTACGTCCCTCTGAGGACCTGGTGATCTCTCCAGGTGTGTGTTTCGTGATTTCTTGCAGGTACTCTAGCTAAGGCCATGTCTTCCTTCCCTCGTGATGATTGCTCTTGGACTCGTCAGTTGCTTCGCTCGACCAAATTATTTATTTGTATATTTCTTTCTTATTTAAACTTGTTGGTAGTGGATATGTCTCCATCCAACGTTTGTACAAATGACTATTTGATTATATTATTAAAACTTCATATTTATGGATGAGATTTAGTTCGTCATGGCTTTCTATACTTTACAGCTTATGTATACATACGAGCCTTTCATTTACTCGTATGTATACAACTGGCATGATACGTTTCTATTCCTTCTATTTTGGGACTGGGGCGTTACATATTTTTGTGGTGGCCCATGTAGGTCGGCTTTATCATTTCAGTTACGTGACTATACCGATGTGAGCCTGCATATAGGATTAAAGTCTAGAATCTCATCCACTTGCTTGATCCCCTTCATTGACTCCTAAATTTCGAACTCTCGATCGACTCCCTTGATTTGCATCTTGTTTGAACTCCTTCCACTGTAACCCTTATGTTCCGTATTTAGAGGTTAGGAAGATGACTACACTTGTATCTGATCATAGGTCAAACACATGGCTAGAAGGATTACATTGACAACTAGTATGCATTGAGATCCTCTTTGAGTTATAAAGATATGAGGATAAGAGGGACCATATTTTCCTAGAAGAATGAACTTAAGGATTAGTTAATTCCAAGTTGGATAGTAGCACCATTAATAACTTCGAAAGATTGTTAGAACTTTATTTGGATCTACAAAAGGATAGTAGGATCTATATACAATTGAGAAAGAAAATTGCTTTGATTTTTGAGTTTTGATTTTTGAAGGTCTTTGAAAAATATTTATGATTCACTTGATTATAGCTATACATCCTTGAAGGGATATAAAGTTAGCTGAAAAGAATTTTTTTTAAAATTTAAATGCTGCTGTAAGATTATGAGGGCGGTTGATAAAGCTTTGTTTGAAATTGGGTTGTATGGTTCACAATTAATAAGTTCGTAAAATTTTGAATTTTAAGTTTGGAGTAAGGTTATTAAGAATTTTGGTTAAAAATATTTTGAAGAATATATAATCAAATTGAGGATCTACTTTAAACTCTTGTATGAATTACGATTGCTAACTCCTATTTAAATTTTGAGTTTAAGATTTGGATTAATATATAGATTGGATTTATGACACAATAAAGGTTTATTCGAGATTGATTAGAAATTTTGAAAAAAAAATCTTAAGTTATGATTTTGATATGACTAGATAAGGTGGAAAGGTTAGTTATGATACATGTTTGGAAAACTTTTTTTTTATGATAAAGGTTATCTTGAGGTTGATCAAAGAAATTTTAATTTTACGTTGTGAGTATGTTTGGCAGCTTAGAAGGATAGATATTTTATTAGATTATTTTGAGAACAATATTGCAAAATTTTGAAGAACTCAAATTTATAGATTTAAGATCTTATATTGATAGGCAACCAAGATAGTAAAGTAGTCCACATTAATTGCCATATCACTAATGACCATGATAGTTGTATATACTTAAGTGTAGTTGGTCATCTGCCAAATCATGTGGTTATATTTCAATCTTGACTCACTCAACATCCCCTCAAATCTAGATTTTATCGTAACTTTCTAACCATTTGAAATTTGAGAAATGATTAGATTGATCCTTGACCATGTTCCATCTAAGAGACTGTCTTCTCTCTAGAAATCATATCCCTAACTTATTATACTTTGACCTACTAGATTTCTTAACTACCTTTATTTTGTGCTTTAGCTGGATCCCTTTTATTTGTGCGTAAATATCACCTTTTGAACTCCCACTTTCTATTTTGGATCCTTTGGTGTCCCCACTCGTGACTATGATATTTGGAGCACAACAGTAGACTTTTTCTTCCAACAAATTTTATATGCAAGACCTAGACGAGCTCACCTTCGTGTAGGTATGTCCCACTAAAACACGTCCCCTTGCACTCTATTTTTGTAATGCGACTCTCAAGTCAAATGGCTAGCCTATAAACCCTACCAGAATACTATTGTCCTTTCTGACTTCGGTTAGAGACCAAATCTTGATTCAAATCTTTTTGACCCAAGGAATGATTGTGAACTATTTAATTCCATAAATGCTTAACTTTGTGTTATTCTTGATTGCTTATCCTTTTATTATCTTGGTTTACTTAGACCCATAACATCTTCATAACCTTCACTATGACCCTTGAACCTAACCATATAATTTTTTTTTCCTTTTAGCTAGCCTCCTCTCGAGGATTTCATTAAACTCCTTTATGATTCATGTAGCCTTGGTTCGTATATGATTTTGTACGAAGATGGAGACCGGATCACTACCCCTTTCAGTCACACGGGACTAGATTAGAAAATTCCATAGAGGAGACTAATGATATAGTTGGTTAAGATGAGTAGGCGATTACAAGGTATATAAGATTTGAAAGTTAAAATTTTTTTAGATAGAATTGAGAAAAGGTGATATTATGTTCAAGTAGATGGTATACTTGTGAGTGACAAACAGGTTCAAGAGTAATCAAGAATATTGAAGATGGATTTCTATGATGGTACCTTAAAGATAAATTTTTACGTTGTTAAATGAGTATGTGAAGAGTTTGATTTTTTACTTAGACTAAATTCATTGAGGCTTTATTGAATTTCAAATTCAAGAGGATTATGAAAGACAAAATTTAGCTTGAGGAAAAAGAGGTATATAAATAGATATGTTAAAAGAAGATTAGAGATTATTGAATCGAAAGTTTTAACTTATCAAAATTTCTGTTGTGAGATATAGGATTTAAACATATCTCTAAGGAATCAATTTTTTTTTTTGTGAATTGAATTTTTGGGAATAAATATCGGTTTGAAGGTCAGATATATACGTAAGTATGCCTCGAAGAATTTTTAATAGTTTATCAGATTTATTTTAAGGATAGTTATAAAGGAATGAAAATATGTTTCAAGGAAGAAATATTCAATATAAATCTTTGAGGGGATTCAAATTTTGGAAAAAAGAGAGAAGAAAAAGTGTCTTTTAAGTATTATGGAATATGAAACTTGAGAAGAAATCGAAGCTTTGAAGATTTATTATTAATAAAAGGCAATGGCGACGACTCGAAGATCATGACGATAATTAACACGATTCAAATATTGAATTAGTAATCTTGGAGTGAGATAGATGAAGTTATTAACAATCTTTGTGATTTTATCGATCCTAGCATGGATGGTAGCATTATCGAATTAGACACAGAAGGATGTCATGCACATTATCATTTCAAAACTACATTATTGATTTATTCTTTTAGTTATCTAAATTGTCAATTTTTGTCGAAAGTCGTTTCTTCCCCTCGCCAATGATTTAAATCTTGATTTCTTATAAAATACCCTTTTCCCTCTCCTCAACTCTACCTATCCTAGTTATTCCTAAATTTTGAGGACGAAATTCTTGTAAGTTGGGTAGGATGTAAACCTCCTAATTTCTACTATGATTTTTTTGTATTAAATTTGTACTTCGGATTTGTACGCCGCATACAAGTCTGCATTTGTCGTATTCTCTCGCGAGTGCGAATATGTGCGAGATACATATTTTAGAAAATATATTATTATATAATAATATGGCTTTCAAATAATAGGTGATAAATATTTTATTCATCTTTAAATACTAATAGTTGTGAAAAGCATCTCCTCGGAAATTGTCAACACTTTATGCTTTTATTGTAACAATGCTATTTAATTTAATTAGCCATTTAAAACTAGATTTATATGAATATTCTAGATTTATTCGAGCTACATGAATTTAATTCATGTATAAAATATTGATTTTGTAATTAATAAATATCATTATTTTATTATTTCAAAAATAATATTTAGAATTATGAGAGATTTAAAATTTAATTAATTATGATAAATTATATTGGAAAAGATTTTATTCTAAATGGAGTTTAAATTTAATGGAGAGTTTATCTATGATTTAAATTCGGATTAGAACGACTAAATTTTAAGATTTATTTGAATTAATAGATGGAATTATCCATCGGGGGTTTAAACTAGTACTAGCCCTTATCGCATCGGGAGCCCTCATCTCCTATATAAGGAGAGGCTCCATATTTTTTTTCATGAACAATTCCACAATCCACAAAATCTTCCACCACATGGTACATCGTGTCGGTGCCCTCCTTTTCCTTTCTGCTATATTTTCTATTACAATTACATTGGTACTCTGTGTTCGACAACCATGGACACACCTGCCCTGCGTCTCGCAGGATACAACACCACCCCTTCCACCGCGGCTTCTCCGCTCGTCCCCGCTACTCCAAAGCCTTCTGACTCTCATCCCCGCCATTACCACCGTCATCAAATTCCCCTAACAACCATCACATTCACCATCACCGACCTGACACTTTTGGCGAACCCAGTACCATCCTAAACAAACCACCGTTGCCACAACCATTATTGTCATCATCCATTACCACCACCCTCTGCCTATTCCCGCTGGAACCACCCTGAACAACCGTAGTACCTCCAACGCCACAACGGCACTACCCCAAATAACCACAGACCCCATTACCAAGAAAGGAGAAAAACACAACAACAACAATGACAACCAGCAAACTCACCTCCGTTGTGCCGAGCCTCCAAAACCCAGCCTTCCTCCGCCAGCTGTTAGCACGTCCCGCGCGTGCGCGTCCCTCAACCCAGTGCCGACGACTCAGCTGATGGCGCCGCCGCGTTGCCGCCCCATCTGCTCCTTCGAGAGCCGTACGACCAGCGCATTGGCTGCACCAACCCCCAGCCCGGCGACATAAGGTCACGACCGCCATCACCAACCTTGACGAGCCGGTGAGCTCGTCGCCACGGTGTCGCGACCATCGGGATCGCTAACCGCAGACCCCCACTGTACCGAAGCACGACCTCGAGGCTGTGCCACCGCGGCGTCGGCTTATGCGCGACGCCGACTTCCCCACCGCCGGATCCCCCAACCGACGATCCGCCTCCATCCTTCTCAATCTACACTGCCGCAGCACCGTGCTCAGCCCTTCGCTCTGCCGCGCTTGTACCAGATGAGCGCTCCATCGCCGTGTCGTTCTTCTCTACCGAAACCCTCTTCGCCGGGCTCGAGGCCAACCTCCTCGCCGGAGTCATAGCCCTGTGCTCCGTAGATCCCAGCCACCACTGTGCACGGGAAGCTTACGCCGAAGCTCTTCTGCCTTGGCCGACTCCTCCGTGGTTCCTGCCAGCCCCGGTCGAAAAACTGCATCGCCGTCGCGCACGTTCGCTTCCTCCGTCCAATCCCGCCGGTACAGCCCTTCACCTCCGGCGCCCTTCCTGTCAGAGCGCCGCTACCGTCTTGTCGAGACTCCCCCGCCGCCACGAGCAGGTGTTCCACCAGCGCTCCGATCACCCTCCGATAATTCTCTCCCTTTCTCTCGCCGCTCCCCTCTATTTACTCTTTTTCCACTCCTTAGCCCTCTCTCTCACTCTATTCACATCTTGAGAACAGCAGTTGATGCTGCTGTATAGTATTATTAATATTATTTTTATTATTTTTATTGTTATTATTATTGGTTTCTTATTAATAGTATTACTGTTGTTTTATATAAATATTATATAATTATAGCTATTTAAAATATAATTTACTTTGACCAAAATACAATATATATATATATATATATATATATATATATATATATATATATATATATATATATATATATATATATATATGACAAAAGCAGGTTTTAAAACCTAAATTATTATTTTCCTGAGATTTTAGTTAATTACTTAAAATTATTTTTGGACTAATAATAATCTCTAGACAATTAGAACTTACTTTGTCTTAGAGAAAAATATTTAACAATTATCTATTGTCTTCTAATTCTAATTGTCTAATAAGGTTATAAATATGCTTTAATATATATTTTTAAATAATTTATAAATGTTTCCTAAACAGTTTTCTAAAAATATATATTCAACTAAGGAGTAACTTATCTAAATTGAATTCCCTCTTAGTTAGATTGTTCCGATCATAACTAATCAAATACTTTCTATTTTCTTTTCGTAACAAACCATGGCTATTGCACAACCAAGACATGATCACCGCACCACGCCAGACGATACACCAGGCAAGATACATTACCATTATACTATTTATTTTCAGTTCGTATTTTATTACATATCACTGTTCATTTATTTCCAGTTCTTACAGTTCTTGATTTACTGTCTGCTCAGTGATATTAGCTGTACTTTGTTATTATCCTTTGATTGCATATGAACATAGAGTTAAGAGACTACCATTTGTAGTGTATTGCATATACCTCGACAAAGTTGTACCACGAGTATGTGTGAGATGAGTAGCATATAGAGGTCTATGCGTGTTGATTGATCACCCGTGCGCATGCGTTAGGACTAACTGCTAATAGAGGCATGTTAGGAGACTTAGCAGTTAGTAGAGGTATATGGTCGTGGATGCGACTTAAATATGAACATTGGGTGGGGAGGACAATACCTGACGTATGGGCTTCTTTGTACTTCCCTGCTTACCAGTGCGCTCCTCCGGAGTCGCTGGCTCCAGGTGCCCTCTGACTTTTTCCAGAGCGTTATGGACGTACCCCTTGCACATGATGCCCTCTGACGATCTTCGGACGTTACGGATGTGGGCCCCTAGTGCCCTATATGGGGACTATGCCGATCCCATTTACAGCCAAGGCTCATGCGTCGAAAGGATTGTTTCTCAACTGCATGATCACTTTAGTACGGTTAGGTTACCTTATTCATGTCTTGTCACTTTCTTTGATTGTGGCATATTTTATATTCAATATTTATATGGCATGTTTATTGTATCTTGTTACGTCCCTCTGAGGACCTGGTGATCTCTCCAGGTGTGTGTTTCGTAATTTCTTGCAGGTGCTCTAGCCAAGGCCATGTCTTCCTTCCCTCTTGATGATTGCTCTTGGACTCGTCATTTGCTTCACTCGACCAAATTATTTATTTGTATATTTCTTTCTTATTTAAACTTGTTGGTAGTGGATATGTCTCCGCCCAACGTTTGTACAAATTACTATTTGATCATATCATTAAAACTTCATATTTGTGGATGAGATTTAGTTTGTCATGGCTTTCTACATTTTACAGCTTATGTATACATACGAGCATTTCATTTACTCGTATGTATACAGCTGGTATGATACGTTTCTAGTCCTTTTATTTTGGGACTGGGACGTTATAGCTAACATATCAATATCTAGAACTAACATAACCTACTAACATATCAATATCTAACATACTAGATATTTAACATCAAACTATCTAACAACATATCAAATTTCTAACAAAATCCTAACCTCTACTATCTAACTGACACTCATACTAACAAATATTACCTAACAATAATATATATATATATATATATATATATATATATATATATATATATATATATATATATATATATCATACAAAATATATATATATATATATATATATATATATATATATATATATATATTTTGTATGATATATATATATATATATATATATATATATATATATATATATATATATATATATATATATATATATATATATATCATACACATATATATATATATATATATATATATATATATATATATATATATATATATATATATATATATGTATGATATATATATGTATGATATATATATATATATATATATATATATATATATATATATATATATATATATATATATATATATATATATATATAAAATATATATATATATATATATATATATATATATATATATATATATATGTATGATATATATATATATATATATATATATATATATATATATATATATATATATATATATATATATATACTCGACAATCTATGATACCTATATTCACTTAATATTCATACTACATAGGCTCATAGATTACACAAAATGCCGATGTCGTATAGTCACTCTTCTACTTAAAACCAATACTTTACCAATTGGGCCTTCACTAAATTCTAGGATTAAATTATGTTGTAGCCCTTCGTACTAGCTTTTCGAAACTTCAAATGGATCGTATTTTCGTGTCCGCAAGCTCCTAGAATCGCGAAAATACCGAAATGCGTTCGTCTTTCAGACAGCTGACACTCAAATAGCTTTACAGAAAGTTCTAGAATGTATTTACATATATATATATATATATATATATATATATATATCGTACTAGCTTTTCGAAACTTCAAATGGATCGTATTTTCGTGTCCGCAAGCTCCTAGAATTGCGAAAATACCGAAACGCGTTCGTCTTTCAGACAGCTGACACTCAAATAGCTTTACAGAAAGTTCTAGAATGTATTTATATATATATATATATATATATATATATATATATATATATATATATATATATATATATATATATATATATATATTTGGAAAGCTAACTTCGATACGGTTCTTTTAAAAAAATGGGAGATTAATCGGAGTTCTAAGCTAAAAGTTATAACATTTCTAAGTTGTTATGACTACTATAAACGTGGATAAATATTATGACAAATTTGGGTTGTTCGGACAAAAGAAACACATCTCACTCTCCACGCCACTCAAGACACACATCAAACCACACTCCCCTCTCCTCTAACACAAGCACACCACTGACAACATATCCACACACATCTAAATATATGAAATATATCTAACGTACCTATTATATATATACAAAACAGACCATTATATAAAGAGACACTAAAATGATAAGTTGGGACTAAAAATATGACATGTAGACTAAACCACTTAGATCTAACCATGGGTATCCAAATGAAACTCATTCTAACCATCATAATTAACATCAATCCATCGTCTAATATGTCTAAAACTAAAATTAAAACATAATTAAACCTATTAGACACTAAACCAAACACATGAGGTGTCCTAATTTGAGATCTAATAAGTAGGACACAAGACACAATTCTAACTTGCTCTAGAGAGCTCCAAATGACCTCAAACTTGAACCTGAAGGGGTACATGCATGGGGGTAGATCCCATGGATTCAAAACTAACTAATATGGATAGGAAATCAATTTTGAGGGTTGGTTTTACCTATTGGGAGTGGGATCCCAATGATACTCTCAAGGACACGGCTTCGATACGAAGATCCTTCCAAAATGGACACTCCTCCTTGCACTTTGCTCCAAATCATTGCTAGCACCCTACCTTGGTAGTATGGGAAAGTTGGATAGAAGTTTTGGTGGAGGAATGAAGAGATTTGGAGATCAAATCAAAGAAGAAAGCTCTCTAATTTGGGAAAGAACACTTTGTGAAGGAAAATAGGCAAGATGGAATGAAATAAAAGGAAGGAAGGCTAACCTACCTATAGTGGCTTCCATTAAACCCTATTGGGCCTTGTAAGAAAGCCCATTAAGGCCTCAACTAGTCCTCTTGGTTAATTTTAAGTTAGGTTCAGTTTGGGATCAAAATGGTTAAATTTAAGCCTCTAACTTAACCAATCTAACAAGTGGGATTAGTCTAAACTTACTAACTTAATTAGTAGGGTTTGTGGGCCATGACTAACTAATCTTGGGATATCGTCTAGAGTCTAAGTTACCCGGGTCACTAACACAAGTCGGAACGAAACGAAACTCAAACCCGACTAAACAAATCCCATAAAATTAATATTAAAATATAAAAATTCTCAAAATATTAAAATATAAAAAATGACCAAAATTATAATACATCAATTTAAATAGTATTAAAATAATATAAAATTTACCAATTAATCAAAATCCTAAATAATTCAAAAGTCACAAAACGACCAAAATATCCTTAGCCTAAAAAGTGGTAATTAGCTAATCTAATCATATGGGTTAGGCCTCCATGGTCATGGTTAGTCTCTAGGCTAAGCAGCTCCAAGGTTACACTAGCCAAAGAACAAAATCACAAAATACTAATTTAATGATATTAAAATAATCAAAATTTACCAATAAATCAATAACATGATTTAAACCTATTATTAAATAATCAATTTTACAAAAGTTTAAAATTACCCACATTTTAGAAAAGTGGTGGTTACAAATATTACTGTTCTAACCATCAATTTATACATCCTACTATCCTTCTGATCAGCCGGAGGGGTCACTACCTCCTGAGCAGACTAACATCCTATGTGAAAAGTACTAATTATAATCAGCAAAGAATTAGCTACAAGGGTTACTATTATACTGCCAGGGTTATACTATCATCTCTAAGATAAAGGCCTATCACAAGTCATCAATTCATTCTATTATGAAAGAATTATATCTAAAAGAAGTTATACAAATAACTAGACTAAATAACTAAAACTGTCCATACTCCTAAGTTAATTGATGATGAAACAAAACAATTTTTTTGAAAATACTGAAACGAAAGGTAAAGATGATATGTTTAAGAATCTCAAGATACAATCTGATAATCATATGCGTCTGTCCAAAATCATGATACTTAGAATCCTCGTCATACTAGTAAGCAAGCCTACGATAAACTATGAAGTCTGCAACTAACGTACATACCTCTAGAATCGTGGTATTTAAAATTTTCGCATTGCCGCTAGCTTGGCTGCGAAAACCTTAAATTCCCACACCTGAGAAATACATCCAAAATCAAACTATATGTCCTTGCCATGCCAGCTAATATGAATATAGAAGACTCTAGATTCCATAACTGAGGCGACCTAGCCCATACGATTTATCTTGGTAGAAAAATTAAATCAACATTGAACACCAAGAATCAAATTCATCAACGAACAAGGAAGGTAGACAGGAACTATTGGAATCGAATTTCGAGATAGTTTATAATGAGATTCTCAAGGGTCATCCCAGGAATCTCTCAAGGAATTCTAACTGTGATTGAGTATCCTCTCATTCTAATACCTTACTTCCTACTTTCTATCGCAGGTGCACAGCAGTACAACTAATCGTCGTACTACCACGACTTTGCACTAATGCGAATCTCGACCTACATGGGCCACCACTAAAAACGTGTCACGACCCACACCCAGTATAGGGCACGAGAAGTGGGTACGTCCAGCCTACGCCACAGTATCGGTGGTAGAATGCTGTCCTAGGTTACAAACATCTAACAGTATAAATGTACCTGTGCTAGTATACTCTCCGAACGGAGGACAATCTCAGAAGGTACAACTCAATCACAATTCTAAGATGGAAATAGCACGATATGATAGATATGAAATCTCAAAGAGAAATACAAACAGAAGGAAAATAAGTCCAAGTGTCTAAACGACACTAACATCTCAATATCCACATAATACAATCAAAAACAACACAAATGAAATAAGATAAACTGCCTATCTATCTAGCCTAAGCAATAGGGATGATGTCCTCAACTAGAGCTGAATCCTCCTGTGGGTCCAACTCATAAATGTCATCTAGGGGGCTCCATAGTAGGTTGTACAGAAATCCTCAGTATCGTCTGTAATATTTTCAACAGGTCCAGTCAGGACATGAGCGAATACACAACACTGAAACAGGATCATACCATGACAGAATATATAAAACAAGTAGTATATTAAACTATAATAAAAACTGTAAGACATGCACAAGAACAATATAAATAGAAAAATCTGAGTACAAGAAGAGTTTGTATATGAAATAAGAACTGTAAGTAAATATAAGTAATTTGAGCACAAGATGATTATGTAAACAGGCTGGACATACAATAAAATAGGTCTCCATTATACGTGAGGGCATAATGGACATGCACAATATTTATACAAGATGAGATTTGATCACATAACCATTTGTTACTCACCCTTTCCAATCAATACACAAGGATCCAGTCAAGTTACGTTACCTGTACAAGAGGTTTTTATCCATGAGGCTCATGTGATCATGAGAGTATAAGATTGCACAAGAGTATACATGAATAGGGGCGTACAAGAAATACAAGATGTTCGTGAAAAGCACATGACAAGATGTATTTGATGAACACGAGGTGGATAACATCGTACGACAAGATCCATAGGGTACTGGTCCGTGATAACAACGCAACAACATCAAGTAATTTATCTAAAGCAGGAATATAAATTCTAACAAGTATGAAAATGATCAGAGCATGTACTCGCCTGAGACCCTGAGTGGCTATAAATATAAATGTCCGAACTGAGGTATCTGAGTCCTAAATAGAGCACACAGGTTATGATGTAATCAAGAAGGTAATATTTGAAGTTAACAATGCATTCTACATGATTCTAAGCCATTCTAAGTCAAAGTCAACTCTATGTAAACACACACACACACAGGTGTGTGTGTATGTATATATATATATATATATATATATATATATATATATATATATATATATATATACATATGTATACAATATATATATATATATATATACACACACACACACATATAATAAAATATATATATATATATATATATATGTATATATATATATATATATATACATATATATATATATATATATATATATATATATATGTATATATATATATATATATATATATATATATATATATACACACACAAAAAAAAAAAAAAATATATATATATATATACACACACACACACACACACACACACACTCAAATATGATCTGTAATAGGAAGGGGAATAAGTTGAAGATTAGCTCTACTTACCATACTCAAAGCGACGGCCAAACAGAGCAAGTGAATCAGATTCTCGAAGACATGCTACAACTCTGCACAATAACTTGAAGTCAAGCTGGGATGTTCACCTACCATTGGCTAAATTTGCATATAACAATAACTATCAGTCTAACATTCAAATGACACCGTATGATGGATTATATGGGCGGAAGTGCAGATCGCCCATTTGTTAGCATAAAATCGGAGAGCGACAGATTCTTGGTCCACAGCTGGCGCAGCAAACTGTGGTGAAGGTTAAACTGATAAGAGAGAGATTAAAAATAGCTCAGAGTCGACAGAAGAGCTATGCGGACACCCATCAACGACCACTTGAGTTCTTGGAGGGCGATCATGTGTTTATAAAGGTGACGCCTATGCGAGGAGTCACCATGTTTGGAGTAAAGAGCAAAATTAGTCCAAAATTTGTTGGTCCTTTCAAGATATTGTAGCGAGTCGCCCTAGTAGCTTACCAAATTGCATTGCCTCCAGTACTGTCGGATGTGCACGATGTCTTTTATGTCTCTCATTTGTAGAAGTACGTGCATGATCTAAGCCACACGGTAGATTTGGATCAACTGGATCTAAAGGCAGACTTGTCATTTATAGAAGAGCCTATGCAGATCTTGGAACATAATTATAGATTGCTTCAAAATTGTACGATCACTCACTGCTCTGGAGAAACAAATCGGTCGAAGAGTCGACCTGGAAACTCGAGTCAGAGATGACAGAAAAGTTTTTTTCATTATTTTCCTAGAGGTAGGTTTCTATTCTTAAGTTTCGAGGACAAAATTTTTTCTTAATTGGTTATGGTGTAGTGCTCCGTCCCTATATCGTGCCCTATTTATTTCCATGAGGTACGCGATAAAGGAACATTGTCGCTATCGATTTAGTTGGAACCAATTGATCAAGATCGATTGAATTGATTGAACGGGAATAATTGAATTAAGATCCTTTCCTCATTTTGGAATGGTTTCTTCGGAATTAAGCCCCATATTCAGCGGGTTGTGCCTCGAGGATGGGCTCCACGACTGAGTTGGGAGAGATCTCTCGTTGCTCTGCTTTTTTATTCTGTGCTTGCTTCTTTGGCTTTGGTTTTCTGAATTGCATTTTCGTGAATATTTTTGATAGTTTTTATGACTTACGTTCTTTGAACTTCGCATTTTCTATCGAACTCATTGTATATCGTAGTTTTCTGACCAATTGCTTATGCGATTTCAAGTGATTGCGTAGGTGCCGTCTAAGCACAATCAACCGGTCTCTCGCCTCAAGCACGGTGAGTGACTGCCATGCCCCAGAACCAGAATACTGGAGAGCGGGGGCAGACATAGCCAGCTACGTATATGAAATGGAATTCATCTCGCTATACGGTCACGACTGTCTAGATACATGAGAGTTTACTACAAGCCAACAGTCTCCTATGGTCATGAACAAGCCTAGTGTCTCAATCACAAACAAGTAGGCAAAAGTCACAAGATGTATGATCATTAAATATACAATAATAAGGCATCCCAAATATTACATATTCAGCTGATCATGAAGCTAGTCGTTACAAAATTTTAGGACTAGCAAGAGTTTAGTCATACATGATCAACCCTAGGATCTGTCAATCATGTTACATCCCGTAGGCAGACAATAAGTAAGTACAATCGAGCTAAACAGGTGCTCGTCGGCTAAACGTCTCAAAAGAATATTTTTACAATAAAGTGGGAGATCAAAAATAAACCTACTCTTTGCCCTGGTTACGTCTAGTCGCCACCATCGGGTTGGAAGGTCGGTAAATCCTCTAGAGCTGCTCCGAAATCTGGCCATACAAAACCAGCTGGGTCACACCCCAGAAAGAGCAAGTCCCACAAAGGAAGCTTCACGTAGGAACTAAAACTAGCAATTAGCACAGAAGATAATAATATATAGTAAAATTGGAGAAAACATAACATCACGAGGATATACGGTAAGATAACCATGGAACCATTCAGATAACCAGGTTACAATCCTTAAACCAAACAAGGACCGGGATTGTAACCCTTCGTCTGAATCGAACTTGGTTTCTCCCATTTATCAGCAAGATAATATAAGAAAATCAGAATGTGTAATAATCTATACAGGATCAAGGCAAGACTAGACTGATAATTCCCCATTCAACAATCACAGCCAAGTAATAAGTACGGCTTGATACTTTAACTAACTAGGGTTATCACAGGCCTAGTTACTAGCAAGATGCAGTGAGATTATTCCACAGCCACAAGCCCTACAGACCATCCAGGTTACCCTGGTCAAAAATTAGGGGTTGAATTCAGGTGGGTACATCGTCCAGGAAATGCATGTACTCTTAAGTAGCTTGAAGGGTGCAACATATGACAGTATGCTGGAAATGTGCCCTACTCGACGGCAGGCTACAGATCCCAAGCACGCCCAGGTAACGTGATTTCCTGTAGCTGGGAGATCTCTTTATGACTAATGTATTAATCTAGTTATTAGCCTTAGTCCATTTCAGTAGGTACTCCTGACCGTGGTACTCAGGAGTCCCATCCTAGATATGATGTAAGACAGAACTGGATTATTTGTACAAGAACAATCGTCTACGATATCCGGGTTAATTATACAGGTCATGTCATGTCAGGTAGCTGTCGCAACAGCTTATCAAGATATATCATGTTCGGTTATCATGTCAAGTGTACTTGTCAGGAGTGTGCCACGATGGGCCACTATCAGGTCATGTCATGTTTACTTGTCAGGAGTGCACCCCTACGGGTTACCATCGTGTTCAGGTACATGTACAGGGCATCATAGTGCAAGCATTCATTCAGAAGATCCAAGTACACTGGGAGTCACAAGGATGAGTTAACAATAATCATAATAGAAATAAAATAATAAGACAGGACATGGGAAGGAGCCATGCGGCTCAATGGAAGATGAGTCTATGTGGCTAACTCAAGACGGTTCATGCGGCTCAAGAGTTCGGGTTCAACATAAAGCAGGCGCGCGACTCAAGACTAGAAGGAAGCTTAAGCACATGCGGCTGGGTCGCTGGAATCTATGCGGTGGACGGAGAAGCTATGCATATGCGACAGGCGGGACATAGGTCCATGCGGCCGGCTAACAATCAGGTATATGCGGCCGGGACAAGTGGAGTCTCATGCGACTAGCTGGGTTCGTCCCTTATACGGCTAGCTGGATTTGGATGCATGCGGCCCAAAGTGGCGGACGTACATGCGGCTGCAGAAGCAAGGGGTGCATGCAGCTGAGTGGGAAGAAGTCTATGCGGCTGGAAGAAGCGGGGGTCCCATGCGGCCGAGAGCGACTTGCCGCATGAATGTTCATGCGGTTAAGTACTGCCATGCGGCCAGAGAACTGTTCTTCTTCTCTAAAATTTTCGAGAAGAAGAACACCACAATCCCATGCTTCCAAGCTCCATGAAACCTTCATCCAGAGTCCAAATCCGAACTTCTATAGGTCAAAATAGGGCAGAACAAAATTCTCTACAACATGGAACCATAAAAACTTAGAAATAACAAGATTAAGTAGATCAAAACCCAAGAATTTCCGAAAATAAAATATACTTAGATCTACAAGAATCTGGCCATGGAAAGTAAAAATGTCAAGTACTAAAGTATGTTAGAATGCTGTAAAGAAGAGAATGGGACAATAAAATTAGAGTTCCTCTATGAAGCAAGTTGCACTTGCCTAGACCCCTCTCTCTCTGGTAGGTGAAGAAGTTATGATGGAGAAGAAGAAGAATAATGAGGAGAGAGAAAAGAGAATAGGTAATAAATACTAATGATGGTGGTAGGTAGGAGTTCACCCTTGGTTCATGATGAACCAAGGCAAAACCAAGCCAAGCCGAACCAACCCATGAAATAAACCAAGTCATGAATAAAAGCTAAGCAAGGGATCATGCAATACAAGATAAAATACGTACACGTATTCCAAAATACATAATACGAACCACAGGCATTACAACTCTATCCACCTTAAAAGAATTTCGTCCTCGAAATTTAATTAAGAGGCTAGAGAGACGAGGACAAGCTATTTAATCACAAGCAAGCTATAACTAGGCAAGCAATCATTCATTCAAGCAAAGCATCGAAGGCATGAGGCATAAGGAAGACATTATACCTCACGAGTCAAAAAAGTCGGGATATCGCGATCGGATATCATCCTCATGCTCCCACGTTGACTCACCCAAAGAGTGATGACCCCAAGCAACTCGGACTAACTTGATAGTCTTGTTCTTGAGTATCTTCTCTCTCCGGTCCAATATAGACCCGGGCCTCTCCTCATACGAAAGGTTGGTACCAACAACCAATTCCGAATGATCCAGGATGTGGCTCGGGTCTGGGATATACCATCGTAATTGGGATACATGGAATACGTCATGCACCTCGCTTAGAGACGGCGGAAGAGCGAGACGATAGGACACATCTCCTATTCGCTCCAGAATATCGAACGGCCCTATATACCTAGGACTAAGCTTTTCTCGTGCGCCGAAACGAATGACGCCATGGTTAGGTGAAATCCTCAGGAATACATGGTCGCCGACAGAGAACTCGAGAGGGCGCCGATGAGAATCGGCCCAATGGCGCTGACGATCTTGGGCAACTCGAAGATGATCCCGGACTCTTCTGACCACTTCAACTGTCTGGACAATCATTTCTGGGCCAAGCATCTGCCTCTCTCCCACATCATCCCAGGATAACGGGGATCGGCACTTCCTACCATATAGTGCCTCGAACGGTGCCATCTGGATACTTGCCTGGAAGCTGTTGTTGTACGAGAACTCCACCACGTGTAGGTGATCTTCCCACGAACCACCAAAGTCAAGTGTACAGGACCGCAATATATCTTCAAGGGTCTGGATTGTACGCTCCGACTGACCATCTGTCTGCGGATGATATGCTAAACTGAACTGGAGACGAGTTCCCAAACTCTTCTACAGGCTATGCCAAAAG
Organism: Iris pallida; assembly: GCA_029216955.1. Classification (NCBI taxonomy): domain Eukaryota; kingdom Viridiplantae; phylum Streptophyta; class Magnoliopsida; order Asparagales; family Iridaceae; genus Iris; species Iris pallida. The sequence goes on along the minus strand of JANAVB010032019.1, from coordinate 1,673,693 downwards.
TACGATATGAATCTTGAATCCCTGTCTGAGGTGATACTGACGGGCACACCGTGAAGCCTGACAATCTGCCTGAGGTACATTTCTGCTAGCTGAGTCGTTGACTGACCAACTCTGAATGGAAGAAAGTGAGACACTTTCGTGAGCCTGTCAACTATAACCCAAATAGCATCTCGACCAGCTGGAGATCTAGGCAATCCAGTCACAAAATCCATGGTTATATGCTCCCACTTCCATTCTGGAATCAGCAAGGGCTGAAGAAGTCCAGCAGGCTTCTGATGTTCAGTCTTAACTTGTTGGCAGACTAAACAACGAGAGACAAACCGGGCTATCTCCCTCTTTATGCCATTCTACCAAAAGTGCTGACAGATATCTCGGTACATCTTCGTACCACCAGGATGAATGGAGTACTGAGAACTGTGAGCCTCTGCCATGATCTCCTGTCTGATATCTCCACTGGGTACATAAAGACGCTTACTATGCCTAAGTGTACCGTCTTCATGAATACATAACTCTGGTCGTCGCCCTGCCTCACACTCTGCCCTAATTTGCTGAAGCTTGGAATCTGCTGACTGCGCCACCCGAATCCTCTCGACTATGGTGGACTGAACTTGCATACTGGCCATCAATGCCACAATAGAAGGGAGAACAAATTCAATACCCATTTTCTGAAGATCTGCTAACAGCTCCGGTTGCACTGTTAGGAAATAAACTCCGGCTCTCCTGCTCAATGCATCTGCAACGACATTGGCCTTCCCGGGATGATACTGCAAGTTGACATCATAATCCACAAGAAGCTCCAGCCACCTTCTCTGACGCATGTTAAGATCCTTCTGGGTAAAAACATACTTCAGGCTTTTATGGTCGGTGAAAATCTCCACCCTATCTCCGTACAAGTAGTGCCTCTATAACTTAAGTGCAAACACTACTGCTGCCAGTTCCAAGTCATGGGTTGGGTAATTCCTCCCATGATCACCAAGTTGCCGTGACGCATAAGCTATTACCTTCCCATGCTGCATCAGAACATATCCTAGGCCTCTGCCTGAAGCATCATAATATACTGAGAATCCTCCGGTCCCATCTGGAAGTGTGAGAATGGGAGCCGTCATCAAGCCTCGCTTTAACTTCTCAAATGAATCCTGGCACTCTGTTGTCCAAGCAAACTGCTCCTCCTTGTGGGTCAACTGGGTCAATGGCGCCGAGATCCGGGCAAGTCTGAAATAAATTGCCGGTAGTAACCGGCCAATCCGAGAAAACTGCGAACCTTTGCAACTGTGCTGGACACCGGCCATGACTCAATAGCCATAATCTTCTGTAGATCCATTTCTACTCCTTTTCGAGTGATGATATGACCCAAGTACGAAATACGATCGAGCCAAAACTCGTATTTACTGAACTTGGCATACAACTGGTGCTCCCTGAGGATCTGAATAACCACATGGAGATGCTGCTCATGCTCCGCTTCACTCCTACTATAGACCAGGATGTCATCCAGAAACACTATCACGAACTGATCCAAATAAGGCATGAAAATACGATTCAAGAGATCCATGAATATAGCCGGCGCATTGGTCGTACCAAATGGCATCACTAGGAACTCTCAATGCCCATACCTGGACCTGAAAGCTGTCTTCGGGATGTCCTGCTCTCTGACTCTGATCTGATGATATCCTGAGCGCAAGTCGATCTTCGAGAATACTGCTGCCCCTTTGAGCTGATCAAATAAGTCATCTATCCTCGGAAGAGGGTATCTGTTCTTGATTGTCATTTAGTTTAAGGTACGATAATCAACACTTAACCTGGACATACTATCCTTCTTTTTCACAAGAAGCATCGGCGCTCCCCAAGGCGATCCAGTAGCACGAATGAATCCCTTAGTTCGAAGCTCTTCAATCATCTTGTACAAGATCTCCAACTCTGACGGCGCCATCCTGTAGACTCTCTTTGACACTGAGGCTGTCCCAGGAATCAAGTCTATGGTGAACTCAATCTTCCGTTCCGGTGGCATACCTGGAAGCTCTTCTGGGAAAACATCTGGAAACTCCTTGACTATCTGGGGAAACTGCACTGCTGCTACTGCCATCCGCAATACTGGAGGAGAAGGCTCAACTTTGCCTTGGAAAAAGGAAAACTCTGGCTCGCCGGGAATGCTAAAAACAACCCTACCAATATGGCAGTCTATTCTAGCATACTGATTCCTCAACCAATCCATTCCTAAGACCACATCATAATCGGCCATCGGAAATTCTATCAATCTAGCAAGAAATTCCTTACCGCTAACTACGATCCGACACGAGAAAAATACTCTATCGACTCCCACAAGTCCGTTACCAGTAAGTATATTGAGTCTTACTGATAATGACTCGGGCTCCAATCCTATCCGTGTCGCGAATCGTGCAGACATAAAAGAATACGATACACCAGAATCAAATAAAGCTGAAGCTAGAAAGGAGTTGACGAGAATAGTACCTGCCACTACCTCTCCTGGTGCCAATCCTTCTTCTGAGGTCATCACCATAGCCTGACCATGCCCTCGGGGTGCTGGTCCCCTCTGCTAAAATCCTCGCTACCTATCCTGACTCAAGACTTGGGCTTGAGCATGCTGCTGGGGGTGTTGTTGCTGGAATACCTGGGACTGAGGAGGCAGGGGCCTCGACAATGGATACTGCTGCTGCTGGACCGGAGCTGGTCCTCTCACCGAAGAGCTAGAAAGGTTGGACGATGATGAACCTCTCCTATTCGGGCAGGATCCAATCCTATAGTCTGCTGCTCCACAAGCCAGACACAATCCCTGTGCCCTACGACACTCTGCCACTACATGGCTGGCTTCCCATAATGAGAACATCCCCCTGCGGAATACTGCTTCTGCTTCTGCTGCTGAGGGTACTTCGGGGCTGAATGATGAACCGACGTCACTGAGGCCGCCCGCCTCGGAGCTTCAATGGTCAAAGCCCTGGCTGTCGGGCTGGGGCTGAGGCTGAAGACTGATTCATCTGACTGTAGGATCTCTTTTGACCTCCGGCCCTATCCACAATCCTCTGGGAGGTATACTCATGCCTCGTAGCTGCTCTTAAGACTGCATCAAAAGTCTGATGCTCAAACTGCTCAACTGCCAACAAAATCTCCAAGTGAAGCCCTTGCTGAAATCGCTGGGCTCTATCATACTCGGTTGCCACCAAGGTGGGAGCAAATCGACTGAGCCTCGAAAACTCGGCCGCATATCCGTCGACCATTTTGCCCATCTGCTTTAGATTAGTAAACCTCGTCTGTAGATCGTACCGAGCCACAACATCAAAATACTTGGTGTGGAATCTCTTTCTGAACATCGCCCAAGCAATAGGTGCTGCTAATCCAATGGCCTGAGCCGTCCACCATCTGTGGGCCAAATCCAACAACTGCAGGCGCACTACGGCCACCTTCTCGTTCTCTGGGGTCCTAGTTGCTTCTAGAATCACCTCTGTGTCCTGAAGCCAAGCATCTTCAACGATAGCATCTTCACTACCGTCGAAGAATGGAGGGTTCAAGCGCTTGAAGCTGTTAGCCGCGCTGTTACCCTGATGACCTCCTCTGGTCAGAGCATCCGTCACCGCCTGGTGCAGGGCATCTCCTCGACGATCTTGGAAAGCTATCAAGGTCCCGACGAGACCTACCAAAGTGCCATCATCGGGCTCGGCAGGCTGGACTGTTGGCTCTCCACCAGAAGGCACGACTTTGGAGGCTACTCCGGAATGCTGGGCTTGATCCCCTGGTTGCAGCTGGTCCACGAGAAGTGCTCCGCCTCGCTGACCGGCAGGTCCAGGAACGATGACGCTGAAAAAGATGACATGGGGAACAATAAGGAAGGACCAGGATAGATCAATGATACAAGCATATGATCAGGTCAAGAATCCAGGGATTCAGAAGATACGAGCAGAGATCAAGGACGAATACTAATTGAGACAGCTATTCGATAAACCCTCACATATCTTGATTTACAAGACCTGCATGGGCCGCCACTTAAACCATGTCACGCCCCAGAACCAGAATACTGGAAAACGGGGGCAGACATAGCCAGCTACATATATGAAATGGAATCCATCTCGCTATACGGTCACGGCTGTCTAGATACATGAGGGTTTACTACAAGCCAACAGTCTCCTATGGTCATGAACAAGCCTAGTGTCTTAATCACAAACAAGTAGGTAAAAGTCACAAGATGTATGATCATTAAATATACAATAATAAGGCGTCCCAAATATTACATATTCAGCTGATCATGAAGCTAGTTGTTACAAAATATTAGGACTAGCAAGAGTTTAGTCATACATGATCAACCCTAGGATCTGTCAATCATGTTATAGCCCATAGGCAGACAGTAAGTAAGTGCAATCGAGCTAAACAGGTGCTCGTCGGCTAAACGCCTCAAAAGAATATTTTTACAATAAAGTGGGAGATCAAAAATAAACCCACTCGTTGCCCTAGTTACGTCTAGTCGCCACCATCGGGCTGGAAGGTCGGTAGATCCTCTGGAGCTGCTCCAAAATCTGGCCATACAAAACCAGCTGGATCAGACCCCAGAAAGAGCAAGTGCTACAAAGGAAGCTTCACTTAGGAACTAAAACCAGTAATTAGCACAGAAGATAATAATATATAGTAAAACTGGAGAAAACATAACATCACGAGGATATACGGTTAGATAACCATGGGACCATTCAGATAACCAGGTTACAATCCTTAAACCAAACAAGGACCGGGATTGTAACCCTTCGTCTAAACCGAACTTGGTTTCTCACATTTATCAGCAAGATAATATAAGAAAATCAGAACGTGTAATAATCTATACAGGATCAAGGCAAGACTAGACTGATAATTCCCCATTCAATAATCACGGCCAAGCAATAAGTATGGATTGATACTTTAAATAGCTAGGGTTATCACAGGCCTCGTTACTAGCAAGATGTAGTGAGATTATTCCACAGCCACAAGCCCTGCAGACCATCCAGGTTACCCAGGTCAAAAATTAGGGGTTGAATTCAGGTGGGTACATCGTCCAGGAAACGCATGTACCCTTAAGTAGCTTGAAGGGGGCAACACATGACAGTGTGCTGGAAATGTGCCCTACTCGACGGCAGGCTACAGATCCCAAGCGCGTCCAGGTAACGGGATTGCCTGTAGCTGGAAGATCTCTTTATGACTAATGTATTAATCTAGTTATTAGCCTTAGTCCATTTCAGTAGGTACTCTTGACCGTGGTACTCAGGAGTCCCATTCTAGACATGATGCAAGACATGACTGGATTATTTGTACAAGCACAATCGCCCACGGTGTCCGGGTTAATTATACAGGTCATGTCATGTCAGGTAGCCGTCACAACAGCTTATCAAGATATATTATGTCTGGTTATCATGTCAAGTGTACTTGTCAGGAGTGTGCCACGACAGGCCACTATCAGGTCATATCATGTTTACTTGTCAGGAGTGCACCCCTACGGGTCACCATCGTGTTCAGGTACATGTACAGGGCATCATAGTGCAAGCATTCAATCAGAAGATTCAAGTACACTGGGAGTTACAAGGATCATGAGTTAAGAATAATCATAATAGAAATAAAATAACAAGACAGGACATGGGAAGGAGCTATGCGGCTTAATGGGAGGTGAGTCCATGCGGCTATCTCAAGACGGTTCATGCGGCTCAAGAGTTCGGGTTCAACATGAAGTAGGCGCGCGGATCAAGACTAGAAAGAAGCTCAAGCACATGCGGCTGGGTTGCTGGAATCCATACGGTGGGCGGAGAAGCTATGCATATGCGGCAGACGGGACATAGGTCCATGCGGCCGGCTAACAATCAGGTATATACGGCCGGGTCAAGTGGAGTCTCATGCGACTAGCTGGGTTCGGCCCTTATGCGGCTAGCTGGATTTGGATGCATGCGGCCCAAAGTGGCAGACGCACATGCGGCTGCAGAAGCAAGGGGTGCATACGGCTGAGGGGATCATGCAATACAAGATAAAATACGTACACGTATTCCAAAATACGTAATACGAACCCAGGCATTACAGTGACTGACCCTTCTCTCCCTTTTCACCTCTTGCCTCAAATAAATTGATACGATAAAGTGTATGAAATGTTAGCCGTAGATGCACGGACACAAAGGCTTATTTTTATGTAATTGTCGTGTGCTTTAATTGCGTACATAATTGTTAGAGTTATTACATGCTTGCTTTTATATATATGCCATAGAACTATGTTACACCAATATTGATGCTATGAATAAATATCGCAATAGTAAGGCAGGATACGTTAAAATGGGTTAAATAATATGATGTTTGTAGACCATGCTTGAGTAAGTAACTTAGTCTTGCACGGTCATGGACAACTTATACACAGGGGTTAGGTTCCTCGAACGGTATCCCGGGGCCACATGACCGATTCGGCCTAGGAGGACCCTGGACATCTGTGCTGGGTGTTAGCACAGGTCATTCGAGAAACTTTTAATGGGTTCGTAACCGCTGGATGGGTCGCCGTCTAAACCAAGCTATAAAGTCCATGATGGCTAGGCTTGCCAGTGACCTTTACTTAAAGCACGTGTTAATTCTGGTAGCTATGATAACAATTGTCAGGGAAGAACATGGTATGTTCATGCTACAACGGCACGCTCTGCCGTATGTAAGTTTCATGGTAAATTACATTACTTATGCCTGCTGAGTTTCTTTCATAAAATTTACTAGGATGGCTAGAAAGATCACCAATGATACCATATAACTTCTTGAACCAAATGAGAGTGTGGAAATTAAATAGTCACTCACCAGTACAAGTGTAATGTACTAATCCTTGCTCTCCGTAGGTGCTCCGAATCAACCAGAACGTGCCACTTAGCTGAAGGCGATGTTCGTGTTTCAAAGCTTCGTCTGCGTGCCGAAGACTTTTGTTGAACCCTTTTGACGACTCTCTACATCAGTCCAAGAAAGATGTCACGACTCCCTACCATTCTAATTGGTTTGTAAATGCTGGTTGTATATAAATGGATGTAATATATGGAACAACTGTCTTATCATCGTTTATTTTGGAGTCAAGTTTATAAGCCCGCACGACATTAAGATGTAATCGAGTCATGTAAATATTATCCATTATCAATCAAATGAAGTTTCTTCTATATCATGTGTTGTTCAATTTCTCTGCGTACTCTTTGTTGTTGTCTTTTGGATAACCTTATGACTTGTCTTTTGTGGATGCAACAATTAGGTTCGCATGGCATCATGCCCAGAGGATAACTATCGATTCTGTAGAATTGGGGCGTGACAAGTGTAGGAGGAGTAAAGCCCCTAATTTAATCCGTTTCCTAGTATGATATGACACAACCCATTGGTATCCATTTGTCGACACATTTCTTGCCTCATATATCTTTCACATGTCTATTTGGTCTATCAAACCAAATGATAGACACTTGGTGTGTCATCCTCGAATTTATCCAAAATTGACATAAAAAGCCAATGTAACTTCTACCAACATGATCATTATATACATGTTCTTCCTTTTATGGGTTCCCCTAGTCCATGGGTAGTTTTCCTAATAGTGTCATGCATGAAATAGTGTCCAAACTAGGAAAAATGGTAAGTAGTTTACCTATTGGGAGATGGATTACCCAATGAAACACCCAAATGGAACACAAGTGTCAATTAGGACACAATCCCTCTCGCTATTGGCTTCCTCTCCTTGTGCTCCTTGGTCTCTAAGCTCCAAGGCTTCTAGGATGAAGAATTGAGAGAGATTGAAGGAATTTTGGTGGAGAAATGAATAGGGAATGGAGAGGGTATTTGGAGAGCTCTAAACCAGGGTTTTGGAGCTCCAAATTAAATGTGAAGAATGAGCCTCCTCTCCATTTTGGCCAGCCATATAGGGAACCCTATAAGCCTATGGAAAATGTCCATACTGTCCTTAAGTTGTTATGAAGACTTAAGTTAATGTAGGGGAGTTTTTAGCCTAAGTGGTTATGATTAGTTCTAAACCTATTCATGACCTATTTATGACTTAGATGAGTCTAGCTGTATCCAACCTAAAATGTAGATCCATGTGTCATGATAAATCTAAATAGGTTCTCTAAACAAGGGTCCAATAAATAGGCTTGTCAACTAATAAATCCAACCATAACAAGTAATTGATTAAATAGCTATACATACAATTTAAATAATATAAATTGACAAAAATAACCCTATTTAGGATTGTGGTAGTGACAAATCTACCCTCCTAAAAACTTTTGTCCTCGAAATTAAAGATAAAACTAGCACACAGATACAAGAAAAAACAAAGAGAACAATACATCAAGGCTCGAAGAGATAAGGGTATCGCTCCCGTATGTTGTCCTCTCTCTCCTTAGACTCACCCGGAGAGTGATGCCTCCATACGACAAAAACAAAGGGAATAACCTGGTTTCGGAGCACCTTCTCCCGACGATCCAGAATCTCCATAGACTGCTGTAGATAGCTAATATTAGGGCCCATCTCTATCTCGGAGTGATGCAATACGTGACTAGGGTCTGCCACGTACCATCTCAACTGTGACACATGGAACACGTTGTGTACTCTCTCTTGTAGGTGACAAGTCTAGTCGATAGACTACTGCACCGACCCTCTCAAGTTTGGTAAAAGGTAATGAATCACGGACTAAGCTTCACACTCCTGCCAAGGCGAATCGTGCCCCATGTCAAAGAAATCCTCAGGAACACCATATCGCCAACCTATCACAAAACAAGGCTCAACACAAATTTTTAAAGGAAGCAATCACAAACCAAAGAACTAAAACTATACCTTAAACTCTAACGGTCTTCGGTGGCTATCGGTCCAATGCCGCTATCTGTCCTACGCCATCCAAAGTCTATCTCTAATCAGCTTGACCTTCTCCGCTGCATCCACAATCATCTCTAGGCCAAGCAAAGCTCTCTCGCCAACATCGTCCCAAGAAAAGGGAGTGCGACTCCTCTGTCTGTATAGAGCCTCAAATGGTGACATCTCTATACTGGCCTGGTAGTTGTTGTTGCAAACAAACTCTACCAGATGGAGATGGTCCTCCCAATTAAGAACCCCTGAGATTTAACTCACAATTGCGAATCATATCCTCGAGAGTCTGAATGGTCCTCTCCGACTGTCCATCCGTCTAGGGGTGATATGCGGTACTGAACTTGGACTGAGTGCCCAAACTAGCCTGCAAATTGCTCAAGAAGTAAGAAGTAAAGCGTCTATCCCGATTCGAGACTATACTCATAGGAACCCGTACAACCTGATGATCTGCCTCACGTACATCTCGGCCAGCTTCCGTAGACAAACCCACCTTGAAAGGCAAAAAGTGGGCCAATTTGGTCAATCTATCAACGATGACCCAAATTGTGTCTTTCACCACTTGGACATCGTGGAAGTCTAGACACAAAAATCATATCAATGTGTTCCTACTTCCACTCTGGAATAGGAATGGCTAAAGCAGACCTTCTAGCCTCTGCCTCTCGGCTTTCACCTGCTGGCATACTAAGCATCTGGATGTGAACTGTGCCACCTTCCGGTTCATACCATACCACCACACATTCTCTCTCAGATCTCTGTATATCTTGTTGGCTCAAGGATGCATAGAGTACTGAGAACGAAGCGCTTCTTGAAGAACCTCCTCCTGAAGCTCTCCACTAGGCACGCACAATGTAGTACCGTGCCTCAGCGACCCATCCTCGGTGATATAGAAATTATCTAGCAACCCCTCCTGAACCTTCTCTCTGATGCTCCTCAGAGTCATATCATCAAAATATGCTGATCTGACCCTGTCCATCAACTCAGACTGAATCTCCAAACCCTATATCTGTATCTCCATCCCATGAATGATCACCTCGATACCTAAACTATCAAGATCTTCCAATAATTGATGATCTATCGTTAAATACATAGCTACAGGATACCTGCTCAAGGCATCGGCAACTATATTAGCCTTTCCTGGATGATAATATAATAAGATATGGAAGTCATTTTTCATCTCTAGCCACTGGAGCTCTGTCTCATGTTCAACTTTTTCTAAGTGAACACGTACTTCAAGCTCTTGTGATCTGTAAAGATCTCTAAACGCTCTCCATACAGGTAATGTTTCGACAGCTTCAGAGCAAATATAACATCTGCCAGCTCCAGATCATGGGTCGAGTAGTTTTTCTCATGAGGATGCATAGGCAATCATCTTTTTGTGCTGTTGAAGAACACAACCCAAGCATTTCCCAGATGTGTCACTGTAGATAGGGAAACCACCTGTTCAATGGCAATGTCAAGATAGGAGCTGTGGTCAACCTCTTCTTCAACTCATCAAAGGGGGCTGACACTCCTCGATCCAGATAAACTCCACAGCCTTCCTGGTGAGTCGGGTCATCGGCTCTGCAATTCGGGAAAAGTTCTGAACGAACTTCCGGTAGTAGCCTGCCGGACCCAAAAAGCTCTGAATTTCTGTAACTGTGCTTGATGTGGACCAAATATTCAACTGCTAAAATCTTATTCGGGTCCATCAAGATCCCTTTCTCGGTCACAACATGACCTAAGAACTCTACCTGCTCCAAAAAGAACTCGCACTTCGACAACTTCCCATAATGCTGCTCCTTCTCAAGGGTCTCTAGCACAACCCTCAGATGCTTCTAATGCTCCTCTGGTGTCTTCGAGTAGACCAAAATGTCATCAAAGAAGACCACCACGAACTTGTCAAGTTACTGATGGAATACCTTGTTCATCAAGTTCATGAACACCGTCGGGGCATTAGTCAACCCAACCTCAAATCTATCTTCGAAAATATCTTTGTGCCACTCAACTGATCAAACAAGTCATCATCTTCGGCAACTGGTATTTTTTCTTGATAGTAAGGTTGTTTAGTGCCCAGTAGTCGATACACATGCGTACCAATCCATCATTATTTGGTGAAAATAAAATATGAGCGTCCCAAGGTGAAGAACTGGATCTGATGAATCCCTTGTCCTGCAGCTCATCAACCTGCTTCTTTAATACTACCAACTCACTGTTGATCATATAGATATGCTGCGAGATAGGCTCCATAGCTGGCACCCAGTCTATAGAGAACTCAACATCCATGTCCGACGACATCTCCGACAACTCCTCAGGAAAGATTATAGGAGCGTAAAAAGTGCTTCACAGAATGAGTCAAAGTGATAGATCATTCTACTCAAATTGATCTACTTTACGCCGCAGAGAGGTTAAATACTTTACGCCCAAGACAAGGCTAATCGCTTTTACGCCTAAAGCAGCCAAGGTCAAGACAATGGTTTTACGCCTAAAGATAGGCTAACCCTCTTTTTATGCTGGACAAAGCTGTCAAAGTCTCGCATTTAATGTAAAGTCTGACATAAAGATGTTGATGATGGTATATACCACAGATTTCGAAGGGATTTGTTTTATACAGAGACCAATATTGTCTTTTAGTATGTGGACTGAGCTACTTTACGCTCACACTATGGCTTCTTTTACGCACGAAGATTATATGAGTTTTTACGCTCAAAAGTCGACGTGTGCGTAAAGTCTATTTGGACTACTTTACGTTCAAGGTTATTTAATAACCACTTTACACAGGAAATCTATGACAGGGCTGTTTTACGCCTAGTCCACTGCTTTACGCTCAGAGTACATTGGGGTTGTTTTACGCCCTATTCTTCTTCATCAGTTGAGAACGTGGTCTGCCTACATGGCTTTCATGCCACACATCTCGAAGAACGTGTGTACGTGCATCCTATTCTTACTGAAATAATGGGATACGTGTCAACATATGCAGATGATGGCTTCAGTCGTGGGTGGCAGTTGTTAGCGTAAAGATAGAACTTTTGCTGAGTTTTTACGCACAAGAGCCCAAGTCTATAAATAGACTAATTTTTCTCATAACAAACACAGAGACAGGAGAAAAGACAGAGAGATTAGAACTCAGAGATTTTTGATTCTCTAGAGCATTCTTCTTCAATCCTTCTTTCAAAACAGAGTAAAGCAAAGCAGGAAAGCATTCGGCCTCGCCATCAGTGCCCAAGTGCGTCGATACCTTTCTGGTGACTTAGTTCTTCCAAGTTGTTCATCTTCAAGCAGCGATCTTCATCATCATCGTATGGTCCAAGGAACAAAGTGATCATTTACAGATCAGACTTCTACAGCAATACTTTCCCAGAATCAAATTTGTACTTCTTGTACTTTTCTCCTTTTATTTTCAAAAGCCAATTCTCCTGGCATTTTTGTTAAGTGAAACAAAATGGCGACTCTGCTGGGGATGAACCAGAGACCTCATCTGTTAATACAGAACATCGTCTCACTGTCGTTGAGCAATCACTGAAAGACATACTTAACATGGTACAAAAAATGCATCAGATAATATTGAATCAGCAAACTGCTCAGCCGACAGTAATAACACCAGTACCAGTAGCGGCATAAACTCAAGATAGTCAAGGGGCTGATATACCTTTGAATGTTCAGGAGCATGCTGTTAATCAAAATTCTACATCTCCAGATCCTATTATTCCAGAAGATGTACCATCTCCGGTGGGGATTACGGTACATCCAACAACTATTTAATCAAATGTGCTTCTGCAAACTAGTGAGGCCATTCAAGCAGTGCGTGAACTCAAAGCACAGTTTGAAGTCTTGAGGCACAAGGATCAACTCCAGAGGTTAGGAATTAAGCAACCTTATCCTCCTCATTGGAATGATGTACCCTTTCCACCAAAATTCAAGCCACAATCCATGGTATTGTTTGATGGGAGGGCTTCTCCTAGTCAATATATCAATTATTTTGATATTATGACTGTACATCTGCAGAAAAATGATGCTCTTCTCACTCGAGTGTTCATTAGTTGCTTGACGGGTTCGGCTTATGATTGGTATCGAAGTTTACCCGACAATTGCATTTCGTCTTTTGACGAATTTAAGGCAATGTTTCTCTCCCGCTTCTATGAAGGAGGTATGGACATGAACATGTCCTCCTTGATAGAAATCAAGCAAAAGGAGAGAAGATACTCGGACGTTCATTGAACGTTTCCGACAGGCGACTTTAAAGATGCCCCCTGGTATGCCAGATTCAGCACTCATTTATACATGCAAGATGAATTTGCGACCATCTATTGCTGTTTTTACGGGTTCTCAATTCACATATTGGGCTTCGTTCATCATAGCAGCAGTTTCTGCCTAGACCAATGGTAGGTTAGCTCGTGAACATGGGATGATTTTTGTCTCAGATGATAGAGGAAAGAAAAGTAATCCTGGTAATAACCCCGGTAATCGTAATGTAAAAGGAAAAGATACCCTCATGGTTAATCTTTCCAAGAATAAAACGACGCCAAATAATCAGGAATCTTCCAGGCCAAAGGAAGAATACTCTTTTGATGACAGTAATATCCCAGGGATATTTCAATGTCTGGTGAAGAGTGGCAAACTTCAGATTCCAGAGCCAAAGAGGCCTAATGAGGTGAATCTGACTGACAATCCCAAATATTGTATCTATCATAGATACATTAATTATCATACCAGTGCTTGCTATGTTCTGAAGAAGAAAATCCAAGAGCTGATAAATGGTGGTGCTATCGCCTTAACTAATGATGACCATATGGTTACAACCAATATGGTTTCTCTTCAATTCGGAGATTTTTCTCCACAGCAAGTAGCAGATGGAATCATCCCAATCCCGAAGGCGACGATAAAGATTGTGAATATCCTACCTCCTAGAGATGAAAATGAAGGATTGCTGCCTCTTACCTTAAAAAATGGTAAAATTATGTGGGTACATCCTGACTTAGTACCTGAATTAGAAAATGAAAGTAAAACTTTAAAATCTAAGAAAGGCAAGAAAGTCAAAACCTGCAACATGATTTCTAATGTTATTCCAGATCCCGACGATTCAGATTATCTATGGGATTGCACTCCTTTAGAAGATAGACTAAGAGTATTGAACATATGTCCTCCAAGTCTAGCTCTCCCTACCAAACTCAAGCTTACTCATCAGCAGTGGTTAGCTATGAATAGTATCCCTTTATACCGGGCACAACAAGTCTTTGCTGCTTACGAAAAAGCTCCTACAGGGATTTTTCCTCGTATCCCGAATCCTTCTCCTCCTGTAGTCACAGATACATCTATTCCTCATTCTCCTGTAGATACAGCGATCTCTTCTTCTTCCTCTGTGGAACCATTTGTTAAAAGTCTACTGCCCATTCATCTATACAGTCAGCAATCTGTCATTCTCATGAAGAAAATAGGTTATGACTTTCAGAAGGCAGAAGGTTTGAATTATGATAAAGGAATATGACTTCCTTTACAAATTCAAAATCAAAAATCCACTGTTGGATTGGGTTCTAAAATTTCTCACAACAAACCTTACAAGAAAAAGGCTAAAGGGAGGAAGACTAAATCCTGTAATATGGTACTTCCTTCTCTTGAGTCTGAAGAAGAAACTTTTACTGGTACAAGATCCGGGAAGGAGTACCACAAAGATTATGAGGGATCTTCCAAAGAAGCAGAAGATGTAGTGGAAACACTACCAGCTCAACCTTTTCATGTTCCTGCTAAACCCTCGGTGGTTGAAAAAGGGAAACAGAAAACAGTATGCTTTGACGTTCCATTGAAGTCTGCTTCCAGTCAGGGAGTGGTGATGAAACCTTATTTGAACTGCTTCGTCTTTCTAGAGAAAGCAGGAAGACTTTGAGTGAAGCCAATACTCCGGCTAGACTATCCACATTTGAACTGCTTCGTCTTTCTAGAGAAAGCAGAGAGCCTTTGAGTGAAGCTCTACTTTAGGCAGATTCATGCTTGGCTCAACTCAAGAGTCCTGATAATACTCCAGTGTCGTGTCCGCAATATCATAGTATGACGGAAGCAATTTCCAATATCACCTTTACACAAGAAGATATGCTGTTGAAGCATAACAAACATGACAGACCTCTATGCTACAATGGGTATATTGGATCTACTAAAATTGACAGAATTTACATCGATCCTGGGTCGTCAATTAGCATAATTCTTTAAAGTATGCTAAGACCCCTGAGGATTCCTACTAGTGACATGACTTACACTAGTACTACGATAGTTGGTTTTAACTCTGGCAAGAGTAAACCACTGGGGAAGATTCGTCTGAAGATTCAGATTGGCGATCTGCGAACTATGGTAACCTTCTATGTTATCAACTCAGATGTATCCTACAATATTCTTCTTGGAAGACCGTGGATTCATGAACACAATATTGTGCCTTCAACTCTCCACCAATGCTTCAAGTATGTGGATTCTCATGGAGTTATAAAGACTGAATTTGCTGATATCAATCCCTTCAAGGGTGTCAAAGCCTATTTTTCTGGTTCAAGGCTTTATAAACAAGAACATATGAAAGAGATATCAGATATAGCTGAAGATCAATCTTTTATTGAAGATCAGTCTATTAATGAAGATCCGCCAGAAGAACAACCTTTGAAGATCATAGTCAAGGGACGAATCCAATCCCAATCTGTCAATGATCAACCTTTGATAATCAAGGTTAAAGGAAGAACTCAAGCTTCATCTGAGGAATCAGTAAATGTTCCTACTAAGAGCCAAGTTCAACCCTTTTTGATTAAGGTCAAAGGGTATACTTCTTGTATGAATTATCCAGAACCACCATTGATTGTCAATCTTTGCAAATCTACGCAGAAGACGAATAATGGTCCACTGATAATTATTCTGAAGCGTAGCAGTCAAATCGTAAATGATGTAAATATTGATCATTCTGTACTTTTTGATATCTATAAAAATTTCCTTTCCGAGTATATGGCTGCCAAGTTTATTGAAAGAATGACTTTATCTTCTGATAATCAAAGTCATTAATCTAAAGGCGACATAGAACCAGAAGAAACTTTATACATCAACTATAAAAAAATTCCTTTCCTCTTCAGGTTGATGTTGGACCTTATGCTCAAAAGTTCTTAACATCTTCTCCTTATCTACTTCCGGTAGTTGCCCAATCACAAGCTTGTGTAACTTATAGACGTCATAAAGAATCTTATTTCGTGGTTCCGTCTGATAAGAAAAATAAGTGCCAAATTATTTTTGGCTTGGCTAGAAGTATACCTGTTGCTCAGACAGACGATCTGAAAGATAAAGATAAAGGAAGAATCCGAATTAACAAATATAGTCAACAACCCATCAAGATTATTCAGAATATGGGATATGATTTGAAGACTATGCAAGGTCTCAATCAGGGCAAAGGTAGACAACTCCCGTTATGTGGTGATCCGTTTTACCAGAAGACTCGTCATGGATTGGGATATGATCCGTCCCATATGTTTAATGACGATATACAAGAAGAATTCTCTTCTAATTCCTCACAATCATCTGATTCAGAAGAAAATCAATTCATCGAATCGGATATATCTCGTTCCTCATATGATGAATTCGAACGTGTATTTTCAACTTTCCATTAGGATTTATTCTTGAGTTGACCTCCTTTCCTTTCCCATAAAATAGGTTAGGTCATCCACTTCTTTTATCGATATTTGACATATATGCTCATAATGTCTGTCTTCTTAATCCCCAGCTACCAAAGTTTGGTTAAGCTGATTACTCATCTCTTTGGAAAGAAATTTTTATCTTCCATCTTATCAGTTGATATAGAAAGCTAAATTTATTATTTATCACGTTCTTATAACCTCTGAATAAATGTTAAATTTGCTGGTGTTTCCTATCTATCATGTCCATTTGACCTCTGTATAGATATTAATCTACTTTTTTTTGAGTTCTTACATACTATCATGTTCATATTACCTCTGATAGTATTATGCTCTAAAACAGAAAACGCGATTTCATTATCTATCATGTCCATATTTCCTCTGGATAGATATAATATGTTGAGTTTAAAAGACTTGTCACGTCCATATTACCTCTGATAAGTGTTTTCTATCTCATACCTATTGTTTAAATTCCAAATAAATGATAGGATCACAAAAGAAATCTTTCATTCATTTCTTTTGTGGAAACACTACAAAATGAATAAGACAAAAGATGACAAAACGCTCTCTTAAGATGGAGTGGAAACATCTTAAAGCAACTTCTTTAATTCTTCTAGCCGCTTGCCACGAGAACTCATAACCTTCTTGGTAGCCTCAGCACGTCGAGCTTCAGGGGTGCAAATACAAGAAAGTTCAGCGAAAGTGATTATCAGATTATCCTTGGCTTCATCAAGGGTTCTGATGGTCGACTCAGTCCCAAAAGCTTGTTCTTCTAAAATTGAGCTTTGGGTGAGATGTAGATTTCGAGCATCGATCATCTTTTCCCTTTCAGCCTTCAAGTGAGCTAGCTCTGCCTCGACTTCGCAAATTTTATCATTCTTGCTTTGAATATCTACGTTTAAAGCATCATAAGCCACCGTATGACCATGCAGTGCAGGTTTTATGCCAGCCAGAAAGGCTTTCTCTTTGGCAACCTTTAGACTGTGTTCATGGAGAGCTGCATTATATGTAGTCTCCCGAGCAAGATAATCAGCCGTTAAAGCATCATACTCCTCCTGAATGAGGCTTTCTACAGTCTCATTTGATAGCCTGAGATATTCTCTGATCGACTGCTCAAGGTCCTCCATAATTTTCTCCAACATTACAGCTCTCTCAACATCATTGAACATGGCAACATTCTTGATAGTCAGAGCCATTGCCGTCTTCAAAATCTCATAACTGAGGCCTTTATTCATGACCATCTTTATCAGAGTTGCCAGAGTTTTATAAAAATTTTCAGTATGAATCTCAACCAGGAGATTCATTTCTACGCTGGAGCTTGGTGTGGCGGCAATATCCAATAGATCTCTTCTTTGAAGCTCGAGAGCAGATATGGTTGGCACGACAGTAAGATGAGATAGAGCTATTGTTGTTACTATATCCACAATCAAGTTATCCCTAGGAGCTTTAGGGGTTGTATCTCTAACACCTATAGCTACCATTGGCGTGACAACAGACGGAGGTGGAGCTGGTGTTGTCACTGTTGTTATTTGGTTCCCAAGAACTTCAGGTGCAATGTCTTCAATATCTGTTACTCCAGCCGTTTCTGGAGTGCTGGCGGCGGTGATATTAGTGGATGTGGTGACAATTGCAGGAGCTAGTTCAGGTTCTGGTGTTGGCTTATCAGAAACTGATATTGAATCAGCAGCTACAGCAGAAGATGCTATCACTTCCCTAGTTTCAGTTGGTGGTTCAAGCATGCTCTCAACACCTTCTTCAACTGTCAGCTCCGTAGGATTTTCCACTGCTTCAGTTGCAGTAAAATTTTCTATAGCTGATTATTTATTTAAGACCGATTCTCCTCCAGCACCTTCATCATCACCTGCAGTGAGGTCTATTGCAGCCTCTTTCTGGTGCTGATCTTCAACATGAGAGGATATTTCAGGATGTGCTTCTTGATGCTCCATCGTGGGTTGCTGTCCTCCCTCTTCATCAGCACCCTCTTCGCTAGAAGAAGAAGGCTCATCAGCATTTTCCTCATAAATATCTTCTTCTTGAGGAGGAGGAGCCATAGGCTTTGGTGCAATTATGACATCTGCAAAACGAACAAAATAAGTTAATATACAAAATCATGATATATAATTCCGTATAGATTTTGTATAATACTTAGAATATGTGTATTTTTTTAAGATATGTATCATAATCACCATTCCAGTCATCATCCTCGAAGTCAAGAGTCAGTTCGTCTGATGGGATGCAGTCTTGATCAGCGGTGGATACAGTAGTAGCACCCTCTGTAACCTGTGCCTTGGTTGGCAAAGATAAATGGAGTGAGGTGCTAAGACGCCCAGGAGACAAAAGTTTTACAGCTCTTAATCCAACTATTGGTGGAGGGGCTGAAGATCCTTCTCCTGGATGGACTGAGGAAGAACCGATAAGATGATCCTCTTCAATCAAAATGTCATCTTCTGGAGTGTAGGCCCTTGGTTTGGAAGGCCCTTTGGTGGTAGATTTTTTCTTCTTCTCTGGAGACTTCACCGGAGAAACGGTAGCTATTCTGCTCTTGTTTGCGGGACTTTCCAATAGTTATTGGTCCCACGGCTACCTCCCCATCTTCCCTAGGAATTACTGTCAGAAACTCATCTATAGCAGCAGTATTGTCTGGTACGTCTGGGGTTATCCTGATAGGTTCTTCAATATTTCCCTCTTGAGCCCACCGAAGACTTCCTTGCATACTATAACCGTCTTCAAAAGAGCGGATAGATGTATAGAAACGAGCATATGAATGAAGTATGTGTAGCTCAGTTGTACTAGTGGCTGTAGATATGGTGAATCTAGCGCCAGTACATGCAGCTCTGAAATATCTCCATGCTCGTGCACCGTCGATCAGCTTCCCATAATGATAGAAGCTAGTGGAAGGATTGCCAACATGAAGTTGGTCATATCCAAACTGACGAGCGAACCTACTTGGCAGATAAGGCTCGAATGCACAGTTATTTTCATTCCTGTACATCAGATGAGAGGGTCTGATGTACACTAACCATCGGTAGACAGATCTCGACAATAAGGCCAATTTATCTGCTCTATCTTCAAATTACATACTGAGGCAGTCAGCCGAAACTGGTGGTCTGGTGCAGAAGAAATTCCAGCCATGCGAATAATTTAATGCTGCTCGTGTGTCTGCCAACGTTGTAGTTCTCCAAGTGGATTTGCTAAATTTTTGAAGAAAAATCCTAGCTTCATCCTCAGGGCCTGGTGGCAACAAATTACAATTATGGTGTAGTAACCAACCTATCAGATAGGTGAATGGTAACTCTACCCTTGAAAAATTGTGAGGAGCATTATTGATTAGTTCTTCACCAAAAATCCGAAGACCTGTATTTATTCAGCATACCATTGCCGACAATAGGTTAATTCTGTTCTTGAATACCAGACGGACCGCTGGCCACAATACGTTGCGATGATTCCGGTCCACAGTGCTGATCCCTGGCACGACCCATCTGTGCAGCCATAAGGATAAGAAGCCTGCCAACAAGGCCTTCTTCGACATCTTTTGACTACCCTGCCTCAGGTAGCTTAAAGCTTCAGTCCCCGCAGGGATGTCTCCAGTTTTGGTAGACAGATATCGATCGCGAGCTTTCTGCGACACCATCAATTCCTGAATTAAATCTGCAGGAATTATAGAGCAAGGCTTGATGACCTGAGTTTTGTCTTCTCGGAACCTGCTCTTCTCTGTCCTAGACACTCTATTTTCATGATAAAATAGATAAGTTGTCCATTTTATAATGTATGCCAGATGTGATCCGGTTTCATACATGCTGGTGCAAATCAGATAATGGCACATGAGTTCTTCGTAGACTTGCACCAGTTCGGGATTCTTCTCCCGAATTTCTGCCAATTCTCGATTGGAAAGAATATATTCTTCATAGGGGAACTCTCCCATTGGTAGCTTCGAGATAAACGGTATCTCATGTAGGGCCAGACCCATTCCACCATGCGGAGTTGCGAAAGTTCCTGTCGAACTCATATACAATTCCAATAAAGCCAAGAACAGATTGCCATTCGACGGAATGCCATAACTAGTAGAAGTTACTGCTTCATACAAACCGATGTCGTCCAATTCTGTTTTAAAGTATTTCATGACCCAATTACCACTATAAGGGGTTAGCCACCCTATCAGCCTAGGGTTGGTCTGAGGATATAAGACTCCTTCCCTTATGAATCTATTTGTGAACATAGGAATCTGGACCGGCTGGATGAGAGATGAATCCTCGCTCGGTGTAAACCCAAGCATTAGTCCAGAAAATGGAATAACACCACCACAAGGAGTGCTAACGTGATAACCCATGTCATTCGCTTTCTCCCTTCTAAAAATGATTCTGCCCGGTCTACCATAGCTACTGGGAGTCAAATTCTACTGCATTTGACGGTGATGGCTAGCATGGACGAAAGCAGATATAGGGTAATCCCTGTCCATGTCAGGGAGATACATTATCCTTTCTCCAGATCTAAATACCCAAGCCTCTTTTTTGGGATGAGTCTGTGATTTGTAATCTATCGCATCTCCAAATAAGAAAGCTGGCTTCAGGAATTGTTGATTATCTAGTGACATCAGTACTTTCCCGTCTATCATGGATAACAACATCCTATCTCCTTGGACATATATCAGTTGTGCTCTTTCTGCAGGATACTCAGGGTTTGATTGAGGAAATGTTACGTGAGACAGATCCTCCAGATAATTTGAACCCATCATACCAACCGATGAGCCGAAAACTTCAGCGAGAGGGTGAACTTGCAAATCCACTGATAAAAGGACAAAAGAGATCAAATTAGTTTGGAAGTTTTATGACTTTTACGCTTACTAAAAGTTGATAAAAGTTTATGAAGTCTTTGTTTTACAAAGTCTCTCAGTGATTGATGAATTTTATGCTACAACATGTTAATGTGAGCGTAATATAACTTTTTACGCTGGCATGTATGAACATGAGCGTAGTTAAGTTTTACGCTAGCACATTAATTATGGGCATAATCCAAATTTTATGCTGACACGTATAACGTGGGCGTGCTCTTTTTATCTTTTACGCTAACACGTACAACATGGGCGTATATTGTCATTTCCGTTTTTTTACGCTAACACGTATGACGTGGGCATAAAAACTGAAGGTTTGGGTTATCTTTTCCTTCCTCGACGGGTTTTCCCAGCCAAAGAATAGGGTTTTACCCATCATAGGTGGAGCTATGGCCGGGTTGGGTTGTCGGTATGGTGTTGACGACTGAATGGGAGTTTTTGCATGGTCGGCCGACGACGAATCGACGGCTGGTTTCTTTCCCTTGTTGCTAGCGGCGGATGATTTCTTGGGAGCCATCGGATCAAAGTGAGGGTTTCGAAGAAAGACAGGACAAAGCAATTCGAGATTGCAAAAAGATGAGTAAAAGTGTTTTCTCTCTCCGAAGAACCCTATTTATAAGGAAATTTCAAATCGGTTCAAATTCCAGATTTTACGCTGACTGTTGCGTATCCCAAATTTTACGCTGACTGGTCAAATCTCAACTTTTACGCTGCTATTCAAAGTGTTTCAAATTTTGGATATATTTGAAAACTTTGAAGGGGGTCTTGTAGGAGCGTAAAAAGTGCTTCACAGAATGAGTCAAAGTGATAGATCATTCTACTCAAATTGATTTACTTTACGCCGTAGAGAGGTTAAATACTTTACGCCCAAGACAAGGCTAATCGCTTTTACGCCTAAAGCAGCCAGGGTCAAGACAATGGTTTTACGCCTAAGGATAGGCTAACCCTCTTTTTACGCTGGACAAAGCTGTCAAAGTCTCGTATTTAATGCAAAGTCTGACATGAAGGTATTGATGATGGTATATACCACAGATTTTGAAGGGATTTATTTTATACAGAGACCAATGTTGTCGTTTAGTATGTGGAATGAGCTACTTTACGCTCACACTATGGCTTCTTTTACGCACGGAGATTATATGAGTTTTTATGCTCGAAAGTAGACGTGTGCGTAAAGTCTATTTGGGCTACTTTACGCTTAAGGTTATTTAATAACCACTTTACGCAGGAAATCTATGACAGGGCTGTTTTACGCCTAGTCCATTGCTTTACGCTCAGAGTACATTGGGGTTATTTTATGCCCTATTCTTCTTCATCAGTTGAGAACGTGGTCTGCCTACATGGCTTTCATGCCCCACATCTCGAAGAAGGTGTGTACGTGCATCCTATTCTTACTGAAATGATGGAGCACTTGTCAACATATGCAGAAGATGGCTTCAGTCGTGGGTGGCAGTTGTTAGCGTAAAGATGGAACTTTTGCTGAGTTTTTACGCACAAGAGCCCAAGTCTATAAATAGACTAATTTTTCTCATAACAAACACAGAGACAGAAGAAAAGACAGAGAGATTAGAACTAAGAGATTTTTGATTCTCTAGAGCATTCTTCTTTAACCCTTCTTTCAGAACAGAATGAAGCAAAGCAGGAAAGCATTCGGCCTCGCCATCAGTGCCCAAGTACGTCGATACCTTTCTGGTGACTTAGTTCTTCCAAGTTGTTCATCTTTAAGCAGCGATCTTCATCATCATCGTATGGTCCAAGGAACAAAGTGATCATTTACAGATCAGACTTCTACAGCAATACTTTTCCAGAATCAAATTTGTACTTCTTGTACTTTTTCTCGTTTTATTTTCAAAAGCCAATTCTTCTGGCATTTTTGTTAAGTGAAACAAAAATATCCAAGAACTCTACTATCAATGGATGTGACAACTCCTTCCCTTCTACCAACGATCCACAGAAGCTATCCTTCTGCTTCACTGTCCCTCTGACAAACTAGAACTCTAGCTTTCCCGGCAGACTGAATAAAACTCGGTCTTCTCTACAATCTATGCTAGCACGGTGCCTACTCAACCATTCCATCCTGAGTACAATATCGTAGCTCGAAAATGGCACTACGAGTAAGCACGCACTCAAATCTCGGCCTCCTAAAGTAACTCTCCACCCCTTGTAAATATCACTGACCAAGATAATGCCACCCCTGTTATGATCTTGTTAGTCCTACCTAATGGTTCAGCAATAATATAATGTCTAAGTGCAAAAAAGATAGATACAAAGCTATATGTAGTACTAGAGTCGAATAACGTTAAAGTAGAAAAGAAATCAGAAGAAAAGAACCTACTACGACATCTACAATGGGCTCGGCCTCCTCGACTGTCAAACTGAATGCTCTACCCTGAGGTGCACCCCTCTGCTGTTGGTGCTGGGCAAAATGCTGCTGTTGGTGCTGGGTAAAATGCTGTTGCTAGTCGAAAGCGACGGACCCTTCGGCTGGACGACAGGTACTGCTGGATCTATAGCAGGAGGTACTATAGCTGGACCTTCTTGAGCTAAACGGGCCAGACAACCTTCAGCTAGTGGTCGGGCGATCCACAAAAGGACAGACACCCAACATCTTCTTGCAGACCTCTCGAGTATGTCCTGGCTTCCTGCAGAACGCATACTAGATGGCCTGTCTCTGCACCTTCAAGGGATGTGCACGGGTTGGTGCGTGGTGCTGATGACGTTGGTACTGCTAAAATAGCCTTGGCTGGATATGAGGATGCTTGGCCGGTCCCGTACTGGTACCAGCACCCATAGCATCGTTGCTCCTCTTGAACCTGAGACCCAAGTCCTCCTCCGCTATCTGAGCATCCATAAAAATATCCTCGAGGGTCGTCGTGCAACGTCCACACATGCGAGATCCAACCTCGCAGTTCAGGCCCCTCATGAACTTCCGGGCCTGATCCCCTGGCCCCTCCATAATGCCCTTAAGTTGTCAAGAAGACTTAAGTTAATGTAGGAGAGTTTATAGCCTAAGTGGTTGATTAGTTCTAAACCTATTCATGACCTATTTATGACTTAAATGAGTCTAGTTGTGTCCAACCTAAAATGTAGGTTCATGTGTCATGACAAGTCCAAATAGGTTCTCTAATCAAGGGTCCAATAAATATGCTAGTCAACTAATAAATACAACCATCACATATAATTAATTAAATAGCTATACACACAATATAAATAATGCAAAATGATAAAAAAAACCTACTTAGGATTGTGGTAGTGACAATGTAGTGCCTTCTTGGAGCGGGCACTACTTAATTATCCACCGAAAAAAGTTTCGTCCTCAAAACTTAAGGAGAAACTTATGATATCCATAGCAGCGATGGTCCTCATCGTTCGCCACCATTAATCCATAAATTCACATGATCAAGAACAAATCGAACCTCATGTTCAATAAATCTCTATCAATCAATAAAACATATGTCGACATCATAAAATATTTACGTACTCATTGTATGGAACTTTTATCTCATTACGATGTCAAAGAAACAAAGACACTTCGATTAAGGAGACATAATCGAATTATAATGAATCAACAATTGGACAGAGGATCGTATTGCTCTGATACCAGTTTATCATGCTCCGATCCCGCAGAGTCCTTTCATCTTCGCTTTGATCTCTATAGAACTGATCGCCCTCGCTTAGGTGTAATACAGTACAAATCTAAGTTGCGCTTGCACAAGGCCATGACATGTATAGTGACAAAATAGTCAAGGTAGACAACAACGCATCTGAACATATATGCAAAAATTGAAGTAGCAGATACATGGCAGAATATGGAATTGAACATAATAATAACAGAAATAATTTTCTTTTTATTGATATCTTAAAATGATTACAAAGCTCTCATTGTCTCTCGGATACATGCTATACTTGGATTAAAAGCTCCCATGAAATATACAGATCACAATGATCCCGTTATATACAATACATCACTTTATATAGAAAACCATCTCTTTTGCATATTCTTCTTCTAAATTTTGCCTCCCAAGGATGAGGCCATAGCTATCGCTTCAGACTTTCCATCTTAAAGCATTCTGCACCTGTGTACAAACTAGTGGTGGATCAGTACATTAACGTACTAGTGACAGAACAAAAGCTACACCGTCTGAAACGATCACTAATTTATTTAGCGATAAAACGTTTCTTTTGAGATGATCTTGCTACTTTTACCTAGGTTCATTTTCTGTAGTGTAAAGTCAGATTATACCTTTTGAAAACACTTTCCAAAACCACGTTTCATATCTTTCAACGATAGCCAACTATCGGGTCAATTCCGTGTATAAGACAGTTCTATAAATCTTGATGTGCGCAACGTGTTTCATTGAGCCATAATCATTTCTCTTATTCAAACAATTCTTAGGGTTAATGACAAGCACGATATTATTTTATTTCTTTTAACAATACATGCCATATTCTTTGCAACATATTATTCCTTATAAGCAAATCATGATCAACAACTTAAGCAACACATATATCACTTTTTAGTGATTCTTACCATAGTCGATGGTCCATTCCTGCACAAGACAAGAATTAGAAATAAATATGATATAACAAATATTGTTCCCTGTCCATCTTTGCATTTGTTAGACTCTTAACCAATCTTTATCGATACATGCAAAATTGATAGGCAGCTGTGACTCAAGTCTTAGCTCTACACTAATACATGTGCATACCAGCAGTTGTGACTCTCTGGTTCAGCTCCGTACTAATATATACACATACTAGCAGATGTGGCTCAGGGTTCAGCTTAATCAACACCTATTTATATGATGGTCCATGGGTCATTCCCTATTATTAACTAATGTGACACTTTGGTTCAGCTTGTCACTAATGGATACAGATAACAACACCCCTAGTACGTGAGGTCTGTTTTACCCCAGGGTGTCTAAACAATCTCTTCTGGGCCGAACGGTTCCTAGTGCCCCAGAATCCATCGAGAGACTTAATTACCTTATGCACAAGTTGACCAAGATCAATGCATGAATAAAACATCTATCAGATAAACTCTTTAAGGCAATAATTTTATCGATAAACAAACATCCCATCTATTCTCCATTTCTTCTAACAACAGAGCTATGACTCTGTCGTCCCTCTTTTATTTATCTCAAAGCCAAAGCTCCTACATATTTCATTTCTATTGTAACATATAGAAGTCCGCCTTTACATGTCTAACATTCAGAACATATTTAAGGGATAGACAATCGTTCATCTTATTCAAACATGATAACAGTTATGTACATATTAAGAATATCAATCTACCTTTAACAATATATAAATTTGGAACATGTAAGCGGTCACTATGTCTCTTCTTATCAAGCACGACAAGGTTCTTTGAATCAGGGCAATGTTCTAACTTTAGCATGAAATCATTTCATTTCTTATTTTAGCATAGCAACATGTAAATTCTCTTATAAGCATACTGATTCGATGTACTAACATTCTCGATAATTACTAACTTGTTATTAACAATAAACACTCATTCAAAAGTGCATATTCTTATTGTGCGTGAAAGAATCAGAAAATGAGTCTTCGTTCGCTCATCCGGATCAATCGCTTATGTTCTAGAGCCAGTAATCCGATTTGTCTGTCGATGTAGTGCCTTCGTGGAGCGGGGCACTACATAATTACCCACCGAAAAAATTGCGTCCTCGAAACTAAGGAGAAACTTATGATATCCATAGCAGCGATAGTCCTCATCATTCGCCATCATCAATCCATAAATTCATATAATCAAGAACATATCAAAACTCGTGTTCAATAATTATCTATCAATCAATAAACATATGCCGGCATCATAAAATATTTATAGACTTATTGTATAGAACTTTCATCTTATTACGATGTCAAGGAAAAAAAGGCACTTCGATCAAGGAGACATTCGAATTATAACGAATCAACAATTGGCCAGAGGATCGTGTTGCTCTGATACCGGTTTATCACGCTCCGATCCCGCAGAGTCCTTTCCTCCTCGCTTTGGTCTTTGTAGAACCGATCGTCCTCGCTTGAGCGTGATGTGGTACAAGCCTAAGTTGCACTTGCACAAGGCCATGACATGTACATTGACAAAATAGACAAGGTAGACAACAACACAGCAAAAAATATATGCAAAAATTGAAGCTGCGGACACATTACAGATTATAGAATTGAACACAATGATAACAGAAACAATTTTCTCTTTATTGATATCTGAAAATGATTACAAAGCTCTCATTGTCTTTCTGATACATTCCATAGTTGGCTTACAATCTCCCATGAACTATACAGATCATGTTACATATATTACATCCCTTAATATATAAAACCATCTCTTTTGCATATTTTTCTTCTAATTTTCGGCTCCCAAGGATGAGGCTCTGGTTATCGCTTCGGACTTTCCATCTCGAAGTATTCTGCACCAACGTGCAAACTGGTGATGGATCATTATATTAACGTACTGGTGATAGAACAAAGGCAACAATGTCTAAAACGATCGCTAATTCATTTAGCGATAAAACAATTCTTATGAGATGATCTTGCTACTTTTACCTAGGTTCATTTCATTCAGTATAGAGTCAGATTACATCTTTTGAAAACACTTTCCAAAACCATATTTCATATCTTTAAATGCATAGACAACTATCGAATCAATTCCATGTATAAGACAGTTCTATAAATCTTGATGTGCGCAGCGTGTTTCATCGAGCCATAATCATTTCTCTCTTGTTCAAACAATTCTTAGTGTCAATTACAAGCAAAATATTATTTCATTTATTTTCACAGTACATGACATATTCCTTGCAACAGATTATTCTTTATAAGAAAATCATGATAAGAAACTTAAGCGACACATATATCACTTTTCAGTGATTCATACCATAATCGGCGTTTCACCCCAGCGTAAGACAAGGATTAAAAATAAACATGATATAACCAATATTGTTCCCTGTTCGTCTCTGTGTTTGTTAGACCCTTAAAAAATCTTTATCGACACATGCAACTCGATTGACAGGTGTGACTCAAGGCTCAGCTTTGCACTAATACATGCGCATACCAGCAGCTGTGACTCTCCGGTTCAGCTATGCACTGATATACACATATACTAGTAGATGTGGCTCAAGGATCAGCTCTTCACCGATCAACACCTATATATATGACGATCTATGGATTATTTCCCATGATTACAACATCTATCAAATAATTACCTTGTGCACAAGTTGTCCGACACCAATGCATGAATACAACATCTATCAAATAAACTCTTTAAGGCAACAATTTTATCGATAAGCAAACAATCCATTTATTCTCTATTTCTTCTAACAAAAGAGCTATGAATCTAGCTTCTCTCTTTTATTTATCTCAGGGCCGGAGTTCCTACATATTTCATTTCTATTACAATATGTACAAGTCCATCTATACTTGTCTAATATTCAGAACATATTTAAGGGACATAAAATCGTTCATATTTATGAAACATGATAATAATTCTATACATATTAAGCATATCAATCTACCTTTGACAATATACGAATTCGGAACATGTAAGCGTTCACTATATCTCTTTTTATTATGCACATCAAAGTTCTTTGAATCAGGGCAACATTTTAACTTTCGCATGAAATCTTTTCTTTTCTTGTTTTAGCATTGCAACATGTAAATTCTCTTATAAGCTTATTGATTTGATGTGCTAACATTCTCAATGATTACTAACTTGTTATTAACAATAAACATTTATTCAAAAGCGCATATTCTTATTAGGTATGAAAGAATCAGACAATGAGTCTTCGTCCACTCACCTAGATCAATCGTCTTCTGTTCCAGTGCTAATAATCCATTTTTTTGTCTACGTAGTGCCTTAGTGGAACGGGGCACTACGCCCACCAGATCTATGCAGGGTGGAGTTAGCATGGAAGTGTTGAGGCATTTGGGGCTAGGTTGGTTATTTGAAGCCTTACCACTGGATATTTTAGCTTTGTATTTAAAGGGCACAATATATGGAACATCGTTGTTTGTATAGTTCTTGAGTTGTAAGCCGTGTGGCATATTTTATTATATTAAGGAATAGCGATAGAGCGATTTGTAATCCAATTTATCTTGGTTTCGAGCCATTGTAAATCTTGTTGCCATATTAATAATGAGAATCGTTCTTTTGTACATATTATGTCTATTCAACTTTTCTGCTTAGTATTTTTATTGCAATAACTCTGTATTCTTTACTACGATACTTACCCAATAGAAGTTCATTTCTTAATATAACTATTGAATCTTCTAACATATTTTACCGAGGCAAATCATCATTTTTAGAATATTAAATTTGAGGGTCACTCATTATCAATTATTCTTGGCAAGAGCACAATTCTATGCAATGTTCCATCTAATATAACATCAAACCAGCAATGTCATATATCTAATTTCTTTTCCAAGTATGAAATCACCATCCAAAATTTTTGAGTAACGATCTGTCTTTTTATTGCTAACTTTATCCTTCCTTTCAATTCGATACAGAATATTTCAAGTTAATCAAGCCAAGCGAACTTCAATACCAACCCGTCACTCCCGTTAAGTACAGTCAAATCCAACTTATGGGACAATCAATTCCTAAGCTCACTTCTCAATATATTCACTCACTCCTCATTCAAAGATCTACTGAGCTTAATTCATTACCTTCCCAATTTTAAATCATCTTTGAAGTTCACATCGCAACATATATTCTTTAGGTCTTACTTGTCGCCATCATCTCTCGTGCAACATCAAAAGGGTTATCATATGGGTCTCCAACGACTACCTTCTTCGGCCAAGTCTCTAAGGCAAGCTATACTGACAGATAAACCTAATCATTTAGATAATTCATCTAAAATAGACGGATGCTAGAGACCATACTAATTTTTTTATCCTGGGGCCAAACCATAAACTAACAGTTCTAAGGAACTCAGCTCCAATTTATAAGCATAATCCCAATTCAAGCAACTAATCACTATTACCATCCAACCCCACAATGGATACGCAACTAATACTTTATGGTCAAGTGTATCTACCAATAATCATTCTCAAGGGACTATCTCATTTAAAGGCCCACTCTAGACTTATCGCAAAATCAACAAAGTTAATCTAGTAATACTATGGTCCAAATCCCAAATCCATCTTTTAATTCCCAACAACTCAAATTCAAATTTTTCTCAGTTCTGTCACTTGTATAATCCTACAATCATATATTTATTAGATTCTTTATCTCGTACATTATGTTCTTTTGTATCCAAATTTATTTATATGCTAAGGCTAACTATTTAGCAGTCATCACTTCCATCATAGTATTTTTGATAGTTTATCATTTGTAATCTTTGCTCTGAATTCTTTTCCAACTGGTATTTTATTTCCATGTAGTAAATTCCTTCACACGGTCTATCCGACTCATTACCCTATCAATAAGGTGGGACTATTTTCCTCAAATTCTATCGATCGATTCTTTTACTTTTTGTTATATCCATATTCATCCTGATAGAGTCACAAAAATTTATCAATTCTCATAAAATAATTTTACATTAAATAACCCAAGTTCAAAAATATCCACATTTACCATACACCGGTCATATGACTGTATTACAGATCATCCAACATCAATAATTATATTATCTTATTCTGTATGACAAAATAAATCGTATAGCTAAGTTATAATCCGACAATCTATATTCCAACCAACTGTCATCCATGCGGTTATATTATCTCCTAACCATGTCTAATACATTTTGCTATCCCTTAATCTTTATTAGTATCCCAGTCATTGAAGTTTTATAAAGATATTTCATAAAATTTTATACCACAATGGTCAAGTAATCCATTTCAATCCGTTAAATTCATATGTTGATTAATCATTATCTATATGACAAAAATATCCCAAGTCACTACTTGTTACATTTATGATATATCTCAATCCTTCAAGCATACATGCACATATGCAATGACTATCCATCTTATCAAGCATGATTTCATACTTCAATGATATTATCTTTTATGAACTAGATAGCTAAGCATATATTACACCCTTAAGGTCAAGGACACACATGTGCCACATTTGTTTAAGTCATTAACAACATTCTCAATAAACTTTCAATTAGTAATCAAATCATAATAGCCACATATGATTTTCATCCAACCAATTCTAATTATTATTCAATATCCCGAGCCGCATCATGTTTTTACACTACCAAAATATGTCATATTAGCGACGCAAGAAAACGTCGCTAAAATGGGAAAAAGCGTCGCTAATATCATTTAGCGACGTAATCAGCGACATACTTGGTTAGTCGCATTTCTTCAAGTCGCTGAAGAAAAAAATGTAGCTAAACGTCGCAATGGCGACGCATTTTAGCGACGATGCCACGTCGCAGATATAGTGACATTTACTGACATTTTGTCGCAGATTTAGCAACGTATAACATATCGGCATGAGTTGGTAAAAGTTTCTAACACTAGCGACATATTGCGACTTTTGTCGCAAACTTTAGCGACGTCTTATGTGTCGGGAAGAGTCAGTACAAGCTACTTAATTTAGCGATGTTTAGCGACGCGTACGTAGTCGCTGAACTGTAAAAATTAGCGATGTTCATCGATGCACTTAAGCATCGCTAGTGGTCGCTAAACATCGCTAAATTTACAGTAGAAAAAATAAAAAATAGAAAACAAAATTATTTCCCTACAATTTATGAATTTACAATTTATATCAATAGACCCGGAGCAACCCTTTGTGGAATTCCCTGAGTTCGTCGACCCCTTCGGTGGAACACTCAACACTGGTAAATTCATATACATATAGTATCCAAACATCGAGTCTGAAGAAAATATAATATCCACACAACATAATATAGGACATAAAGTCTGTGGAACACTCAATAAAGTCTGCACACAAACAACCAGTAAACTGTCCTAACTAGGACTACTGCGGATCTGGAGGGGAATGGGCACCGACGCGTATCAGGGATAAGAACAACTCATACTACTCCCATAAAATTGACAACGACATTGATGAAGAAGGCAGTAAAATCGGTGGAGTCGGTGACGATGAAGGCGCACCCGGAGGACGTATCTGCTCAAATGCTGATAGTCGATGGTTGTATGAATCCATGGTAGATAACAGCCTCGTACTGCTATCAACCATCGAATCATGTATCAATGTCAGCCTCTCGCCTATGGACAACTGTGATGCTTGCAGCTCCGTCACACAGCATTGTGTCGACGCTCTAAGATCAATAACGCCATATTCTGTCCTCTTAGTCATATCCCTCAGCTCCATGATGCTGCGCTCGAGGATATCAAATCGTACGATGAGCTTGGCATCGTCCATCTACAGCTGAGATAGGGGCTGCTCCTACATCCTTCACAACATCTTGTCACGGAGAGACTCAATCTGACAGTCCACAATCTCCTAGACTCGAACAGACTCCTGCGAGGACTACGAGGAATGTGCAGTAGCACCGGAGGCCCTAGAGGACTGTGTCACAACAAAGGCGTCATAGGATCTCGTACCGTAGTATGTACCCCTCTGGAGACTACCAGCGACGGTCACCCATAACTCGTCCTCCGATGGAGCTGGAGAGGGCTGCGAGGAAGTACCAGCCTCTCCTGCTGTATGTGCACTAGCAGTCGCCCGCTAGCGAAGCCTAAGATACTCGGCCTAGGAAAGTATGGATACTCGATAATTGCTAATCTCTAATGTACTTATTACTAACTACATGGAGGTTTGTTTGCATAACTCCTAAGTTATATTAAAATTAACACAAAGTATTGTAATACTTACATAGGTCTGTTCGGCCCTCTCATCAATAAACTTTTCGTCCTTCTGATGGGTGGCCAGGAAGACGGTCACCATGTTTGCATCATCACCCCTTTGTACCTGTTAAAAATATATTATTTAGTACTAAAATTAAATATTTTATCCTAATACTAATTTATTGGACTTGCATTAAAATAATATATATGGAATAAAAAAAATACCAAATGGCAAAAATGTTCCGTCGTCGGAATCGACCCACCGTACCACTTTGATGCCTTCTTCCTAGCTGCCTTGGCCTTCTCAGACCTTTCCTTGAACCTTACTCGTCGAATCTAGCCCTCATCGCAGTCCACAGATCAGGGTGATCCGACCTTGGATCGGCTTTCCAGCACGATCACGAGCCTTCTGGTCGTTAATAGCATCACGGACCAATTTGGCGGTGACGGCATAAAACATCCCATCGATCAACTCGACCCGGTGCGGTGGATAGAAATATATTTGCTAGAAGAAGTAATTTAGTAAATTATATAATATGCGTAAATTAGATAATTCATATTAAAACCAAATATACTTTTATCTTAAAGTGCGCAAACTAGAATACCTTCCTATCGTCCGGAACATCAGAGTAGTTTATCCAAGGGCCACCATAATTATTCCACAGAAAGTGGCCCAGGCATATTTGTACCGACGAGGGACGAATCTATACAGAGATAATTATATTCATGAAAAAGTGAATTTATGATGAATAAAAAAATATACGATATATATGATTGTAAACCAACACATTTACTTTGTACCGTCGTCCCAAATCTCCGTTCTCGTCTCGCCGGAGTTGCACATGGAGGATCTCGCTGATACTGAGACAGCATCGGGACAACCTCCTCAATCTGCTCATCTGTCTCCATGGTTCCCTCAACATGAGGAACGCTGGACGAGGGAGTAGTCTCAGGCCTGGAACTACTCGTACTAGGAGTGCTGACACATATTGTCATAGCAGTCGGAGATGTGGCTGGTCGATACACTGGAGTACTCGAAGTCAAGGATCAAGAACCAGTAGAAAGTACCAGAGGAGAACTCCGTCCACATCAGGAACTAGCAAACGATCTGTACCATTCTGTCATATCTGATAACAATATATGATGATACAATAGATAAATAGATATATAGTACATTCTATAGTCAAAATGTTATACATATCACAAGTATAACAAGATAGTACATTCTACAGAAATATCAAAGTCTAGATAATAACCAAGTCTACATAATAACAAATCCAGAAACATCCAAGTCTAATATAGAAATAAGTCTACCGGAGACAAATCTGGTAAGATTGATGGAAACATGGAGATTAATTAGTGGTTAAACAAAATAATAGTACATTTCTCTCAATCATCTTCAGAAAATTCATCGTGTTCCTCTTCCTCGACCTCCTCTTCCTCTTCCTCCTCATTTTCACTTTTATCTACTTTGTCTTCGTCATCCTCTTCAGATAATTTTACCTCTTCTATATTATTAGTTGTGTAATGAGTAACTTCCGTGAGTCTATATCTATAATATTTGTTAGAAGAGGCAGCTCATCTTTCTGATAAGCTTTTTCGTCAACGTCAAAGGTACTCTAGCTTTAGTCTTGCATACTGCCCACCAGTCAGACCTCGTTGTTTCTCGTCTAGGATAAGTTGTGAAGTACACGAGCTGAGCCTGACTTGATAGGAAAAA
Source organism: Iris pallida (assembly GCA_029216955.1). Lineage (NCBI taxonomy): Eukaryota > Viridiplantae > Streptophyta > Magnoliopsida > Asparagales > Iridaceae > Iris > Iris pallida. The sequence goes on along the minus strand of JANAVB010032019.1, from coordinate 1,638,937 downwards.
TGGTTCATAGCCTTGACATCTACGCTTGTAGTTTATATCTACAAGATTATGCTTGTCAATTTTCCAACCTTGATCTTGAATCGAATCAAACTATTCACACTTGAATAACACGATCTTAGCAGGTTCTACGCCAAAATTATATGTCAACTCCACAATCTCTTATAAGATGCCACAGAAATCATTGCCTGGATTGACATCTTTATAGTTCGAAGATTTGATACACAAACAACTATTTTTCGTGGAATCAAGATCCAGGAAGTTGTCTTTGATCGGAGCATTTGTCGACTTGAACCTGAACCCATTCACATAGTAACTTGGCCATATCTTGACAGCAGTAATTGTTCCCTTGGCTAGAGTTCTAATATATCCAGTCTCGGGTGTAATTAGACGATCGACCTAAATACCAAAGAAGCGATAGTAAGTTATTTGTTGTGCAGTTGCGTTAAGAAAAAGTAATTATCGAGCTCCTTACATATGCGCTCAACCAAGAAGAAAAATGACGTCTAATTTCTTGTTCTACTTTTTCTTTTGTTATGTAGGGTCTAACCGACGTCAGCTTATCATTATATGTACTGAAAAACAACGAAGCAACCGCCGATGTCACGATCCGCTACCCAAATTATTGGGCCGGGCCGAGTCATGTCCAGCCTACGCTTGAGATAAAGCGTAGTAAGCTGTTCTAAAGACAAACAATATATTATCAAAGTATGCTAACAGTTCTATATGTCATATTGAGTTAGAATATATCCCAAACACAAAATCATCTCGTATATAAATATGTTCCAAATACATAGCCAAGATGTAAAACTGGATACAGGTCCAGTATCAAAATACATAGTCTAAAACATAACTGCTCTCAAAAGTCCCGAGCAACTAAACAAACTAGACGAGTTTCCCCGCAGGTACATCCTCGTAAGATAAAGTCTGATCCTCGACGGCAACCCCATAATAGGAATCACATAGCAACTCCTCCTCGGTAAGTATACCTACGACGTTATCCTGTCAGGACGGGAGCAAGTACTGCTTCTAACAAACTAAATATACGAAGCATGAAATGAACTGAAGTGTAATAAACAGGAATCATGGCATATAATAATCTATCATGGCAAGGATACATATGTCATAGCGACAGATGTATATGTAATATTTAAAATTAGAGCAGGTACGTGATCGCCAATAGGTGTACAATGTACGGGAGGCACATGTAAATAAAATGTGCTTCCGTATAAGTGATAAGGCGATAGATGTACATACGTACAAATACAGCTTTGAGAAAAGGCCTACGGTGCGGTAACATATAAAATAAAACTTTGCTCGAGTACGGTAGAGGGGGCATGATCACATATTCAACTATCAGTTTTCCCATAACCCAGATTCTAAACATGTAAGAGATACGAGAACAGTATACAACATGGTGGATATCGAGATCAGTATAAAGCATGTGAAACGTGTAGAGATATGACTTGCAGTTTAGGTATCGATATTTGACATGGTTTATACACAATTCATTTCATGCAGTAAATAAAGTTTGTAGAGGTACTTGTCTCGAGCAAAGTAAGGGTATGTATATGAAGCTATAGATATCTTGGTGTCTTGTCACTGTAAAAATGATACATAAACTTAGTTTTTATACTAAGCAAAAAACTAGGACACTAGTGGTGTGACACGACTTTCTGACTGGACACCTAGCCAAATGATGACTTTAGCATAGAAGGCCAATGTGGGGTGACACAATCCCTAAACCAACTTTCTAGGGCCTTTATACTATGGTAGGGTGAGGTCCAACACTAAAATATCCCAAAATTAAACAATACATCGCAAGTCGTAATTATTCAATAAATAAATCAGATTGTACACTGTGTTCCAACAATTATGAAGCTATGCCAAAAGCTCCAATATACATAAATAAAGTACCAAGATGATCCTTGTTAATTATAGAAATTTATACTAATATTTTTGGAATTTAAAATTCCTCATAGATATTTATTAAAAATTAGTAAAAATAAGTACCCTGAAAATGAGTTTTGTTTTCCTATTTTTATAAAATGTCAACATACTAATTAAATCCTGGAAAAATTATATTAAATTAGCTAAATTAACAAAGTATTTAAATATTATTTTTCCCAGATAAATAATTAATTTACACATAAATATTCAAATACAGCAAGTTACAATTTCTGGAAAATAAATAATTAATTATTTAATATTTTATTCATGTATACAAAATTGAACCGGAGTCCAGATACGGGACCCAAAGCCATGAATCATGTCCGATATGACTTGTACATGCCTTGAATTTATTTAGGCTCATTTAAGTCCACAGAACCCATGCTAGGTCTGGAGTCAAATGGCCGTAATCAATCGAAATAAAAAATACATATATTAAAATATATATACAAATGAATATTAAAGTATTTTAATAATATATATGTCAATGTAGTGCAATATACAAGTCATAAAATTTAAATAATAAAATAACTTTTAAATTTATACAAAATAACATATAGCACAAAATTTTATCTACATACCTAGAAGTATATACATATAATTTAGTATATAAAAAAATGCATATATGTATATATATACATAATAATAACACACACACACACACACACACACATATATATATATATATATATATATATATATATATATATATATATATATATATATATATATATATTTATATATATATATATATATAAAAAAAATATATATATATATATATATATATATATATATATATAAAATATATATATATATATATATATATATATATATATATATATAATGAAAGAGCACATCGAGTCGTGGTGTACTGGTAACACCACTGTGCATCGGGGGTGAGGGCCGGGTTTGAGCCCTCCCTCCCACGGAGGTGGCTGGGTGGCGGTGGCCACGGCCTCCGGGCCAAGGTCGGGTGGAGTCGTCCACCGGCTTTGGTTTTTAAAAAAAGAAAAAAAAATATATATATATAATGAAAGAGGAATATATATATATATATATATATATATATATATATATATATATATATATATATATATAAACAGTAAATATATATTTAAACAGTATATATAAAATATACTTAACAGTATAATACATAATATATACATATACACATATATACATATATACATATATACATATATATATAAATACATATATACATATATATATAAATAACTCAGCCCAAAACCCATTGGGCCCGACCCAAACCCGTTTTAAACAGTAAACCCATTTAATAAAAACCCATTACTGTGCGGGTTTAAACCCGTTACTATTCAACCCAAACCCGTTAACCCATTTATTATTAACCCGTGTCCGGACAGTTAGGAACACGAGCGTTCGAAATAGACACGAGTCCTGTGTCCGTGGCTAGCACGACACGTACGACACGAATTCGCCGTGTCCACGCTCACCACTGGACTCCTCGACACTGGACGACCTCACACGTGTACACGAGACATGACACGACCCACAGGAAGAGTGACACGTACGTGTCCGGCGAGAAGAAGCTGTCTGGGGGTCTAAACGGCGGAGGAGGCGTCAGGTGCGTCGGGAAAAATGTAACCGAGTTCGTCTCGTCGAGACGAACTGATTGGTGGTGGCCGGAGGCGTCGACCTGGGCTAGGGCGGTGGCCGCAGTAGATCTAGGTCTCCAGCGAGCTCGTCGGAGAAGAATAGGGCTAGGGCGGTCGGGGTGGTGAATGGGGTTAGGGTTTTGGTTGGGGGGTCTATTTATAGGGCTGGGTTGGGTTTAGATTAGGGTTTCAGCAAGATTTAGGAATTAGGGTTAGGGTTTCGGCCGTCGGTCGGGGGATTAGGGGGAGACGAAGGCGGTGGTCAGTTGGTTTTACAGAAAACCCCCCCCCCCCCCCTCCGCCAACATTCGATACTTACAATAAGCCTCCACCGCCTTAGTTATGTGAAAAATCCTAATTTGCATATGCCCCCCTCCGCTCTGCTCTGTGCAAATTAAATTTGCACAGAAGATTTGAATATTGTAAACTGTATTAAAACAATCAAAATAATTACAAAATGCTATTAAAATAATTTAATAAATTACAAAATGATATTTTTAGGCTTTAAAACTATTTAAAAATTATTTAAAAATTCTAGAAAATTCCTAATAACTATAATAATTTATTTTAAGGAAATAAATGCTATTTGAAATTAAAATTCCTTATTTAAAATAATTAAAATATTTAGGGGCTTACAGCCGATTAGTAGTATAATATTAGCTTCTATTACATTGGGATGACGTAAACCAGCTCATCATTAATTACTTACCCCTCTAGCTTCTCCACTTCATCCTCGTCGCAATTGAATAATATATACAACTGAGCAGCCCTTAGCTTATCGTCATTCAAATATCTCTTCTTCATTTTCCCCGAAGTGTCACGCCCCAGTACCGAAATACAGGGACGGACTAGGCCAGCTACTCCATATGAGGTACGTAACGTCATACGGCGATCGTGGCTGTCGAGAGACTAGGGGGTACATGCTACAATCAAGCCTCCTATGGTCCCACAGAGTTCTACGTCTCAATAACTCTAGTCACATCAGCAATTAAATGAACATTAAAGATAAAGCAATAAGGCATCCCCGACGCTTCATCAAAATGGTCATGAGAGACTAGCTTTATAATTTAGCTATCTCAGAGAGTCAGAAGTACAAAATTATACACAACTGCAGTCTGTTTAATTATAATTATGTACTGACACAAAATATCGAGTAATCCGGCTAACAGATGCCGGTGGCTAAACGCCGCAAAAGTATAAGCAGGAGTGGTGGAGAAGAAACCCACTTGAGCCCCCGAACCGCCATGCTCCTAGTATGCACCATGGATATCAGGGAGGAAGATCGTGTCCTCCGGCTCTGCTACGAGATCTGGCCAAACAAAACCAGCGGGGTCAGCCCCGAATAGCAAGTACCGCCAAAGGGGCACAAGAGTTAAGATTAAAAACCCAGTTAAATAGAATGATTGATAATAGTAATACTTATGCTACTATTATAGGGTAGCGCAATATCCTCGAACCCATATGGCACCCTTACAACCAAACAAGGACAAAAGGTGCCGCATGGAGTCGAGACGTGTCGTAGTCTATAACTTTCACATAAGTTAAAAGGTATAAACAATAAAATCTTCTGATCGTGACTTCGGTCGATAGCCTATCGCAGCACAATAACCAACCCAATAATCAAACAAGAACATGGGTTGGATCATGTACCATGATAGACCATGTTCCTCAGTCATTCACAGAAGTAGCACTTCACAACCAGAATAAGTCTTCCGTTCATAACTTCAGTCCACGGCCTATCATAGTACGATAACCAACCCAACAATCAAACAAGAACATGGGTTGGATCACGTACCATGACAGTCCGCTTCCCTCAGTTATTCACGGAAGGTAATAGGATACAAGCAAGTCGTTTTCACGGCCAATCAAGTCTACGAGTTTCTAGTGGGACGAGATTATCCTCGCGTCATGTTATTAGAAAATCCTCAGATCGTATCTTTCCAACAAGACTAGCCAACCCAGGGGTTCGCGTAGACAGGTATGGTCGAGCACAGGTCCCTCGTAAGGCCCCCTTGCTAAAACATATAATATATAGCAGGAATTAATCGGATACAGTCATCCACTCGTTACAGATGACACAATATCCGTGGAGACCAGCCGGCGCGTCGAGACAATATCTCAAGGCGGCTGGTGTAACACGATCTCGGGATTTTTCCCTCCCCATGCATCTAGTATATTTAGTTGCCTAGTTTAACCCTAGGTGAAATCTTGGAATCACATGCTGTGGCCTGCATGATTATCCCCCTAAAGTCGTACTTTAGTACGAGTACCCCAAAGAGGATCTATGTCAATCAGTATGTCAACATGTGCTACCCTCCTTAGTGTAATGCATCATTGCAAATACGCCACGTGGAGTTACGAGTCATTTGTCGAGCATAAACAAGAACTGGGACATTCAGGTACAGGTATCGGGTGGGAACACTTTGTTCTCCGGGGTCTCATTAGTGCTCATATCATGCTCGGGGTCTCATTAGTGCTCATATCACGCTCAAGGGGAGCTGCGTGCGTGAAAAGTCACGCAGGCTCACTCAAGGCAGCGTGCGTGAAAAGTCACGCAGGTTCACGGGGAGAGCTGCGTGAAAAGTCACGCAGACTCAAGGAGAGAGCTGCGTGAAAAGTCACACAGGCTCAAGGAGAGAGCTGCGTAAAAAGTTACGCAGACTCAAGGAGAGAGCTGCGTGAAAAGTCACGCAGGCTCAAGGGAAGAGCTGCGTGAAAAGTCACGCAGGCTCAAGGGAAGAGCTGCGTGAAAAGTCACACAGGCTCAAGAAGAGAGCTGCGTGAAAAGTCACGCAGGCTCAAGGAGAGAGCTGCGTGAAAAGTCACGCAGACTCAAGGAGAGAGCTGCGTGAAAAGTCACGCAGGCTCAAGGGAAGAGCTGCGTGAAAAGTCACGCAGGCTCAAGGAGAGAGCTGCGTGAAAAGTCACGCAGACTCAAGGAGAGAGCTGCGTGAAAAGTCACGCAGGCTCAAGGGAAGAGCTGCATGAAAAGTCACGCAGGCTCAAGGGAGACACGCTTCGTACAGGGAGCGTGCTCAAACAGGAGCACACTGCTCACTGTCTTCTCCAAACAGCAAGAACACCATGGATGAACCCAAAGCTTCAAAGCATCACAACTTGGCCATCCGAACTCCAAATCCGGATTTCCAAAGTTCTATCTTGGGTGAAACTGAATGTTCTTCCTCATGGAAGTATCAAAAACCCATAAAATCCAACTAAAGTAGATCAAACCATGCAAAATCCGAAAATGATTAAAACTTAGATCTACAAAAATCAAAGCTTCAAAATGGGAATTTCCAAGTTCTAAACTAGTACAGATTGAGGAGAAGAACATGTTTTGGCAAATAGTTTTGTAAGAAATCATTGACAAAATTATGGATCCATCTCTTGAGCAAGTTGGTACTTGCCTTGGTTGGTGGAGAAAATAAATGAGATGAAGTAAATAAGAGGAGAGAGAATGAGATGAGTTATATATAAAGATCTTGGACCCACGGGTTCATGATGAACCAAAGGGTTCATGATGAACCATTGGTGAACCAAGAATAGGTTACCCAAATGAGCCAAAACTGTAGGCCCAAATGCAGAAAATAAATTAGGAAATAATATTTTGTCGAATATTTTGGGGAAATGCATGAAGAAATACTGCATAATAAATATCGTATAAATTCAAGGTAAATATAATTTATCGGTTTACGTATTAAAATACGTATTCCAGGATTGGGAAGTGACATCTCTACCCTTCTTAGAAAAATTCTGTCCTCGGAATTCCAGCCAAGACAGGATAGTGAAATCAGGGCAAGCAAGGCACAATCATATACAAGTTAACTATCATAGCAGTTATTATCATACATCACAAAGTGCAAAATAAGCAGGTGCAGATAAGCATGGAATCGTGTCAATAAGGTACAAAAATATACCTTATTAGTCAAACAAATACGGATACCGAGATCTGATCTCGTCCTTGTGCTCCCAGGTTGACTCTCCCGAAGGGTGATGGTTCCAAGAAACACGGACATGGCTTATCGTCCGATTCTTGAGTACCTTCTCTCGCCGGTCTAAAATAGATACGGGTTGTTCCTCGTAAGTTAGGTCGGTACCAACGACTAACTCAGAATGATCGAGGACATGACTCGGATCCGGGACATACCCACGTAATTGGGACACATGAAACACATCATGTATGCCAGCCAACGATGGCAGAAGGGCAAGTCGATAAGCCACATCACCTACCCGAGCGAGAATCTTAAAAGGACCAACGTATCTTGGACTAAGCTTTCCTCGGGTTCCAAATCCGATGATACCCCGAGTAGGCAAAATCCGTAAAAACACTTGGTTGCCAACTCTGAACTCTAGAGGCCTACGATGCTGATCTGCCCAATGACGATGTCGGTCCTGTGCAACTCGAAGGCGCTCTCTGACCAACTTAACTATCTCCACAGTCTGCGTGATCATCTCTGGTCCCAACAACTTCCGTTCTTCGACGTCGTCCCATGCCAAAGGGGACCTGCACTTCCTTTCGTACAATGCTTCGAACGGGGCCATCTGAATGCTAGCCTGATAGCTGTTGTTATAGGAGAACTCCACTAGATGAAGGTAATCCTCCCAAGATCCGCCAAAATCCAAGGTGCACGCCCGTATCATATCTTCAGCGTCTGAATGGTTCTTTCTGATTGCCTGTCAGTTTGTGGATGATAAGCAGTACTGAATCTTAACTTGGTTCCTAAACTTTGGTGTAAGCTCCGCCAAAAATGGGAAGTAAACCGCGTATCCCGATCTGAGACTATACTAACTGGAACACCGTGCTGCCTTACTATCTGCTTCATGTACATTTCTGCTAACTGCTCAGTAGTCTGTCCAACTCGGAAGGGGAGGAAATGAGCGACCTTCGTGAGTCGATCTACTATTACCCATACTGTATTCTTACCAGTCGGGGATCTAGGTAAACCGGACACAAAATCCATCGTGATGTGCTCCCATTTCCATTCTGGGATAGGAAGAGGCTGTAGCAACCCTGCTGGTCTCTGCTGCTCGGCTTTCACCTGCTGACATATCAGACACTTGGATACAAATCTCGCTATCTCTCTTTTCATGCCATTCCACCAAAAGAACTGCCTAATATCTCGATACATCTTCGTCCCTCAAGGATGAATAGAGTAAATAGAACTATGGGCTTCGGACATAACTTCTTGCCGAAGGTCTCCACTCGGTACACAGAGTTTGTTTTCAAACCTGAGCGTACCATCTTCATGAATCACTAACTCCTTCCTACGGCCTGATTCACACTCCGACCGCAACTTTTGAATCTGTGGATCTCCTGCTTGTGCTGTCCTTATCCTCTCTACTAAGGTTGACTGAATCTGCATACTGGTCATTCTTCCTATATCCCTTGGCAAAACTACTTCGATTCCCATACTCTGAAGGTCTTCTAAAATATGCTTCTGCGAGGTCAAGATAAAGGTACTGTCTCTCCTACTCAGTGCATCTGCAACTATATTCGCCTTGCCTGGATGATACTGAAGATCTAAGTCAAAATCCTTCAGTAGTTCTAACCATCTTCTTTGTCTCATATTCAAATCTCGCTGCGTGAATACGTATTTCAAACTCTTATGATCAGTATAGATATCTACCCGATCTCCGTATAAATAATGCCTCCACAACTTGAGTGAAAACACCACAGCTGCTAACTCCAAATCGTGAGTCGGGTAATTCTTCTCATGGTCTCGAAGCTGTCGAGACGCATATGCTATCACCTTTCCGTGCTGCATCAATACACACCCAAGACCCTTCCCTGATGCTTCACAGTATACTGTAAAGCCTTCCGCTCCTACTGGAAGCGTCAAGATCGGGGCTGAGATCAATCTCTTCTTCAATTCTTCAAATGATGCCTGACAGCTAGCTGACCAAACAAACTCTACGTCCTTGTGCGTCAAACGCGTTAAGGGCGCAGAGATCTTGGCAAAGTCCGCCACGAACCTTCTGTAGTAACCAGCTAATCCTAAGAAACTTCGCACTTCTGCAACCGTTCTCAGGACTGGCCAATGCTCTACGGCCTCAATCTTCTTCGGATCCACTGACACTCCTGCCCCAGAAATTACATGCCCCAGGAACGAAATGTGATCTAACCAGAATTCACACTTGTCGAGCTTCGCATAAAGTTGATGCTCCCTCAATGTCTGTAACACAGTCCTAAGATGTTTCTCATGCTCCTCTTCACTGCTGGAATGGACAAGAATGTCATCTATGAACACCACCACAAATTTATCCAAATACGGCAGAAAGATGCGGTTCATTAAATCCATGAATACTGCGGGGACGTTGGTTAGTCCAAAGGGCATTACTAAAAACTCATAATGCCCATATCTAGATCTGAATGCGGTCTTCGGTATGTCTTGCTCCCGGACTCTTACTTGATAGTATCCTGACCGAAGATCGATCTTGGAAAAGATGCTGGCCTTGCTCAACTGGTCAAACAGGTCATCAATCCTTGGTAGTGGGTACTTATTCTTCACTGTTACTGCATTCAGCTTACGGTAGTCGATGCACATCCTCGTCGACCCATCCTTCTTGGGAACTAGAATCACTGGCGCGGCCCAGGGCAATTTACTGTCTCGGATGAATCCCTTAGACTTTAACTCTTCTTCATATTGATACAACTTATCCTGTTCTGACGGCGACATTCTGTAAACTCTGTCTGCAATAGGCCTCGTTCCAGGGTTCAACTCAATGCTAAATTTTACCTCTCTGACTGGGGGTATCCCTGGGAGCTCATCAGGGAAGACGTCGAGAAAATCTTCGACCACCCTCGGAATCTATCCTGGCTCTGACACTGCTGCTGAGATGACGCCTCCGGCCTGATTCTTCAAGGTTCGAGTAAAGATGAACTGCTCCATCCCAGGAATGCTGAATATGACCCTACCTCTTCTACAATCAATAGTTGCATGACTGTCTCTCAACCAGTCCATGCCAAGAACGATATCAAAATTCTCCATAGGGAATTCAATCAATGATGCGGGCAGTAAATGCCCACACACCTCCACCGGACATGAAAAGCGCACTCTGCTAACTTCTACGAGCCCATTGCCGGTGAGTATATCCATCCTCTCCGGCAATGCCTCAAACTCTAATCCAATCCGTGTAGCATATTGTGCAGAGATGAATGAATGAGTAGCGTCTGAATCAAATAATGCTACAGCGGGAAATGAGGTGACGAGATTTTACCTGCCACCACGTCACTAGATGCTAGAGCCTCTCCCAAGGATAATATGAGAGCCTGTCCATGGCCCCGCTGAGCTCCTTGTTGCGGCCTTCCTCGACCATGCTGTTGCTGTCTCTGAAGGCCTTCGGCTTCCTGTGCCTGACGGAACATCTGAGCCTGCGTTGGTAGACGCTGGGCTAGGGGCCTTACTGCTAATACTGGCCCTCCACTCGGGGTTGCCACCGGAGCTGGCAATGCTGGAAACTGCTGAGCTGGCCCCCCTGGCCTGTCACGACCCGCACCCCCTGTGAGGGTACGAGAACGTAACAACGCCCAGCCTACGCCGCAGTGTCGGCGGTAGAACGCTGTCCTAGGTCAACATACATCTAACAATATCTATCTAAACAGTTATACTCCCCGAATGGGGTGACATAGCAATAGTAATCTCAATCACAACTAAGGAAGAGATAGCACGATATGAAATAGAACTCAAGGAATAAAATAGATAAAAGCAGTCTAAGATAATCCCAGCAATATCCAACAGTACAAGGTCTCAGATGAAAGAATATATACAATACTGAACTCCAGAATAAAGTCTAACTAGAACATGTCTCTAGACTACAATGATAAACAGCCTAACTAATCTAGTCTAGACAGTCGGGATGAAATCCTCAGCTAGAGCTGGGTCCTCCTGAGGGTCCAGCTCGCAGGTGTCATCTAAGGCTGCCCCGTAGTAAGTGTCCAGACCAGCCTCCTCCTCGTCCTCTGTAATATTTTCAACAGGTCCAGTCAGGACAGGAGCGAGTACAGTACATCTCAACAGATCATAGCAGGTTAGAAAATATAGACATGCAGTAAAGTAAGATACAAGTACTGAAGGAAGTGCAATATGTAAACAGAGAGAGAACTGTAATAGAAATATCTACTATACATAGAGAACTAGCAGTGACTAGTGAGTCAGAGTACGAGATGGCATGTAATTGGCTTAGGTTGTACATGATGAACATGAAAAGTAACAGAGTGTACATGATGGGTAAATCACATGACCATTTATACTCCCCCTACCCACAATCAATACACAAGGATCTGTTCAAGTTACGTTACGGACATGATGTTTTGGTTATACAAGAGACACATGGGCAAACATGAGCGTACAAGAAAGAACATGAGAGTACATGAACGTACATGTAAGAACATGAGAGAACATGAGTGTACATGAATAACGCAGATGCAAGGAATACATGATGTACATGAAACACATGTCATAAAGTATCCGATGCGCCCGCTAAGGGGGTAACATCCCAAGGAGAGATCCATATAATACTAATCCGTGTGACCAACGTGACAGTACAAGTAAAGTAATCTACTGCAGGAAATAATTCTAAACAGGATATGAAATGATCAGAGAATGTACTCGCCTGTAACTGAGTGTCCAAAATGAAACGTACTGTTCAAGGAGTGGTGTCTGGCTCCTAAACAGAACAGCACAAGTCACAACAGGTCCAGAATAGCAAAATGGAGTCCTACTATGCATTCTACATGATTCTAAGTCAATCTAGGCCAAAGTCAACTCTTGGTCAACTTTGGTCAACCCTAGAAGTCAAACTAGGTCAACCAAGTCTAATTAAGTCTAAACTAGGCTAACTAGGTCTAATACTTCTATTCTAGACAACACACCATTCAAGTACTCCTTATATCTAAGCACATACACATTATATATATAGATACAATATTATTGAACCTATACTAGGAATACCTAGGCTAATACTATAGGTATATTCATATAGACATAAAGCATTTCACACACCATAGGCATTTCTATCTAGGATGCATAACATGTGAATATAGGGAAAAGCATGTGTGTGTAGACAATCAAGGGTGTGTGTGTCAAAAGATTGTAAAACAGTGAGGAATGATATATATACATATATACTAGAATTAAAGTGTGTGCTATGCATTAGGCCTACATAACAATGTGCAGGAAATATGTAAGGACCACATGGCCAAACACTTGTGTATGGGTGATGTGTCCAAGTGCAGGAATTAACAATGTGGGGAAGGGTGGTGTACAGGAATTTGATATGCAGGAATACAGTGTATAGTGTATGAGAGCAGGAAATGAAGATACTGTGTGTGTGTGTGTATATCCAGTGTTCACAGGAAACAGGAAAGGAAAGGCAAGGAAATCAATAGCAGTAAAAGGGAACAAAAACAGTGTGCATAAGCTAACATGTGTGTAGGAAATACTCCAACAATGAGCAGTGAAGGCAAAACTGTGTGCATCCTTGTGTGTGTGTGTTCAGGAAAAACTAAACAGTGAAGAGAAAGTCACATTGAAATAAACAGGAATTTATATTAGTTAACCAACCAATCTCAGGTTTAACTTGAACCAAAGCTCAGATTAGGCAAAACAATTCAGTCTCCAATGAACAATTGACATTAAAAAATGTTAGAACAACAGTTGATAGGTAAGGAAATTCTCAGGTTGTCAAATTACATTTGTATACATTCTCCGGTTAAAGACAGGAACCCAGTTAAAGAACAGTGTATCAACCAACTCATGTACATCCACTGAAACCCAAAACAGCCTACAACTGGGTTAAACAAACTCAATCTCAGGTTTTAACCCTACTACTACATCTCAGTTTTAACAAAAAAAATAATGAACTGAACTATAACATAATGTGTGCAGGAAAGTAAATGTGGCAGTGTAATATAAGACAGGGAACATGGCCTATACCAGGCTACACAAAACCTGGGATCAACTCAGAAAATCAAGGACTTTTCCCCCTTCTTCCTATTCTCAGGTTTATGTGAACAACTCAGATATAAAGTGAATAGTCAACAAGGAATTTAACTCAAAACTCTCACTAATCAATACCACATATCAACCATAGCTAGGTAACATGTATGAGAACTGGTTTGATCCTTAAAAACATGAATTTAACAATAATTTGTAGGTTAAACATCAACCAAAATTTAAATGTAAAAACCTGGGAATAGAATGGCTGATACCATGTTTCAGAAAATGGGGGAAAATGGCAATTACTAAAGAAATTGGTTTAAAACCTAATTACAGAGGTTGGTAATGTAAATTTACATTGTGTACGTGTCACACAAACTATTGGTGTCCACCCAAGTGGACACAACGTGTCCAAACTGAAATAAAAACCCAAAACAGAATCTGAACACAGTGTAGGGAACTAAGCCTCGTGCACGTGTGCACGAGTCTCGTGTGCACAACACGGATCAACCCAAGACACGTGTTCAATAGCACAGGTTCACTACCTATAGGGATATCCATAGGACACCCTGCACCATCGTGTCGTGTCGCACAGGCGTGTCCACACACATGTATCAGAACGAAAGAACACACACAGCACAGAACAAAGAGTGACTCGTGCGTCGAGGATTTCTCGCTCGAAACGCCACGTGGGCCCACGAAACTTGACACATGGAGTGTCAGTGGGTGCCCCGTGGCTCCCATAAAGTTTCGTATCCAGAGGGTTTGTGTCGTGTCCGCTACAGGGCCCGATAGGCAGGGGATCACAGTAGCAGCGCGCGGTCGTGTGCGCGCGCGTGTCCACAGCATGAAACCGACACAGGATGACACGGAAACTAGGACACAAGGACAGGAAACCAAAGGGTGGACCTAAAACCTATTTCCTATTCAAAAAGAATGGGTTAACATGATCGACCTGCCCTCTGTGGTATTTGGTCGAACACCCTGTGCAGTCTTCTGATATGTGTCCAGAATGGACACGAAACCACTGACACAGGACACGAATCTTATCCAGGCATTAGGGGGGTCACTTAGGGTTCCTATGCATAAAAACTAACTGAAGTTTCATGGAGAAATGAAGGAGATACCTCTTGGTGAAGTTTCAATGGAAAAGGCCTCCTCCTAGCTCTTGCTTGGTATCCCAATCACTTCTAATCAATGCCAAACTGAACCAAAACATTCACAATAGCAAGAATGACAGGTTTAGAAACTATTGCAACTAATTTGGGGATTTTAGGACCTATAATGGAATTATAATGAATTAATGAAGACAAGAACTCACCTCCTTAAAAATAGGGCTCTTCCTAAAGAAAAGAGGCAACCCTAGATTTGGGAGGGGTTTTATATGGTGGGATTCCCTATGTGGATATTGTGGCCAGCCACTAGGGCTTGGGTTTAGGGTTTAGTCATAAGGTTGGGCCTTGGGCCAAGCTACAAAGCTAAAAGTAGATTAGATTAAACAAGGTTCTAAAACCACAAGTCATGACTTATGACTTCAAATCCTATTTGCTAAAATGACTTAAACCAAGTGCAGGCTAGATTAGACTAGAGTCACTTGACCTAACCATGGCCCACTAACTAGGGTTAGTTTCTAGGTAGGTCTACAAAGTCAACACTAGCCAAAAGTCAACATAGTCAAACAATTCCAAATAAATTCTTAAAAATTCCCATAAATTCTAATTAATTCTATTAAATCTAAATAATAATTAATAATCCCAAATAATTCTTAAAATTACAAAATGACTAAAATACCCCATCAGTTTGGAAATGAACACTAGCAAGACACCAAATCATAAGTCATGAATTTAAATAGTTTAAAAATAATTAAAAATCACTAAAATCATAACATGAAATAAATATCATTAAATAATAATTATAATTACAAAATTTCAAAATTACCCTCTTGTGGAAAACTGGGTGTTACAATCCTACCCACCTTACAAAAATTTCGTCCTCGAAATTAGAATGGTAGTAGCCCTTCTAGGTTATACACCCCACAATCAAAGTCTCAAATATACCGTCAGATAATCATATGCGTCTGTCCAAAATCATGATACTCAGAATCTTCGTCGTGCTAGTGAGCATGGCTACGATAATCACAGAGTCCTTGACTAAGGTACGTACCCTTAGGTTCATGGTATTTAAAATTTTCGCATTGCCGCATGCGACGGCGAAAACCTTAAATTCCCATACCCGAAAAATACATCCAAAATCTGACTATATGTCCTCACTATGCCAACTAACACGACCATCGAAGATTCTAGATCCCATAACTGAGGTGACCTAGCCCATATGATTTTCTCAGAAGAAAAAAAACAAAACATAACGAAACACCAGATCAAACTTATCAACAATGAGGAAACAGATAGAAATAGATGGAATAGAATTTCAAGATAGGTATAATGAGACAAGATAGAATGGAATCGAGAAGATCAGAACCTGCTAGCACCTCTCCTACTGCCTGAGCATCCTCAAGTGTCATGGCGTAAGCTCGTCCTTGCTGGCCTCCCCTGGCCTGCTGCTGATGCTGTACGAACCTCTGTTGCTGAGTCTGTAATGCTGGTCCTCTCTGTTGTCCTGCCGGAGCCCTAGCTCCTGCTCTCTGAGCTGTCCGTCCCGCAGACTTGGGACACTCTCTCAACTGATGATCTGATGATCCGCAGAGTAGGCACTTGCCTAGCCTCAGCCGGCATTCACCCCAATCGTGCCCTGGTTTCTTACAGAAGGGGCAAAAGATAACATGCTGCTGCCTCTGCTGCTGCTGCTGTCTCTGCTGGAATGGCTGCGGCTGGAACTGCCTCGGCTGCTGGTGCTGAAGGTGAGGCTTCTTGGCCTGGCCTCCGCTGCTGCTGCCCCCGACTGGGTCTCGCCCCCTCTTGAGCCTAAGCTCAAGATCATCCTCTGCCAACAAGGCTCCCCTTAAGATCTCCTCGAATGTAGCATCCCGGTTGCCCTTGGTCAAGGACTTGACCTCCTTGACTAGGCCCTTCCGGAACCTCTGGGCCTTCGCCGTCTCGCTCAGGCCCTCAACAAACCTGCCGAGACGGCCAAACTCTCCCGCATACTCCTCAACAGAGAGGCTCCCCTGGACCAAGCTCTCAAACTGCGTCTCCAAGGCTCTGACTGTCGAATCCGGGAAGAACTTCTTCTTGAAGAAACCTCTGAACTGCTCCCAAGTCTGCCCCGATACCCCCACCCTGGGGTCCGACTGATACCAGGTGCGAGCAAGATCTCGCATCCGGCTAGCTGCGGCCTCGATCTGAAGGTCTGCTGGAATCCTGGCCAGGCGGAAGATCTCCTCTATATGCTCGATCCACTCATCGGCATATATGATCCCCTCTGTCCCCAGAAAGTCTCTGGGGCTCATCTTCTGAAATTGCTCGATCCCCGGTGTCTTCGGCTGCTGCACCACTGGTCGAGCTGCGGCTGTCGTGACGGCCAACTCCATGCCTTTGTCCTGTCGAGCTTGCTGTCGGTCCATGAACTGCTGGAAATATGCGAACATCTGAGCTGCGTCCACATGTCCTGGAGGCGGTGGCGGCTGGAAAGGATCCTCTGGAAAGACCGGGTCCTGTCTCCCAGTCGGTGGATGCATACCCCCTGCTGTGGCTGCCGAGGTCTCAACACGAGCTGAGGTGACAAGAGCTGCAGTCCCCTGGCCTCGCCGTGCTGGCTGAGAGGTGGCAGTCCCCTCTATAGCATCCTCATGGACGGCACGCTGCGATCGAGTCTCTACCATCCTGAAGATAGACAAACAAGAGTATCAATTTCTGAGAGAGAAGCGAAATAACAAAGGCGGACAATTATAATTCGAAGGATCAGCTGACAAAAGGATTTAGATGGCAATAAAAGGAATTTTCCTAAAGTGATTGAGTATCATAAAATTTATATCCTATATCCTATAGCAGGCTGTAGTGATACTCTAGTTCGAGTACCACTATACTTCTAGTCTCGACCTGCATGGGCCACCACTAAAAACGTGTCACGACCCGCACCCACTGTGAGGGTACGAGAACGTAACAACGCCTAGCCTACGCCGCAGTGTCAGCGGTAGAACGCTATCCTAGGTCAACATACATCTAACAATATCTATCTAAACAGTTATACTCCCCGAATGGGGTGACATAGCAATAGTAATCTCAATCACAACTAAGGAAGAGATAGCACGATATGAAATAGAACTCAAGGAATAAAATAGATAAAAGCAGTCTAAGATAATCCCAGCAATATCCAACAGTACAAGGTCTCAGATGAAAGAATATATACAATACTGAACTCCAGAATAAAGTCTAACTAGAACATGTCTCCAGACTACAATGATAAACAGCCTAACTAATCTAGTCTAGACAGTCGGGATGAAATCCTCAGCTAGAGCTGGGTCCTCCTGAGGGTCCAGCTCGCAGGTGTCATCTAAGGCTGCCCCGTAGTAAGTGTCCAGACCAGCCTCCTCCTCGTCCTCTGTAATATTTTTAACAGGTCCAGTCAGGACAGGAGCGAGTACAGTACATCTCAACAGATCATAGCAGGTTAGAAAATATAGACATGCAGTAAAGTAAGATACAAGTACTGAAGGAAGTGCAGTATGTAAACAGAGAGAGAACTGTAATAGAAATATCTACAATACATAGAGAACTAGCAGTGACTAGTGAGTCAGAGTACGAGATGGCATGTAATTGGCTTAGGTTGTACATGATGAACATGAAAAGTAACAGAGTGTACATGATGGGTAAATCACATGACCATTTAAACTCCTCCTACCCACAATCAATACACAAGGATCTGTTCAAGTTACGTTACGGACATGATGTTTTGGTTATACAAGAGACACATGGGCAAACACGAGCGTACATGAAAGAACATGAGAGTACATGAACGTACATGTAAGAACATGAGAGAACATGAGTATACATGAATAACGCAGATGCAAGGAATACATGATGTACATGAAACACATGTCATAAAGTATCCGATGCGCCCGCTAAGGGGGTAACATCCCAAGAAGAGATCCATATAGTACTAATCCGTGTGACCAACGTGACAGTACAAGTAAAGTAATCTACTGCAGTAAATAATTCTAAACAGGATATGAAATGATCAGAGAATGTACTCGCCTGTAACTGAGTATCCAAAATGAAACGTACTGTCCAAGGAGTGGTGTCTGGCTCCTAAACAGAACATCACAAGTTACAACAGGTCCAGAATAGCAAAATGGAGTCCTACTATGCATTCTACATGATTCTAAGTCAATCTAGGCCAAAGTCAACTCTTGGTCAACTTTGGTCAACCCTAGAAGTCAAACTAGGTCAACCAAGTCTAATTAAGTCTAAACTAGGCTAACTAGGTCTAATACTTCTATTCTAGACAACACACCATTCAAGTACTCCTTATATCTAAGCACATACACATTATATATATATATACAATATTATTGAACCTATACTAGGAATACCTAGGCTAATACTATAGGTATATTCATATAGACATAAAGCATTTCACACACCATAGGCATTTCTATCTAGGATGTATAACATGTGAATATAGGGAAAAGCATGTGTGTGTAGACAATCAAGGGTGTGTGTGTCAAAAGATTGTAAAACAGTGAGGAATGATATATATACATATATACTAGAATTAAAGTGTGTGCTATGCATTAGGCCTACATAACAATGTGCAGGAAATATGTAAGGACCACATGGCCAAACACTTGTGTGTGGGTGATGTGTCCAAGTGCAGGAATTAACAATGTGGGGAAGGGTGGTGTACAGGAATTTGATATGCAGGAATACAGTGTATAGTGTATGAGAGCAGGAAATGAAGATACTGTGTGTGTGTGTGTATATCCAGTGTTCACAGAAAACAGGAAAGGAAAGGCAAGGAAATCAATAGCAGTAAAAGGGAACAAAAACAGTGTGCATAAGCTAACATGTGTGCAGGAAATACTCCAACAATGAGCAGTGAAGGCAAAACTGTGTGCATCCTTGCGTGTGTGTGTTCAGGAAAAACTAAACAGTGAAGAGAAAGTCACATTGAAATATGCAGGAATTTATATTAGTTAACCAACCAATCTCAGGTTTAACTTGAACCAAAGCTCAGATTAGGCAAAACAATTCAGTCTCCAATGAACAATTGACATTAAAAAATGTTAGAACAACAGTTGATAGGTAAGGAAATTCTCAGGTTGTCAAATTACATTTGTATACATTCTCAGGTTAAAGACAGGAACCCAGTTAAAGAACAGTGTATCAACCAACTCATGTATATCCACTGAAACCCAAAACAGCCTACAACTGGGTTAAACAAACTCAATCTCAGGTTTTAACCCTACTACTACATCTCAGTTTTAACAAAAAAAACAATGAACTGAACTATAATATAATGTGTGCAGGAAAGTAAATGTGGCAGTGTAATATAAGACAGGGAACATGGCCTATACCAGGCTACACAAAACCTGGGATCAACTCAGAAAATCAAGGACATTTCCCCCTCCTTCCTATTCTCAGGTTTATGTGAACAACTCAGATATAAAGTGAATAGTCAACAAGGAATTTAACTCAAAACTCTCACTAATTAATACCACATATCAACCATAGCTAGGTAACATGTATGAGAACTGGTTTGATCCTTAAAAACATGAATTTAACAATAATTTGCAGGTTAAACATCAACCAAAATTCAAATGTAAAAACCTGGGAATAGAATGGCTGATACCATGTTTCAGAAAATGGGGGAAAATGGCAATTACTAAAGAAATTGGTTTAAAACCTAATTACAGAGGTTGGTAATGTAAATTTACATTGTGTACGTGTCACACAAACTATTGGTGTCCACCCAAGTGGACACAACGTGTCCAAACTGAAATAAAAACCCAAAACAGAATCTGAACATAGTGCAGGGAACTAAGCCTCGTGCACGTGTGCACGAGTCTCGTGTGCACAACACGGATCAACCCAAGACACGTGTTCAATAGCACAGGTTCACTACCTATAGGGCTATCCATAGGACACCCTGCACTGCCGTGTCGTGTCGCACAGGCGTGTTCACACACATGTATCAAAACGAAAGAACACACACAGCACAGAACAAAGAGTGACTCGTACGTCGAGGATTTCTCGCTCGAAACGCCACATGGGCCCACGAAACTTGACACATGGAGTGTCAGTGGGTGCCCCGTGGCTCCCATAAAGTTTCGTGTCCAGAGGGTTTGTGTCGTGTCCGCTACAGGGCCCGATAGGCAGGGGATCCCTGTAGCAGCGTGCGGTCGTGTGCGCGCGCGTGTCCACAGCATGAAACCGACACAGGATGACACGAAAACTAGGGCACAAGGACAGGAAACCAAAGGGTGGACCTAAAACCTATTTTCTATTCAAAAAGAATGGGTTAACATGATCGACCTGCCCTCTGTGGTATTTGGTCGAACACCCTGTGCAGTCTTCTGATATGTGTCCAGCATGGACACGAAACCACTGACACAGGACACGAATCTTATCCAGGCATTAGGGGGGTCACTTAGGGTTCCTATGCATGAAAACTAACTGAAGTTTCATGGAGAAATGAAGGAGATACCTCTTGGTGAAGTTTCAATGGAAAAGGCCTCCTCCTAGCTCTTGCTTGGTTTCCCAATCACTTCTAATCAATGCCAAACTGAACCAAAACATTCACAACAGCAAGAATGACAGGTTTAGAAACTATTGCAACAAATTTGGGGATTTTAGGACCTATAATGGAATTATAATGAATTAATGAAGACAAGAACTCACCTCCTTGAAAATAGGGCTCTTCCTAAAGAAAAGAGGCAACCCTAGATTTGGGAGGGGTTTTATATGGTGGGATTCCCTATGTGGATATTGTGGCCAGCCACTAGGGCTTGGGTTTAGGGTTTAGTCAAAAGGTTGGGCCTTGGGCCAAGCTACAAAGCTAAAAGTAGATTAGATTAAACAAGGTTCTAAAACCACAAGTCATGACTTATGACTTCAAATCCTATTTGCTAAAATGACTTAAACCAAGTGCAGGCTAGATTAGACTAGAGTCACTTGACCTAACCATGGCCCACTAACTAGGGTTAGTTTCTAGGTAGGTCTACAAAGTCAACACTAGCCAAAAGTCAACATAGTCAAACAATTCCAAATAAATTCTTAAAAATTCCCATAAATTCTAATTAATTCTATTAAATCTAAATAATAATTAATAATCCCAAATAATTCTTAAAATTACAAAATGACTAAAATACCCTATCAGTTTGGAAATGAACACTAGCAAGACACCAAATCATAAGTCATGAATTTAAATAGTTTAAAAATAATTAAAAATCACTAAAATCATAACATGAAATAAATATCACTAAATAATAATTATAATTACAAAATTTCAAAATTACCCTCTTGTGGAAAACTGGATGTTACATGGCCTCTGCATCATAGGACAAGTGGAGATACGGTGGTCTGAACTACCACACCTCAAGCATAAGCCATTCGCTGACCGGCACACCTCCCTCGTGTGCCCTGCCTTTCCACAGAATGTACAGCCCTGGGGTGCTCCCTGACGTTGTTGTGGGTTCCTCGGCTGCTGATGCCGAACTGGCGCTGTATTAGTTGACACGGCCGTCCTCCGCGGCGCTCCTCCATCATGAATACGTACACCGGGTGCTGGTGCCGATGTTCGCTGCATTGCTCCTCCTCCAACCTGGGAATGAGATCTCTTCTGACCTCCTGTCCTCGATGCCAACCTCTGCTGGGTAAGCTCGTGCCTCCGAGCGGCCGTCAAAACAGCGTCAAACGTCTGGTAATCGTGTCCTTCCACAAGCTGTAGTAGTTTCAAATGATGTCCCTGCTGGAACCTCATAGCCTTCTCTGGCTCCGTTGCCACCATTGCTGGTGCGAAACGGCACAATCTGCAGAACTCTGCTGCATATCCATCTACGGTCATGCCTGCTTGCTTGAGACTGATAAACTTCTGCTGGAGTTCTTATCGAGCTACTACGCCAAAATACTTGGCCTTGAATCTGTCACTGAAGGTGGTCCAACAAACAGGGCGTCTTGCACCAACTTCTTCTGATGCCCACCAATCGCGGGCAAGATCCTGAAGTACCAGTTTGACCTGATCAACCTTCTCATCACTGGAACCTTGGCTGCCACAAGAATGGCTTCGATGTCTTGAATCCAGGCATCCGCAGTGATGGCATCCTCCGTGCCATCAAAATACCTCGGGTTCAAGCGTCGAAACCTTCCTGATGCTCCCGAGTCAACCCCGGCACTCCTCTCAAGAGCTAACTGAATCCCTTGGTTCAGCAACACGTTCTACTCCTGCTGTCGAGTCTGTTGTTGTTGGTTAGTGACAAGAAACCCCCGGATAATCTCCAAGAGTGCTACGGCGTCTGGTACTGCCGTCGCTGCTGGTGCCGTAGGAGTTTCAATAACCGGCGGCTGCACTGCCTCTGGTTCCATTTCTATTCGTGTCCGCCCTGGGGAAGGTTCTCTCCCATGCTGGTGCCCAGTCGAGCCATGCTCTTGCTGCCCTTCCTCATGGGCCTCACCCACTACTGAGAATGAAGCACCCCTATAGAGAAAGATATAAGATTATCAAGTCCGAACGAGGAAGATTTCGAGGATGCAAGTCAGGTTAGAGATCAAGGCAAGGACAGAGAATTCGAAACGGAATTTCAAGGGGAACAAGTTTTGATTGAGACTCCTAATAATTTGCAATACCCCACAAGTCTGAAAAATAGACCTGCATGGGCCACCACTAAAATCTTGTCACGCCCCAGTACCGAAATACGGGGACGAACTAGGCCAGCTACTCCATATGAGGTACGTAACGTCATACGGCGATCGTGGCTGTCAAGAGACTAGGGGGTACATGCTACAATCAAGCCTCCTATGGTCCCACAGAGTTCTATATCTCAATCACTCAAGTCACATCAGCAATTAAATGAACATTAAAGATAAAGCAGTAAGGCGTCCCCGATGCTTCATCAAAATGGTCATGAGAGACTAGCTTTATAATTTAGCTATCTCAGAGAGTCAGAAGTACAAAATTATACACAGCTGCAGTCTGTTTAATTATAATTATGTACTGACACAAAATATCGAGTAATCCGGCTAACAGATGCCGGTGGCTAAACGCCGCAAAAGTATAAGCAGGAGTGGTGGAGAAGAAACCCACTCGAGTCCCCGAACCGCCAGGCTCCTAGTATGCACCATGGATATCAGGGAGGAAGATCGTGTCCTCCGGCTCTGCTACGAGATCTGGCCAAACAAAACCAGCGGGGTCAGCCCCGAATAGCAAGTACCGCCAACGGGGCACAAGAGTTAAGATTAAAAACCCAGTTAAATAGAATGATTGATAATAGTAATACTTATGCTACTATTATAGGGTAGCGCAACATCCTCGAACCCATATGGCACCCTTACAACCAAACAAGGACAAAAGGTGCCGCATGGAGTCGAGACGTGTCGTACTCTATAACTTTCACATAAGTTAAAAGGTATAAACAATAAAATCTCCTGATCGTGACTTCGGTCGATAGCCTATCGCAGCACAATAACCAACCCAACAATCAAACAAGAACATGGGTTGGATCATGTACCATGATAGACCATGTTCCTCAGTCATTCACAGAAGTAGCACTTCACAACCAGAATAAGTCTTCCGTTCATAACTTTGGTCCACGGCCTATCATAGTATGATAACCAACCCAACAATCAAACAAGAACATGGGTTGGATCACGTACCATGACAGTCTGCTTCCCTCAGTTATTCACGGAAGGTAATAGGATACAAACAAGTCATTTTCACGGCCAATCAAGTCTACGAGTTTCTAGTGGGACGAGGTTATCCTCACGTCATGTTATTAGAAAATCCTCAGATCGTATCTTTCCAGCAAGGCTAGCCAACCCAGGGGTTCGCATAGACATGTATGGTCGAGCACAGGTCCCTCGTAAGGCCACCTTGCTAAAACATATAATATATAGCAGGAATTAATCGGATACAGTCATCCACTCGTTGCAGATGACACAATATCCGTGGAGACCAGCCGGCACGTCGAGACAATATCTCAAGGCGGCTGGTGTAACACGATCTCGAGATTTTGCCCTCCGCATGCATCTAGTATATTTAGTTGTCTAGTTTAAACCTAGGTGAAATCTTGGAATCACATGCTGTGGCCTGCATGATTATTCCCCTAAAGTCATACTTTAGTACGAGTACCCCAAAGAGGATCCATGTCAATCAGTATGTCAACATGTGCTACCCTCCTTAGTGTAATGCATCATTGTAAATACGCCACGTGGAGTTACGAGTCATTTATCGAGCATGAACAAGAACTGGGACATTCAGGTACAGGTATCAGGTGGGAACACTTTGTTCTCTGGGGTCTCATTAGTGCTCATATCATGCTCGGAACAAAAGGCGTAAGGATATAAAATGGGCATATAGTATCTGATAAAATATCAAAAGCGTACGCACGAAAGCACGCACGCTCAAGGGGAGCTGCGTGCGTGAAAAGTCACGCAGGCTCACTCAAGACAGCGTACGTGAAAAGTCACGCAGGCTCACGTGGAGAGCTGCGTGAAAAGTCATACAGACTCAAGGAGAGAGCTGCGTGAAAAGTCACGGAGGCTAAAAGAGAGAGCTGCGTGAAAAGTCACGCAGACTCAAGGAGAGAGCTGCATGAAAAGTCACGCAGGCTCAAGGGAAGAGCTGCGTGAAAAGTCACGTAGGCTCAAGGGAAGAGCTGCGTGAAAAGTCACGCAGGCTCAAGGAGAGAGCTGCGTGAAAAGTCACGCAGGCTCAAGGAGAGAGCTGCGTAAAAAGTTACGCAGGCTCAAGGGAAGAGCTGCGTGAAAAGTCACGCAGGCTCAAGGAGAGAGCTGCGTGAAAAATCACGCAGACTCAAGGAGAGAGCTGCGTGAAAAGAAACGCAGGCTCAAGGGAAGAGCTGCGTGAAAAGTCATGCAGGCTCAAGGGAGACACGGTTCCAACAGGGAGCGTGCTCAAACAGGAGCACACTGCTCACTGTCTTCTCCAAACAGCAAGAACACAAAGGATGAACCCAAAGCTTCAAAGCTTCACAACTTGGCCATCCGAACTCCAAATCCGGATTTTCAAAGTTCCATCTTGGGTGAAACTGAATGTTCTTCCTCATGGAAGTATCAAAAATCCATAAAACCCAACTAAAGTAGATCAAACCATGCAAAATCCGAAAATGATTAAAACTTAGATCTACAAAAATCAAAGCTTCAAAATAGGAATTTCCAAGTTCTAAACTAGTATAGATTGAGGAGAAGAACATGTTTTGGCAAATAGTTTTGTAAGAAATCATTGACAAAATTATGGATCCATCTCTTGAGCAAGTTGGTACTTGCCTTGGTTGGTGGAGGAAATAAATGAGATGAAGTAAATGAGAGGAGAGAGAATGAGATGAGTTATATATAAAGATCTTGGACCCATGGGTTCATGATGAACCAAAGGGTTCATGATGAACCATTGGTGAACCAAGAATAGGTTACCCAAATGAGCCAAAACTGTAGGCCCAAATACATAAAATAAATTAGAAAATAATATTTTGTCAAATATTTTGGGGAAATGCATGAAGAAATACTGCATAATAAATATCGTATAAATTTAAGGTAAATATAATTTATCGGTTTACGTATTAAAATACGTATTCTAGGATTGGAGAGTGACACGATGGCTTTTTGGACGTATTGATTACTTTCACTATTGCATCATTAGATTCATGATATCTGTCGTCGTTTCTCGGAGCTCTCGTTCTATTAGTAGCAACATGAGGTTTGAAATACGTCGAGCAAAAGTTAGTAATCTCCTCGAGAACATAAGCTTCACAAATAGAACCCTCAACCCGTTCTTTATTTTCCATCTTTCTTTTTAGGTAATTTAGATGTCGCTTGAACGGGTACATCCATCGATAACCGACAATGTGTTCCCTTCTTACTAACCTCCCCGCTGAGACACAACTAATAATTAACCAGTAAGGCATTTAATCTTTCATTTACTCCATGGAATTAAAACAATTTTTTATCGCCGCGTTTTACGTCCGTCTTGATACCATTAGAAATGATTAGATATAATAATTAAATCAAATTAAACTAAAATTAAAATTAACAAAATGTCCATATCACTGTCATTGTGTGTCATGTATCCTTTGTGTATGTCTATGTATCATGTATTTGTGTCCATGTGTCCTGGTCGCGGGGGGAGCACAGTAACCGCAATCCAAACCTAACTCAGAAAATATGAGATTGGGGGATAGGGTTTACCTGAGCCGGAGGGGGTCGGGGAGGGACGAGTCGCCGGAGTAGGGGGACACTGTGTAGGGGGTTGTTGGGGCGGCTCGACGGGGGCCGGGGGCGGGGGAGGGCAGAGGATCGTCTGGGCCGGGGGGTAGGGGTCGCTGGGGGTAGGTCATCGCCGGGGGGAGGGGTCGCCAAGGGCCGAGGGCTGGGGGGAGGGGTTCGCTGATGGCCGGGGGACAGAGGGGAGGGGGCAGAGTTTTTTTTTCGAAGGGGGAATCGAAAGAATGGGGGGAGTGAAACTCAAGCCTGCCCTATATTTATTTTTTAGCGACGTCACTAAAAGACGTTTGCTAACTGTCGCTATGATTTTGGTTGATTGCGACAACTTATGTCAATGTTGTAAGACGTCACTAATACGAAAATAGTAGCAATGTTTAACGACGCGGTCGAAGAGTACAACGACTATGCTTATATAAAAACTAATCACAGTCACTATTCGTCGCCAAAACCGATGTATAGCGACGTCTGTTTCTGGAGTCGCTAAACTCACTAATATTAGCGATGACTTTTCATGACGTCGCTAATAACGTCACTAAATCATCATATTTTGGTAGTGTTACTTGAGTCTCTATAATGTTACCAATCCATTTATCCTTAGTTTAAATTTTCACTCAATTTGCTCGAGTCATTGTTTTCCTGTACAATTCAGTTGTTTTTTGTCCCCACCAAGGCACCCATTTTACACTTACCAAAATTCTTGTTACCCAGCATAATATCAAACTATCAAGGATCTAGTACTGATCATCTAAATCCAGGTTAACAAGGGACACTCGAGTCACATAGCAACAAGGTTCAATTCTCAACTAAGTCTTGGTACTACCCAATACTCACAGATAGACTTATCATTATCCTCATAAAAAGGATCAAAGCATGTCTCATTAATAAGAGGGTAGAGGCATATACCACTTAGAAGCAAAACCATTCCCGAATTATAGTTTCTCTCTGTACTGAACCAATGTCCATTCCAGACTATCATATTCTTGCGGTACTACTGATCACAACATAATATACTTTCTCAAGGTATCAAAATAGCCAAGCCAATATATACGGATCAACTCTTCTTGTTGATAAAATCATTAGTTTCTCATTCACATTATTTTCTGGCATACAATACCATTTCTCATAATGGTTACAACACACAAAAACTTTTTCTCTAGTCCAACATTTTGAACATCATTCACAAAATATCATACTAGAATCGAATTATTATTGGGTTCTCGGTGTTACAACAATCAACATACACATTCAGGGCATCACAACATAATTAGACTTATTATATAGAACATCCAGTGAGAAACCAGGAGGGTGAAAGGACTTTCGATATCATAATCAAATTAAAATAATCGCGAAAGAATCACGGAAGCAACTTTAGAATGAGTTGGATCGAATGACAGTCCAAGGAAACTAACAACACTTTGATACCATTATGTCATGTCATGGTTTCGCAGAATCGAAACGTCACCACTGGAGTGATATCGTATAAGTCTGAATTACACATGTACAAGACATACTGGTGTACAAATAATATATCACAAAACAAGCACATTATAGTGGAATAAACAGACAAATTGATGTCATAATGTGATATATGAAAAGAATCTCTTTTACTGATTATAGCAGCAGAATACAAAGACTTAATAGTAAACTAAATATGCTAATTTTATAGGACCGTTGAGCACCTCTAGAGGGAGGGTGAATAGAGTGTGTGTGTGTGCAGCGAAGATAATCACCAATTAAAAATTCAGAACTATGGCAAGTAAGAGCAATATAACTGTCACGACCCGCACCCAGTGTAAGGGCACGAAAAATAAAGAATGCCCAGCCTACGCCGCAGTGTCGGCGGTAGAACGCTGTCCTGAGTCACCATATCTAACACAATCTAAATAAGCTATGAATAGAGAGTAAAATAATATATAACTCAATCACAATACTAAGATGGAATAGAAGAAGAATCTCAAGAGAGTCACAATAAAAGTCTAGGTGTAAACCACCAGAAATAATCTCAAGTACAGCTCATAAAGTCTCAAACAGAAAATACAAATAAAGTACTAAGTCTCAGCTAGACTATGGGCAAGTCCTCAGCGACTGTGGGATCCTCCTGTGGATCCACGTCGCCAGTGTCATCTAAGACAATGCCATAATAAGTAGGACAATACTCCTCATCATCACCTGTAAAATTTTCAACATGCCCAGTCAGGACGGAACGAGCACATAGCTCTCACAATAGTTCATATCAGGAATGGACATATAAAGCAAGCTATAAAAAACTATACATGAATCGCTGTAAAGAGAAATCAACAAGAGAGAAGATATAAGCTGAGACATAATATGATAACTAAAGAGATGTAACCTTCCACATGAATCAGAGCATGAATTGGTTATGTAAACATCTTGGGTTGCACATATATACAGCTATGGAATACACATGGATACCTACTGGGGATAATGATCACATAACCAACTCCACTCTCCCTGCCCCCAACCAATACACAAGGATCAAAGCATGTTATGTTATTGCACATGGATAACAACTACTGTATACATGGAACTCATATGGTCATAAGTGTACATGAATAACATATGAGTGCACATGGATAAATATAAATACATGGAGTACATGATGACCATGATAAAGTACATGAACATGACATACTCGATGTATCCGAGGGGATAACATCGCTTGAAAAGATCCAGAGGGTACTAATCCGTGTGAACGTCGTGTCAGCATCAAGTATACTAGTCTATAACAAGAGGACATATCCAAAGAAGTATGAAAAGATCAGAGAATGTACTCGCCTGACAATCCGAACTGCTGATGAGGAAAAGTGACTGGACTGGAGTAATAAGATCCTATTTAAAACAACCACATGTCATAATACAGTCTAAAATATCATAAGGAAAGCCTTTAATATAAATTCTACATGATTTGGGTCAATCTAAGTCAAAATCAATCTTGGGTCAACTTTGGTCAACCAGACTAGTCAAACTAGGTCAAAGTTTGGTCAACTAGCCTACAAGTCAAATTTTAGGTCACTACTAGTCTTAATGTTGCTTTTGGGTGTTGAGTTGGTGTTTATCTTAGGTCCAAGGAAACCTAAGCCTAACAACCAATGAAATTCACAAATACCTTAACTCATAATACCCTATATCTAATATCTATACCTTAGACTAACCTCTACCAAAACTCTTGGTTAGGGTATCTCTTAGGAATATTTCTAGTTAAAAATAAGGAAATCTCAATTCTACATCCTCACAACACATCCCAATGCATCCACATATTTGGACACATGTACATAGGCATGCCTACTGCTACTGCAGTTAGCCTACACCCAAGCCTCCATCCCAAAACACACATACACATATACTTCTCAAAAATCAGATTTCTATTCTAACTCCAACAACAGTCCTTAACTTAATCAATCAAACTTAACAGGACTTAACCAAATCCGAACAATCAACTAAACTTGGTGATACCCAACTCTCAACTAACAAGTAAGTGGACTTTAGCATTGAACTGAAATCAATCCTAAATCAGTCCAAAAATCAGTTATAGGCATGCTATCTCATGGTACTCTATATAGGTACAAACCCGAATACCCTATGCCCAAAACCAAAACTCGAACACACCCTCTCCATTATGCAAACTAGTAGATACTCCCAGATAGGTCATATAGGATCTATAGGTTGATTTTACACAGAAATCACATCGAATCTGAAACTGGAACAGAACAAAATACTGAACAGTAAGAAAAAGATGAAACTTAAGCCCGATACTCAAACATGAACCTAACATGACCTAAAACCCTTAGAAAACCAAATAATGATCGAAACCAATAGTTGGTAACGTGTCACGTGTGTGAACATGAAGTTTTGGTGCAGTTGTGTCCAAGAAAATAGGACACGAAGTGTCCTGGATACGTGTGTATCAAAACTGGAACCCAGTCCTCGTGCACGTGTGTCACGCGACCTAGGGCTCGACACAGGACAAATTATGACACGTGGTCACTCTGACATGTAGCCCACATATAGGGCTATATGCCTACGTGTCTGTACTGGCCACACGACGCGTGTCTGAGTCACACGACACGCGTATCGGACGTCAAAAACTGGCGCGCGCGCGACAGGCCAAATCCAGTGCCACATCGATTTTTCCCTCGACTCTCCACGAACCCAAACCAAACTTTATAGGCACCATGTCAGACATGGCCCCTACCCACTCACCAAATTTTGTGTGTCGCGTCGTCGTGTCCTGCGAGAACGGACACGGCAGCAGCAGGACACGCGCACGGTACTCGTACAGCGCGTGCGTGTCCACTTTTGGACACAAATACGTGTCAAATGGTGCACAAAACTAGGGTTTAGGAATCCCTACATCTAGGCCTATCAAATCACAAAATTAGTTTTCAATAATAACAGTATTGAATTCTAGGAGACAAATCATCGAACACATTAAACTCTAATCCGATACGTGTCCGACACGCCTATCAAACAGACACAAAATTTCACCAAACTTCATGGATGGGTCGAGGGTACCTAGATGCATGCTACCATGAAGAAAAATCATGAAAAACTATAGTATATAGGTGTTTACCTATTAAGAGTTGAAGTATCAATGAAACTGACTCCTCGATCAATGAGACGACCACTTTCCACTGAGCAAACGCCTCCAACTCCTTGCTAGCAATGCTCCAGCAAGTTCTTCTCCTTCCCACGATCACAACACACTTCTTTTGAGGTGAAATGGAGGTCGGATGAAAAAGTTAGGGTTTTGGAGAGCTGGAAACTAGGGTTTTGTAAAGGGGGTGTCAAAACTAATGCAAATGCTTATATTGGGAGGGGGGTTTCCTGTTTGGCCGGCCATACTAGTCCTCCTAGGGTTAGGGTTAGTTCATGGGCCCCTTTTCTCTATCTAAGTTGAGTTGAAGCCCATTAACAGAAGGCTTAAAAGGCCAATTAGTTAAATAGCCTAAAAATGGTCAAATGGCCTTCTAAATTGAACCAAAGCTTAAAATAAATTCTAATTAGCTAAAAATCCTCATATATCATGGTTAGCCTCTAATATGGATTTTCTAAGGTTAAACCAAATGCTAAAGCAACATAAGCCAAAAATATCTAAAAAATCACAAAATGACTAAAATGGCTAAAATGACTTAAATGACTAAAATACCCTTATTTCAAAAAGTGGATGCTACAAGTCTACCCTCCTTAAAAATAATTTTATCCTCGAAATTAAAGGCAAGCTGCATAAGTAGGAAGGATAGAAATTATACGTCACTACTGAAAAAGTTAAGGGTACTGCTCGTGCATCTCATCCTCCCTCTCCCAAGTAGACTCACCGGAGGAGTGATGCCTCCATGCTACGCGAACTAATGGTATTGTCTGGTTCCTCATCACCTTCTTCCGTTGATCCAGAATCTCCACAGGCTGCTCTGGATAACGGAGAGTAGGTCCCACCTCAATCTCGGAATGGTCCAGTATATGGCTAGGATCTGCCACATACAGTCTCAACTGCGATACATGGAATACATTGTGGACTCCCGCTAAGGAAGAAGGTATGTCCAGTCTGTATGACACAACGTCGACCCTTCCGCTGATAACAAAAGGTCCGACATAGCGTGGGCTAAGCTTTCCTCCTCCACCGAAATGAATAGTGCCTCGAGTTGGTGAAATCCTCAAGAATACCATATCTCCAACCTAGCACAAGCATGGTCTCAATTAACAAAACAATCACACAAACAACAAAACACAAACAATAAAATTCTAATCCTAAGTCTAAGCTATACCTCAAACTGCAAAGGTCTCCGGTGGTTGTCGGCCCAATGCTGCTGTCTGTCCTGCGCCACGTGAAGTCGATCCCTGATAAGCTTCACCTTTTCGGCTGCATCAACAACCATCTCCGATCCCAATAAAGCTCGTTCTCCAACGTCATCCCAAGACAAGGGAGTACGACATCTACGTCCGTACAAGGCCTCGAATGGTGACATCTTAATACTGGCTTGGAAGCGGTTATTGTATGCAAACTCCACCAAATACAAATGGTCCTTCCAAGAACCTCCAAAATCTAGGACACAATTCTGCAGCATGTCCTCGAGAGTTTGAATAGTCCTCTCCGACTGTCTGTCCGTCTGAGGGTGGTAGGCAGTACTGAATTTGAGCTGAGTACCCAAACTAGTATGCAAACTCCATCAGAAATAGGAAGTAAAGCGACTATCCCGATCCAAGAAAATGCTCACCGGAACTCCATGTATCCTGACAATCTGTCGCATATACATCTCCATTAACTTCTCAGTAGACATCCCCACTTTGAATGGAAAAAAGTGGGTTGATTTGGTCAACCTGTCTACGATGACCCAAATTGCGTCTTTCCCTCCTGGTGTACGCGGCAATCCCGAAACAAAATCCATCGTGATGTGCTCCCACTTCCACTCTAAAATGGGCAATGGCTGTAATAGTCCTCCTGGCCTCTGTCTCTCTGCCTTAACCTGCTGGCAGACTAGGCACCTGGCTACGAAGCATGCTACCTCCCGCTTCATCGTATACCACCATACATGCTCTTTAAAGTCTCTATACATCTTATTGGCACCTGGATGCATAGTGTACTGAGAGCGATGGGCCTCCTACATAACCTGCTCCCGAAGCTCCCTGCTAGGCACATACAGTCTGGAACCGTGCCTCAAAGTGCCGTCCTTCGCAATGATGAACTCCACATCTGCCAATCCTGCTCTCGGATATACCGCAGAGTAACATCGTCGAACTGTACTGACTTAATCCTCTCCATCAAGTCTGACTGAATCTGCAGGCCCCATATCTGCATCTGAACTTCTGGCACGATCACCTCGATCCCTAAACTCTTCAAATTTGCTAATAGATGACGATCCATCGTTAAGCACATAGCTACCGGATACCTACTCAAGGAATCGGCAACCACAGTGGCCTTCCCTGGATGGTACTGCAATAAAATATCGAAGTCCTTCATCAACTCCAACCATCTGTGTTGCCTCACGTTGAGCTCTTTCTGTGTAAACACATACTTCAAGCTCTTGTAGTCTGTGAAGATCTTCACACGCTCTCCGTATAGATAGTGCTTCCATAGCTTCAGAGCAAAGATAACCGCCGCCAACTCCAAGTCATGGGAAGGGTAGTTCTTCTCATGCGGACGTAACTGCCTGGATGCATAGGCAATCACCTTCGCATGCTGCTGCAAGACACAACCCAAACCCTTCCCTGAGGTGTCACTGTAGATAGTGAACCCGTCTGATCCTGATAGCAACGTCAAAATCGAGGCTGTCGTCAGTCACTTCTTCAGCTCATCAAAAGCAACCTGACACTCCTCTGACCAGACAAACTCTGCGTCCTTCCGGGTCAGTCTAGTCAATAGCTCTACAATTCGGGAGAAATCCTGAACAAACCTCCTGTAGTATCCCGCCAATCCTTGAAAGCTCCTGATCTCTGCAACTGAACTCGGTGCTGTCCACTCCTCAACTGCCCTGATCTTCTTCAGGTCGACTGAGATCCCATCTCCGGTCACCACATGACCTAAGAAATCGACTCGATCCAAGAAGAACTCACACTTCGAGAGCTTACCGTACAGCTGCTCCTTCCTGAGAGTCTCCATAACCACTCTCAAATGCTCCTCATGCTCCTCTGGTGTTTTCGAATACAATAAAATGTCATCGATGAACACCACCATGAACTTGTCTAAGTACTGGTGGAACACCTTGTTCATCATGTTCATGAATACCGTTGGGGCGTTAGTTAACCCAAACGGTATCACCATTAACTCAAATTGGCCGTACCGAGTCCTGAAAGCTATCTTCGGAATATCCTCCTTCTTTACCTTCACTTGAAGATATCCTGACCACAGATCAATCTTGGAAAATACCTTCAGCTGATCGAATAAGTCATCGATCCTCGACAGCGGGTACTTGTTCTTGATCGTGAGGCTGTTGAGTGCCCTGTAGTCGATATACATCCGTACTGACCCATCCTTCTTCGGTACAAAGAGTACTGGTGCACCCCATGGTGAAGAACTCGATCGGATGAAGTCCTTATCCTGCAACTCATCCACCTTCTTTTTCAGCTCCACAAGCTCACTATTGTTTACTCTATAGACATGCAGAGATATCGGCTCTGCGCCGGGTATCAAGTCTATAGAGAACTCTACATCCCTGTCCAGAGGCAACCCTGGCAACCCTCGAACTCTGGCTCTCCTGGTATGCTGAAAAGAACTCTACCTCCGTGGCAATCTATACTGGCATGGTTCCTGCTCAACCAATCCATACCGAGTACAATATCGTAGTTCGGTAGTGGCATCACGAGCAGACTCACATCCAGTTCTCGGCCTCCCAAAACTACTCTCCGATTCTTGCAAATATCACTGACGAGGATAATACCACCCCCAGTCATAATCTTGCAAGTCCTAGGCAAAGGTTCAGAAGAAAGATGGTGCCTAATGGCAAAAGATACAGACACAATGCTATGGGAAGCACCTGAATCAAATAATACGAAAGCGGGAAAAGAGTCGATAAGAACAGAACCTGCTATCAGATCGCCTACTGCCTCGATATCCTCTGTTGCCATGGCGAAAGCTCGTCCCTGCTAGCCTCCTCTGGCCTGCTGCTGATGCTGAACAAACTTCTGCTGCTGAGTCGGTAAGGGTCCCCTCTGCTGCTCCACTGGTGCCTTGGTCCCTGCTCCCTGTCCTTTACGCCCGAAAGCCTCAGGACAGTCCTTCAACTGATGCTCTGATAAACCACAGAGCAGGCACTTGCCTAGCCTCTTCCTGCACTCACTCCACTTATACTATAGCTTCTTACAGAAGTCACAAGTGGCAGCCTGCTGCTGTCTCGGTGCCTGCTGACCCTGTCTCTGCCATGCCTGCTGGAATAGCCTCTACTGCTGGAAAGACTTCTGCTGATGCTGCTGCTAAAAATGGGGCTTCTTGGCTGGTCCCCCACTGCCATTGGCTGTATGGAAATCACGATCTCTCTTCTGCTTCAGCTCCAGATCATCTTCTGCTGCCATGGCTCCCATCAAAATCTTCTCAAATGTAGCATTTCTGTTACTCTTGGTTAAGGACTTGACTTCCTTAACCAAACCCTTCATGAGTCTCTTAGCCATCGCTGTCTCACTAAGGCCCTCCATAAATCTGCCCAGGCAGCAAAACTCTCCGGCATACTCCTCTACAGTCTGGTTCTCCTGAACTAGGTTCTCAAACTGCGTCTCCAACGCACCAAGTGCAGTATCGGGAAAGAACTTCTCCTAGAAAAGCTTCTTAAAATCCTCCCAAGGTTGCCCCTTAGTACAAACCCTGGGGTCGGTCTGGTACCAAGTGCGGGCAAGGTCCTACATCATACTGCCTGCTGCTTCTACCTAGAGTCTAGCCGGTATCTCTGTGAGACAGAAAATCTCCTCTATGTGCTCTATCCAGTCGTCTGCGTAAAGGATACCCTCTGTACCCTTAAAATCCCGCGGCCTCATCTTCTGGAAGTCCTGAATACCTGGATTCCTCTGCTGGTATGGCTGAATCTGCCCTCCTTGAGGTGGGGCAGTTGCCCTCTCTACTACCACCATCGCTAACTGGTGGGCATTATTAATGCCCTACCTCATGTCATCTGACTGACGTCGCTGCATCTCCATCATCTGCTGAATGAAAGCGAAACACTGTGCCGCATCAATTGTCCCCTGGGGTGGTAGTGGTAGCATCCCCTGCACTCCTGGGGTAGTCCATGGAACTGGTGAAGGAACACCCCCAAAAGTAGCAAATGGGCCCACCTGAGCTGGAATAAGAGGCACTGTGGTCCCTGGAGCCTGCTGGGTCGGACGAGAAGTAGCCGTCCTCTCAGTGGTATCCCTGGAGCCAGAGCACTGCGATCGTGTCTCTACCATCCGGAAGACAGATCAAACAAGGAATCAAATACTGAAAAAGAAGCGAAATCATCAAAGGAGGATAATTGTTTTTAAAAGGAGACAATTAACAGCAAGAATTGATAAGAGTTTTTTCTAATGTGATTGAGTACCTTAACTTATTCCTATATACTACTGCAGGTTGTAATGATACTCTAGTTTGAGTACCACTACGAATCACACTAGTTGTGATTGGGGACCTGCATGGGCCACCACTAAAAATGTATCACGACCCGTACCTAATGTAAGGGCACGAGAAGTAACGAACGCCCAGCCTACGCCACAGTGTCGGCGGTAGAATGTTGTCCTGATTCACCATATCTAACACAATCTAAATAAGCTATGAATAGAGAGTAAAATAATACGTAACTCAATCACAATACTAAGATGGAATAGAAGAAGAATCTCAAGAGGGTCATAATAAAAGTCTAGGTGTAAACCACCAGAAATAATCTCAAGTATAGATCATAAAGTCTCAAACAGAAAATACAAATAAAGTACTAAGTCTCAGCTAGACTATGGGCAAGTCCTCAGCGACTGTGGGATCCTCCTGTGGGTCCACGTCGCCAGTGTCATCTAAGCCAATGCCATAATAAGTAGGACAGTACTCCTCATCATCACCTGTAAAATTTTCAACATGCCCAGTCAGGATGGAACGAGCACATATCTTTCACAACAGTTCATATCAGGAATGGACATATAAAGGAAGCTATAAAAAACTATACATGAATCGATGTAAAGAGAAATCAACAAGAGAGAAGATATAAGCTGAGACATAATATGATAACTAAAGAGATGTAACCTTCTAAGTGAATCAGAGCATGAATTGGTTATGTAAACAGCTTGGGTTGCACATGGATACAGCTATGGAATGCACATGGATACCTACTGGAGATAATGATCACATAACCAACTCCACTCTCCCTGCCCCCAACCAATACACAAGGATCAAAGCATGTTATGTTATTGCACATGGATAACAACTACTGTATACATGGAACTTATATGGTCATGAGTGTACTTGAGTAACAAATGAGTGCACATGGATAAATGTGAATACATGGAGTACATGATGACCATGATAAAGTACATGAACATGACATACTCGATGTATCCGAGGGGATAACATCGTATGAAAAGATCCAG
This sequence comes from Iris pallida, assembly GCA_029216955.1. Classification (NCBI taxonomy): domain Eukaryota; kingdom Viridiplantae; phylum Streptophyta; class Magnoliopsida; order Asparagales; family Iridaceae; genus Iris; species Iris pallida. The sequence goes on along the minus strand of JANAVB010032019.1, from coordinate 1,601,017 downwards.
AGGGTACTAATCCGTGTGAACGTCGTGTCAGTATCAAGTATACTAGTCTATAACAAGAGTATATATCCAATGAAGTATGAAAAGATCAAAGAATGTACTCGCCTGGCAATCCGAACTGCTGATGATGAAAAGAGACTGGACTGGAGTAATAAGATCCTATTTAAAACAACGACATGTCATAATACAGTCTAAAATATCATAAGAAAAGCCTTCAATGCAAATTCTACATGATTTGGGTCAATCTAAGTCAAAGTCAACCTTGGGTCAACTTTGGTCAACCAGACTAGTCAAACTAGGTCAAAGTTTGGTCAACTAGCCTACAAGTCAAATTTTAGGTCACTACTAGTCTTAGTGTTGATTTTGGGTGTTGAGTTGGTGTTTATCTTAGGTCCAAGGAAACCTGAGCCTAACAACCAATGAAATTCACAAAATACCTTAACTCATAATACCCTATATCTAATATCTATACCTTAGACTAACCTCTACCAAAACTCTAGGTTAGGGTATCTCTTAGGAATATTTCTAGTTAAAAATAAGAAAATCTCAATTCTACATCTTCACAACTCATCCCATTTCTTCCACATATTTGGACACTTGTACATAGGCATGCCTACTGCTACTGCAGTTAGCCTACACCCAAGCCTCCATCCCAAAACACATATACATATATACTTCTCAAAAATAAGATTTCTATTCTAACTCCAACAACATTCCTTAGCTTAATCAATCAAACTTAACAGGACTTAACCAAATCCTAACAATCAACTAAACTTGGTGATACCCAACTCTCAACCAACAAGTAATTAGACTTTAGCATTGAACTGAAATCAATCCTAAATCAGTCCAAAAATCAGTTATAGGCATGCTATCTCATGGTACTCTATATAGGTACAAACCCGAATACCCTATGCCAAAACCAAAACTCGAACACAACCTCTCCATTATGCAAACTAGTAGATACTCCGAGATAGGTCATATAGGATCTATAGGTTGATTTAACACAGAAATCACATCGAATCTGAAACTGGAACAGAATAAAATACTGAACAGTAAGGAAAAGCTGAAACTTAAGCCCGATACTCAAACACGAACCTAACATAACCTAAAACCCTTCAAAAACCAAATAATAATCGAAACCCATAGTTGGTAACGTGTCACGTGTGTGAACATGAAGTTTAGGTACAGTTGTGTCCAAGAAAATAGGACACGAAGTGTCCTGGATACGTGCGTATCAAAACTGGAACCTAGTCCTCATGCACATGTGTCACGCGACCTAGGGCTCGACACAGGACAAATTATGACACATGGTCACTCTAACATGTAGCCCACGTGTCTGCACTGGCCACACGATGCGTGTCCAAGTCGTACGACACGCGTATCGGACGCCAAAAACTGGCGCGTACACGACAGGCCAAATCCATTGCCACGTCGATTTCTCCCTCGACTCTCCACGAACCCAAACCAAACTTTATGGGCACCATGTCAGACATGGCCCCTACCCACTCACCTAATTTTGTGCGTCGCGTCGCCGTGTCTAGCGAGAACGGACACGGCAGCAGCAGGACACGCGCACGGTCCTCGTGCAGCGCGTGCGTGTCCACTTTTGGACACAAATACGTGTCAAATCATGCACAAAACTAGGGTTTAGGAATCCCTACATTTAGGCCTAGCAAATCACAAAATTAGTTTGCAATAATAACAGTATTGAATTCTAAGAGACAAATCATCAAACACATTAAACCCTAATCCGATACGTATCCGACACGCCTATCAAACAGACATGAAATTTCACCAAACTTCATGGGTGGGTCGAGGGTACCTAGATGCATGCTACCATGAAGAAAAATTAGGAAAAACTATAGTGTTTTGGTGTTTACCTATTGAGAGTTGAAGTATCAATGAAACTGACTCCTCGATCAATGAAATGACCAGTTTCCACTGAGCAAACGCCTCCAACTCCTTGCTAGCAATGCTCCAGCAAGTTCTTCTCCTTCCCACGATCACAACGCACTTCGTTTGAGGTGAAACGGAGGTTGGATGAAAAAGTTAGGGTCTTGGAGAGCTAGAAACTAGGGTTTTGTAAAGGGGGTGTCAAAACTAATGCAAATGCTTATATAGGGAGGGGGGTTTCCTGTTTGGCCGATCATACTAGTCCTCCTAGGGTTAGGGTTGGTTCATGGGCCCTTCTTCTCTATCTAAGCTGCGTTTAAGCCCATTAACAGAAGGCTTAAAAGGCCAATTAGTTAAATAGCCTAAAAATGGTCAAATAACCTTCTAAATTGAACCAAAGCCTAAAATAAATTCTAATTAGCTAAAAATCCTCATATGTCATGGTTAGCCTCTAATATGGATTTTCTAAGGTTAAACCAAATGCTGAAACAACACAAGCCAAAAATATCTAGAAAATCACAAAATGACTAAAATGGCTAAAATAATTTAAATGACTAAAATATCCTTATTTCAAAAAGTGGGTGCTACAAGTCTACCCTCCTTAAAAATAATTTCATCCTCGAAATTAAAGGCAAGCTGCATAAGTAGGAAGGATAGAAATTATACCTCACTGCTGAAAAAGATAAGGGTACTGCTCGCGCATCTCATCCTCCCTCTCCTAAGTAGACTCACCGGGGGAGTGATGCCTCCATGCTACGCGAACTAATGGTATTGTCTGGTTCCTCATCATATTCTCCCGTCGATCCAGAATCTCCACAGGCTGCTCTAGATAACGAAGAGTAGGTCCCACCTCAATCTCGGAATGGTCCAATATATGGCTAGGATCTGCCACATACCGTCTCAACTGCGATACGTGGAATACATTGTGGACTCCCGCTAAGGAAGAAGGTAAGTACAGTCTGTATAACACAACGCCGACCCTTCCGCTGATAAGAAAAGGTCCAACATAGCGTGGGCTAAGCTTCCCTCCTCCACCGAAATGAATAGTGCCTCTAGTCGGTGAAATCCTCAAGAATACTATATCTCCAACCTAGCACAAGCATGGTCTCAATTAACAAAACAATCACACAAACAACAAAACACAAACAATAAAATTCTAATCCTAAGTCTAAGTTATACCTCAAACTACAAAGGTCTCCGATGGCTGTCGGCCCAATGCCGCTGTCTATCCTGCACCACGCGAAGTCGATCCCTGATGAGCTTCACCTTCTCGGCTGCGTCAACAACCATCTCCGGTCCCAATAAGCTCGCTCTCCAATGTCATCCCAAGACAAGGGAGTACGACATCTACGTTCATACAAGGCCTCGAATGGTGACATCTCAATACTGGCTTGGAAGCTGTTATTGTATGCAAACTCCACCAAATATAAATGGTCCTTCCAAGAACCTCCAAAATCTAGGACACAAGTCCGCAGCATGTCCTCGAGAGTCTGAATAGTCCTCTGCGACTGTCCGTCCATATGAGGGTGGTAGGCAGTACTGAATTTGAGCTGAGTACACAAACTAGTCTGCAAACTCCGCCAGAAATGGGAAGTAAAACGACTATCCCGATCCGAGATAATGCTCACCAGAACTCCATATATCCTGACAATCTGCCGTATATACATCTCCGCTAACTTTTCAGTAGACGTTCCCACTTTGAATGGCAAAAAGTGGGCTGATTTGGTCAACCTATCTACGATGACCCAAATCGCATCTTTCTTCCTGGTGTACGCGGCAATCCCGAAACAAAATCCATCGTGATGTGCTCCCACTTCCACTCCGGAATGGGCAATGGCTGCTATAGTCCTCCTGGCCTCTGTCTCTCCGCCTTAGCCTGCTGGCAGACTAGGCACCTGGCTACGAAGCGTGCTACCTCCCGCTTCATCCCATACCACCATACATGCTCCTTCAAGTCTCTATACATCTTGTTGGCACCTGGATGCATAGTGTACTGAGAGAGATGGGCCTCCTGTATAATCTGCTCCCGAAGCTTCCCGCTAGGCACACACAGTCTGGAACCGTGCCTCAATGTGTCATCCTCCGCAATGATGAACTCCATATCTACCAATCCTGCTCGAACCTGCTCTCGGATACACCGCAGAGTAACATCGTCGAACTGCGCTGACTTGATCCTCTCTATCAAGTCTGACTGAATCTGCAGGCTCCACATTTGCATCTGAACTCCTAGCACGATCACCTCGATCCCCAAACTCTCCAGATCTGCTAATAGATGACGATCCATCGTTAAGCACATAGCTACCGGATACCTACTCAAGGCATCGGCAACCACATTGGCCTTCCCTGGATGGTACTACAATAAAATATCGAAGTCTTTCATCAACTCCAACCATCTGCGTTGCCTCACGTTTAGCTCTTTCTGTGTAAACACATACTTCAAGCTCTTGTGGTCTGTGAAGATCTCCACACGCTCTTCGTATAGATAGTACTTCCACAGCTTCAGAGCAAAGATAACCGCCTCCAACCCCAAGTCATGGGTAGGGTAGTTCTTCTCATGCAGACGTAACTGCCTGGATGCATAGGCAATCACCTTTCCATGCTGCTGCAAGACACAACCCAAACCCTTCCCCGAGGCGTCACTGTAGATAGTGAACCCGTCTGATCCTGATGGCAACGTCAAAATTGGGGCTGTTGTCAGTCATTTTTTCAGCTCATCAAAAGCAACCTGACACTCCTCTGACCAGACAAACTCTGCGTCCTTTCGGGTCAGCCTAGTCAATTGCTCTGCAATCCGGGAGAAATCCTGACAAACCTCCTATAGTATCCTTCCAATCCTAGAAAGCTCTTGATCTCTACAACTGAACTCGGTGTTGTCCACTCCTCAACTACCCAGATCTTCTTTGGGTCGACTGAGATCCCATCTCCGGTCACCACATGACCTAAGAAATCGACTCGATCCAAGAAGAACTCACACTTCAAGAGCTTGCTGTACAGCTGCTCCTTCCTGAAAGTCTCCAGAACCACTCTCAAATGCTCCTCATGCTCCTCTGGGGTCTTTGAATACACTAAAATGTCATTGATGAACACCACTACGAACTTGTCTAAGTACTGGTAGAACACCTTGTTCATCAAGTTCATGAACACCACCGGGGCGTTAGTTAACCCAAACGGCATCACCATGAACTCAAACTGGATGTACCAAGTCCTAAAAGCTATCTTCGGAATATCCTCCTTCTTCACCTTCACTTGATGATATCCTGACCTCAGATCAATCTTGGAAAATACCTTCATTCCGCTCAGCTGATCGAACAAGTCATCGATCCTCGACAGCGGGTACTTGTTCTTGATCGTAAGGATGTTGAGTGCCCTGTAGTCGATACACATCCGTACCGACCCATCCTTCTTCGGTACAAAGAGTACTGGCGCACCCTATGGTGAAGAACTCGATCGGATGAAGCCCTTGTCCTGCAACTCATCCACCTGCTTCTTCAGCTCCATAAGCTCACTATCGTTCCTTCTATAGACATACTGAGATATCAGCTCTGCGCCGGGTATCAAGTCTATAGAGAACTCCACTTCCCTGTCCGGAGGCAACCCTGGCAACTCCTCCGGAAATACATCTAAAAACTCAGCTATTAGTGGATGTGGCACACTCTGCTCCTCTACTGAAGCTCCGCAGAAAACTCCGCTGCTCTGCTCTGACTCCCGCCTGGTGAACTCGAACTCTGGCTCTCCTGGTATGCTGAAAAGAACTCTACCCCCGCGACAATCTATACTGGCATGGTGCCTGCTCAACCAATCTATACCGAGTACAATATCGTAGTTTGGTAGTGGCATCATGAGCAGACTCACATCCAGTTCTCGGCCTCCCAAAACTACTCTCCGATTCTTGTAAATATCCTGACGAGGATAATACCACCCCCAGTCGTGATCTTGCAAGTCCTAGGCAAAGGTTCAGAAGAAAGATGGTGCCTAATGGCAAAAGATACAGACACGAAGCTATGGGAAGCACCTGAATCAAATAATGCGAATGCAGGAAAAGTGTCGATAAGAACAGAACCTGGTATCAGATCGCCTACTGCCTCGGTATCCTCTGTTGCCATGGCGAAAGCTTGCCCCTGCTGGCCTCCTATGGCCTGCTGCTGATGCTGAACAAACTTCTGCTGCTTAGTCGGTAAGGGTCCCCTCTGCTGCTCTACTGGTGCCTTAGTCCCTGCTCTATGTCCTTTACGCCCGAAAGCCTCAGGACAGTCCCTCAACTGATGCTCTGATGAACCACAGAGCAGGCACTTGCCTAGCCTCTTCCTGCACTTACTCTACTTGTGCCCTGGCTTCTTACGAAAGTCACAAATGGCAGCCTGCTGCTGTCTCGGTGCCTGTTGACCCTGTCTCTGCTATGCCTGCTGGAATGGCCTCTGCTGCTGGAAAGACTTCTGCTGATGCTGCTGCTGAAAATGAGACTTCTTGGCTGGTCCCCCACTGCCACTGGCTGTATGGAAATCACGATCTCTCTTCTGCTTCAGCTCCAGATCATCTTTTGCTGCCATGGCTCCTATCAAAATCTTCTCAAATATAGCATTTTTGTTGCTCTTGGTTAAGGACTTGACTTCCTTAACCAAACCCTTCCTGAATCTCCTAGCCTTAGATGTCTCACTAAGGCCCTCCATAAATCTGCCCAGGCGGTAAAACTCTCTGGCATACTCCTCTACAGTCTGGTTCCCCTGAACCAGGTTCTCAAACTGCGTCTCCAACGCGCCAAGTGCAGTATCGGGAAAGAACTTTTCCTTGAAAAGCTTCTTAAAATCCTCCCAAGGTTGCCCCTTAGTACCAACCCTGGGGTCGGTCTGGTACCAAGTGCGGGTAAGGTCCTACATCATACTGCCTGCTGCTTCCACCTGGAGTCTAGCCGGTATCTCTGCGAGACGAAAAATCTCCTATATGTGCTCTATCCAGTCGTCCGCGTAAAGGATACCCTCTATACCCTTAAAATCCTGCGGCCTCATCTTCTGGAAGTCATAAATACCTGGAGTCCTCTGCTGGTATGGCTGAATCTGCCCTTCCTGAGGTGGGGCAGTTGCCCTCTCTACTGCCACCATCGCTAACTGGTGGGCATTATCAATGCCCTACCTCATGTCATCTGACTGACATTGCTGCATATCCATCATCTGCTGAATGAAAGCGAAACACTACGCCGCATCAATTGTCCCCTGGGGTGGTCGTGGTAGCATCCCCTACACTCCTGGGGTAGTCTATGGAACTGGTGAAGGAACACCCACAAAAGTAGCAGATGGGCCCACCTGAGCTGGAACAAGAGGCATTGTGGTCCCTGGAGCCTGCTGGGTCGGACAAGAAGTAGCCGTCCTCTCAGTGGTATCCCTGGAGCCAGAGCGCTGCGATCGTGTCTCTACCATCCTGAAGACAGTTCAAACAAGGAATCAAATACTGAAAAAGAAGCAAAATCATCAAAGGAGGACAGTTGTTTTCAAAAGGAGAAAATTAACAGCAAGAATTGATAAGAGTTTTTCCTAATGTGATTGAGTACCTTAACTTATTCCTATATCCTACTGCAGGTTGTAATGATACTCTAGTTCGAGTACCACTACGAATCACACTAGTTGTGATTGGGGACCTGCATGGACCACCACTCACCCAGTGTAAGGGCACGAGAAGTAACGAACGCCCAGCCTACGCTGCAGTGTCGACGGTAGAATGCTGTCCTGAGTCACCATATCTAACACAATCTAAATAAGCTATGAATAGAGAGTAAAATAATACGTAACTCAATCATAATACTAAGATGGAATAGAAGAAGAATCTCAAGAGAGTCACAATAAAAGTCTAGGTGTAAACCACCAAAAATAATCTCAAGTACAGCTCATAAAGTCTCAAACAGAAAATACAAATAAAGTACTAAGTTTCTGCTAGACTATGGGCAAGTCCTCAGCGACTGTGGGATCCTCCTGTGGGTCCACGTCGCTAGTGTCATCTAAGCCAATGCCATAATAAGTAGGACAGTACTCCTCATCATCACCTGTAAAATTTTCAACATGTCCAGTCAGGACGGAACGAGCACATATCTCTCACAACAGTTCATATCAGAAATGGACATATAAAGCAAGCTATAGAAAACTATACATGAATAACATATGAGTGCACAAGGATAAATGTGAATACATGGAGTACATGATGACCATGATAAAGTACATGAATATGACATACTCGATGTATCCGAGGGGATAACATCGCATAAAAAGATCCAGAGGGTACTAATCCGTGTGAACGTCGTGTCAGCATCAAGTATACTAGTCTATAACAAGAGTATATATCCAAAGAAGTATAAAAAGATCAGAGAATGTACTCGCCTGGCAATCCGAACTGCTGATGATGAAAAGTGACTGGACTGGAGTAATAAGATCCTATTTAAAACAACCACATGTCATAATACAGTCTAAAATATCATAAGGAAAGCCTTCAATACAAATTCTACATGATTTGGGTCAATCTAAGTCAAAATCAACCTTGGGTCAACTTTGGTCAACCAGACTAGTCAAACTAGGTCAAAGTTTGGTCAACTAGCCTACAAGTCAAATTTTAGGTCACTACTAGTCTTAGTGTTGATTTTGGGTGTTGAGTTGGTGTTTATCTTAGGTCCAAGGAAACCTAAGCCTAACAACCAATGAAATTCACAAAATACCTTAACGAAATTCACAAAATACCTTAACTCATAATACCCTATATCTAATATCTATACCTTAGACTAACCTCTACCAAAACTCTAGGTGAGGGTATCTCTTAGGAATATTTCTAGTTAAAAATAAGGAAATCTCAATTCTACATCCTCACAACTCATCCCAATGCATCCACATATTTGGACACATGTACATAGGCATGCCTACTGCTACTTTAGTTAGCCTACACCCAAGCCTCCATTCCAAAACACACATACATATATACTTCTCAAAAATCAGATTTCTATTCTAACTCCAACAACAGTCCTTAACTTAATCAATCAAACTTAACATGACTTAACCAAATAATAACAATCAACTAAACTTGGTGATACCCAACTCTCAACCAACAAGTAATTGGACTTTAGCACTTAACTAAAATCAATCCTAAATCAGTCCAAAAATCAGTTATAGGCATGTTATCTCATGGTACTCTATATAGGTACAAACCCGAATACCCTATGCCCAAAACCAAAACTCGAACACACCCTCTCCATTATGCATACTAGTAGATACTCCTAGATAGGTCATATAGGATCTATAGGTTGATTTTACATAGAAATCACATCGAATCTGAAACTGGAACAGAACAAAATACTGAACAGTAAGGAAAAGCTGAAACTTAAGCCCGATACTCAAACACGAACCTAACATGACCTAAAACCTTCGAAAACCAAATAATGATCGAAACCAATAGTTGGTAACGTGTCACGTGTGTGAACATGAAGTTTAGGTGAAGTTGTGTCCAAGAAAATAGGACACAAAGTATCCTGGATACGTGCGTATCAAAACTGGAACCTAGTCCTCGTGCACGTGTGTCACGCAACCTAGGGCTCGACACAGGACAAATTATGACACGTGGTTACTCTAACATGTAGCCCACATATAGGGCTACATGCCCATGTGTCTGTACTGGCCACACAACGCGTGTCCGAGTCGCACGACACGCGTATCGGACGCCAAAAATTGGCGCACGCGCGACAAGCCAAATCCAGTGCCATGTCGACTTCTCCTTCGACTCTCCACGAACCCAAACCAAACTTTATAGGCACCATGTCAGACATGGCCCCTACCCACTCACCAAATTTTGCACGTCGCGTCGCCGTGTCCAGCGAGAACGGACATGGTAGCTGTAGGACACGCGTACGGTCCTCGTGCAGCGCATGCGTGTCCACTTTTGGACACAAATACGTGTCAAATCATGCACAAAACTAGGGTTTAGGAATCCCTACATCTAGGCCTATCAAATCACTAAATTAGTTTGCAATAATAACAGTATTGAATTCTAAGAGATAAATCATCGAACACATTAAACCCTAATCTGATACGTGTCCGACACGCCTATCAAACAGACACAAAATTTCACAAAACTTCATGGGTGGGTCGAGGGTACCTAGATGCATGCTACCATGAAGAAAAATCAGGAAAAAAACTATAGTGTTTAGGTGTTTACCTATTGTGAGTTGAAGTATCAATGAAACTGACTCCTCGATCAATGAGACGACTAGTTTCCACTGAGCAAACGCCTCCAACTCCTTGCTAGCAATGCTCCAGCAAGTTCTTCTCCTTCCCACGATCAGAACGTACTTCGTTTGAGGTAAAACGGAGGTCGGATGAAAAAGTTAGGATTTTGGAGAGCTGGAAGCTAGGGTTTTGTAAAGGGGGTGTCAAAACTAATGCAAATGCTTATATAGGGAGGGGGTTTCCTGTTTGGCCGGCCATACTAGTCCTCCTAGGGTTAGGGTTGGTTCATGGGCCCCTCTTCTTTATCTAAGTTGAGTTTAAGCCCATTAACAGAAGGCTTAAAAGGCCAATTAGTTAAATTGCCTAAAACTGGTCAAATGGTCTTCTAAATTGAACCAAAGCCTAAAATAAATTCTAATTAGCTAAAAATCCTCATATGTCATGGTTAGCCTCTAATATGGATTTTCTAAGGTTAAACCGAATGCTAAAACAACATAAGCCAAAAATATCTAGAAAATCACAAAATGACTAAAATGGCTAAAATAACTTAAATGACTAAAATACCCTTATTTCAAAAAGTGGGTGCTACAATAACAATAAATGAATTACAGTAAAGTAATAGTCAAGAATTCAAACTCAGTGACACAACGATATATACTGGTATTCCTCTGAAAGGACTACTCCAGTCTCGGGTACTCTTGTTCGATGTTAATCTACTATAGCACAAGATAATTGAGAGCTTGTAGTCTCTTACAATATCGTATTTGGTGACGAATGCACGACCGACTCCATAACTAGATTTAAAAAACTAGAACATTTTCTGAATGATGTTGCTGATACAACTCTTCAGTACCAAAACTCTAGATCGAACAAAATTGTACTGGCTTTGGCTAAGACTGGTATATGCTTGATTTGAATGCTTTAGATCGTTGAAGAAACTTAAGAATAGATAAAGAGAAGAGTGAATGAGTGATTTGAAATAGTGAGAATTCTCCTCTATTTATAATATTTCTGTTGACCGAATTCGGGTAGAGTTCGGATGCATGAATCTCGCATACGAATATTGTTGGCATATTTGGTAGAAACTGAATTTTGAAAATACCTCGAATGAACTCGGGCCGAGTTCTGGCCTAGTTCGCCCTGAGTTCTGTCAGGGTCATAATTTTTTATTTGGGCCAGGTTTGTTTTGGGTTTTTGGGCTTTTTGGATGGTGGACTTGGAAGTATAGATAGGTAGGCTTTTTGGATAGTGGACTGATAAAAACCTAAGCCATTACAAATCTTGATCAACCTCACATTTATTTTCTAGACTTAATTAAAGATCAAATACAGAATAAATATAAAAATCAATAGCCCTTTGATGACGTCTTTTCTTTTGACATTTGAGCAGACTTAAAGACACCTTTTTCCATGATGGTAGTTGTCCAAAGATAAACAGATATGGAAATCTGAATACGTTTCCGGGGCTTCGCTCCCGAGCCCCTACGGGGGGCGCTGCCCCCTTGACCCCTATCCGCTGATCGGGCAACGGAACCTCCGATGCGAGGCCCCGGATAGGTCATTGGACGGTGCAGAGAAATCTTCTTGTATAATATCGACTTTGGCCCATCAATGATTCTTTATTGCACATATCCTAGTTTGATCATGCTTACTGCTTGTCTGCAAGTACATGTTAGACAAATAAAATAATATGATGTAATATGATACTATTTGCCATTGATTATAAAAGTACAGAACAATTATCGGAGGACTGAACTTAGACTCACAATACAAACTCGCTCGTACAAAGAAAGCCTAGGGACGAAAACTTAGGTACATCAGTCTAAGTACGATTATTTATTTTAGATTCTGGGGGGTGACGATAGAGGCTCGGGAAAGCGACGGCCGCTCTGCCTTACTCCTTGGACGATCGATACGCAGCCTTGGCTCGGAGAAGATCTGCTTGGTCGTTGACGAAGAAATGCCTTCTTGCTCTCTCTCTGATTGCTCTTCTGGCTTCTCTCTCTCTTTGTATATTCTCTCTCTGACTATGGGGAAAGTCTCTCTGTGTATACGTATTCTTCTTTGATTTTTTTGTTGTATATCTCTTACAAGGGAATGGCACCTTGCTATTTATAATAGTGGGATGTGATCACTAGGGTTGTCAATGATCAGCTCTTGGAGATGGCGGTGGCCTGGGGATTGATCAATCCAGGCCGTTCGTTTTTTATTATGACGGATCCGAACCATTAAGGGTAGATTACACCAAATTCCCATTAGCAATTAATGCTGATTGGCATAAATCTTCCTTATAATAATTTTCTAATATCTGCGAATAAATCAAATTTATTCTTCTGCCACGTGCCCCAGATCATTGGGATTTGACCCGATCTTGGATTGCCATAAATCTGGAAGATTGATCGGCTGAGGACACGTGTCCTGAGAGCCAATGGTGAGACTGGAACCGCATGTAGATTGGGCCGCATGAGATTTGGGCCGCATGAGATTTGGGTCGCATAAGACTTGGGACACGTATCAGGGCTGTCTGGGCAGTAGCCCCCTCCTTCGGACTTCTGAACTATATGATGAGCCGCATGAACCGCATAATGGTGTGTCTGCTTGAGCCGCATGGGCATGATCTTCTTGAGCCGCATAGGGATGATTCCATTTGAGCCGCATGAGACTGTCTCGGCCTGAGCCTCCTAGGACAGCTTCACTCTGAACCGCATAGGAAGTCTTCACTTCGAGCCGCATAAGCACGCCCACGTGGCAAGGCCACGTGGCATTTTGTTGCTCTCGGGGGATCGTGTCAGAGATTTCTTTCTCTTTCCTAGAGATTCATCATCATGACAGAGTCATAATTACCTGCTTTGGTGTCAGGTCTGTCAACTTTTCAGAGGGGTCAGCCGTCAAAGCAATTAATGCAACATGGGTCGGAGGGGAGCACTGTCAATCCATGTGTCTTCTGAGCCGCAGGGAATGCCTCCGACCGCATAGCTCCCTATGCCGCATGACTCCCTGAGCCGCATGCGTTTTCTGAGCCGCATGGGTCTTTCTTGGCCGCAGGAGTCAATTTCTTTAGTATTTTCCATGCTTCTACAGGACCCCCTTCAAAATTTTCAATTTGTAAAATTGAAACACTTTGAATAAGAAGCATGGCCCCGTTCATGCCGCATAAGTGTCCCAGCCGTATGAATTATTCAGTCGCATAGGTGATTCAGCCACAGGAGACTTTCAACCGCATGGCCTCAAGCCACGTCATCATTTGCCACGTATGGCAATCTTTAGCACTTAAGTGCTGTCGATCTTTAAAGGGCGCTTTTTGGTGCGGGATCCGAGGAGCTTAGCCTTCATTTTCGGCGGCTTATTTTGATAACCGAAGGGTCGGTTTATGTGTATGCACGGGAATCGAAACGCTCCATCTCTGTTTATAAATACGGGTAACTTTAGCCGGAGGGACTTCTTTACCTTCTCTTTCGTTCACACTTTTTCCTGTCTTCTCCTTCCGATCTTCATTGTCGAAGCAATGGCTCCTAAGTCTTCTAAAGCCATTTCTGCCGCCGCGAAGGGTAAGAGGGTGACGTCCTCGTCAGCCGTCGAACCTGACGTACCCGAAGTTCCCTCTGACGTTCGTCCTGCTTTTGAGGGTAAGGGTCGCTTTTAGATCTTTAGTACTCATGGCTCTGTTGCATATTTATGCACAAGCCCCTTCTCCAATCTTGATGGCAGAGCCGCATATGTTGTGTGAGCCGCATATGCTGTGTGAGCCACATATGCTGTGTGAGCCGCATGACTGTTTCATGCCCGAGCCGTATAGATAAAGCCCCATGTTTGAATCACAGAAGACGGATCTAAACTACATACAATCTCCTCTGAACGGAGCCGCCTATGTGTTTTAAACAGGCTGAACCGCATAGCGCTTTGTGCCGCATGAATTCTTCTATTTAAAAATGTGTTCACTCGTCCAACCCGCATAAGCTATCGAGCTAGAGTCATATGGAATTCGCATCTGATTTAGGCCGCGTGTGACTGTATTGACTCGAACCTCAAATGCTTCCCCAAAACTGTATTTCTTTGGACCCAACTGGATTGGAGCCGCATAAGTTGGGATCCCACTGGACTGGAGCCGCATAAGACCTTATTGACCTGAACCGCATAGGCTCGTGAGAGCTTCTTTATTCAGTAAATTTTTATTTTAGCCTTCTTTTAATCCTGTTTCTTCTTTTGCCCTTTCTTCAGTGAATCTTCCAACCAACCCAGCAGGAGAGCTCCTTGTGGGTCCAGCTCGGTGCGCCGTGGGCGTGCAACTTGATGACTTAATCCGTCGTATAGTGGATCAGCTTCCCACTAATGAGCCTAGGGATAGGGTGGCTGCTATCAACAAACAACCTTTCAGCTTTCTTTGTTCTATGATGAATTCGGGACAGTTGGATAGGGAATATCTGAAATCGACCTTTCTCTTCGGGGATGCCTTTTCCATAAAGAACTCCCGATTGCTGGATGTCTCAGAGCACTGGGATTTTTCTGTAGACGGGGTAGAGATTCATATTCCCGAGATGGAGCGACATTATCCTCTCTCGTGGTTTAACATGGTGCCGCTGAGCAGGACGATGGTGAGCTCCCTGACTCCCACCCAACAGGAAATATTTGTGGGCAAAATTCACCATGACGGACGCACGGGTTTAATATGTGCGGGCAAGGACTCCGTGAGTCGGACTGTGATAGGGCTGCTCCCGGGTACTTTCGTGAACACAACTGGCCCTAATTTTACCTTTACCTTGGCTGATACTTTCCTGAATCAGCTCGCTCGCAAGGGGTCTTATCCCATAGGCAGGTTGTCACTGCTGAATTGGATTAACCCCATTCCCACATGGACTAATCTTACCTCCTGGATTCTGAGGACGTATGGGGACTTCCTTCAGGAAATTGATCTCTACTATGCCGTCAGGGGTACCTGCTACGGGTTGCCCATTAACAAGCCCTTGTTTATGGCTCTATTGGAGTTGTATAACCGGCGTACTGGGACTTTCTGTACCCCCGGAGGAGAACTGGGGCTTGCTCTTCACGAAATGAACATTGTGTCTAGATTGCCGTAAGGAGGTGAAGCTTTTGAAGTATACATGCCGACAAACGAAGAGCTCGGGGATTTGGATCAGCAGTTTCCTGGCTTCGTCGCTGTGTACCAAGAACTGTTGTGTCATCATAGTGCCTGCCATCAGATGGCTATTAAGAAGATAAATAGTTCAGAAGGGAACGCCCCTCATACCAGGGACTGGATTTTGTATCTTTTTAAGTTGCGTCCTTCTGGTCACGTTTCGTCTCGAGCTCCCCAAACCCCGGAGGAGGTTAAGGATATGATGTCGAAGGTTATGAAGTCGAAGTCTACTTGTGACCGGTTTGGGAGTAGCACTGACTCCCTCAGTTATTTCCACTATGGTACCCGGGAGATGTCTAATAAAGCGATCTTGGCTGGGTTTTTGATGCTGTGGCTACGCAACTGTGTAGTCTTGGGCGGCGCGAGTTCTATAGAAAGGATCAGCCGCCATTTCATTCTTCCTGCTGTAAAATTGGTCTTCAAAGTGAAGCTGGCGCTCCTCCCGGCCATGGTGTGTAGCATACACCACAGCCTTCGTGCCTTTACATCCAAAGTTATTGCTCGTGATGTGTCGGCAAACTTTAACCGGATAGAACTACCATACCACTACCTCATGGGGTGGTTATTGATGCACTATCGGTCATTGATGAGGCCGGGACCCGATGAAAATGTCTCTGTTGATGATGCCTTCATTTTCCGATATCGTCATCAGCCTTGGGAACATGATACCATGCCGGCCTGCCGGAGGGCATTGGCGAGAATTGACGAGCTCGAATTCTTCGTATCTCTCCCTGAGTTCACCCCTGGAGAAGTTAGGAGGGTACACGTTGACGGCATTGATCCTCCCCAACTTTTAACTGAGAAGATGCTTCTTTGGTTACGCAACATCTGTCCCGCGCACCTGGTGTATCATTACCGGAACAGGATATACTTGGAGCCTTATCTGCCCAGTAGATTTTCCCGTCAATTCGGGTATAGTCAATTGTTCCTGGATCGCCCTAGCGCTTGCTTGAGCTTCGAGGGCAGTGTACTTGATGGCATTCGGGCTTGGCATTATTATAATGCGACTCATACCCGAGCCAGCTTCTCACTCCCTGACGCCAAGGTGGAGGGTGATATTTTGTATATAGCGGCTCTTTATCATGTTGTAGCGAGCAAACCTCATGTTGGTTTTGATACGAATACTAGCTTCATTGTCGGCACCAATTTGGCCGAGAAGCCAGAAGGGTCCAAGAAGAGGAAAAAAAGGGCGAATAGAGTTCCTGTGTCGGACTCAGAGTCCAATAGGGCGGATGAGGGGGACGACGAACAAGACACTGATGACTTATCCCATTCTTCGGGTGAGGAGGTTGGGACTCAACCTCCAGTCGTGCAGGCTGAAAGGGCCGTGGGTCAATCGTCTAGTCTGTCTGACGAGGTGGTGAAGGATCAACCATCTGCGATACCCGGCCCCTCGTGTAAACGGAGCAGGCGCGTGACTACCACTGACGACCGAACTTATTCTACGAAGCACGCTGCGTAAGACGTCACAGGCTGCTTATTGATGATGTGGAGGATGTTCCTGAGGTGACTTGGGCTTCAGCTGTTTCCTTTCTTCTTTTTTTATGTTGTGACCTAATTATTTGTTTCTTCTGCTCTTTATAGGCGTCGGACGAGCTCGCCCCTCAGGACCCAATTACGGAGGCTAATCCAGTCCTGTCTCATTTAGTCAGTGGGGTGTGCACCGCTATCATTGCTGCTGGGGTGCTTCCGGTTGCGACCGAGGATTCTTGCCCTGCTGGAACCTCAACCCAGGGGGATGGAGGCTTTACTGTGCCCGTTCCTGAAACATCTGAGCCCCCTCATGATGGCTTTGTGGGTAGGGAAACTATGCCGGTGGTGAACGAGCTGTCGCCCCCACGCTCTTCCCCTGGTAATGCAAATTGAACTATAATTCGTGAATCAGCATACGTATTCCTGGCATTCTTCAAATTCTTCGTCTAACGGTTGTTTTGGATGTTCAGATCCCAACCCGTCATTGTCAGTGACTGATATTGCTGGATCACACCCTACCGGAGAGGGCCTGACGGAATCTCCGTGTGTCGAGGGTCCTTCGTCTGGGTTGAGCTTGGGGCCTCAGGCAGCGGTGCTGCCGGGACAAGGGACGATACCCCCTGTGTCCTCCCTTGCGATTGTGATTTCGGGGGTCAACCTTTCCTCCCTGCCGAGCATCTACGCTATTCGGGCGGCGGAAGAGGAGTTAGCCGCCATTCAAACCTCTTTTCGTACGGAATTTGCTTCTTTGGTGGCGGGTGCGGTAACTTCTGAAACTGCCCCTCTGGTACCGTCTGCCACTCTCCCTCTGACGCCGTCATCCATAGAAGTCTTGGATGATACGTTACAGGACGTAGTTGCTAGTTTCCATCGTCATCTGAAGAGGGGGATCGAAGCAGCGGTGGAAATGGGGACTCCCTTCACTCTGGCCCGTCGATGTGCTGGCGGCCAGATTAATACCCTTAAAACACTCCCTGGGGGAGAGGAACTGGCTGCGCTCTTGGAGCCTAAGCTATTAGAGGCTGACCGTCTCGTTGCCCAGTTTCGCTCGTTGCAACAGACTGATTTACCTGCGGCCATAAATTGAGAACGCAACTTCCTCACTACCGTGGTGGAGATGGTGATGGCTGCCCGGGAATCACTCAAACCAGCTATATTACAGGACCGTCGGAATCTGACTCAGTTGTACGACCAGTGGAGCCGTCGGACTAAAAATTACACGACTCGGGAAGCGGATACTTCTCGTGGGGTGGCCGATGTTCGGGAACAGATCCTCGAGCTCCAGAGAAAACTGGCTTTCCTGGAGTCAGAGCTTGAGGCCACTCGTGTTGAGAAAGAGATTGCTATTCAGGAGGCTGACAAGTATAGTAGGGCTTCTGCTAATCTAGAGCTTGCCCTAAAGAAGGTGGAGGACAACTGGCAGGCTTATACATATTTGAATGACGCAGAGCAGCTATCCCAAGAGGCCGAGCGTCGAGCTAAGCAAAGGCTTGATCGGGGGACTGCTTTGGTAAAGGACCGTCTTTTGGAGTTGTGCAATGCCAAGCTATAATCGGCCTCTTGTTTTGTCCCCGTTTTCCCCTTCTTCTCTTTTTTTTTGAAAGGGACGTGGTCCCGAAATATGTAGTACTTCTTTTCTTCCTTCAAATAAAGAGTACTTTCAATTCTACCCTTCATTTGTATTGCTTGTTGTGCCTGTGATATTGTGGTGATGTTCTCCTCCGCATAGGGGATATATTTGTGGACCTATTACCCATGGCGTACCTTGGTTTTAAGTAGAGATAACAAGTTTCGGTCAGGATACCTGAAGCAGCCATAGTAAAGTGGTCATGGGTGCTCTTGGTATTGAGAAAAGAATTGCCGTAGAGCAGCTGGGCTCCTGGGGCATGATGAGGTGATAGGTTTGTGTTAAGAAATTTAGCTGAGGATATTTGTGGGCCTATTACCCTTGGCATACCCTGGTTTAGGATACGGATAATAGGATGAAGGGGAACTGACATACTTGCTCAGAGGTAACGAGGACATGGCAAGTAGAAAAGTTCTTCGAACGTAGAGTCTTCCTACTCAGAGGTAATGAGTACATGGCAGGAGCGAACTCGACGGAGGGTATTGGTGGTCAACAGAGGACATTTATGGTCAACAGAGGATATTTGTGGTCAACAGAGGACATTTATGGTCAACAGAGGACATTTGTGGACCCATTACCCTTGGCGTACTCCGGTTGTGGATACAGGTAATAGGTCGAAAGGGGATCATCATACTTACTCAGAGGTAATGAGGACATGGCAAGTATGAAGGTTTCTTCGACGGAGCCTTCCCATTCAGAGGTAATGAGGACATGACAGGAGTGGGCTCAATGAAGGGGGGTACGTAGAATAACTCAGAGGTAATGAGGACATGGAAATTCTATGTAGGGGTGATTTGTTTTTGGCGGAAATGGGACGACTCAGAGGTGATGAGGACATGGTCGTGTTGGAAATTTGTGGATCCGTTACCCTTATTGTGCACTGGGAGTGCAGGTAGTGGATCATGAGGGAAGATCTCTTGTAGGAAGAAAGTTCAGCGGTATGGTTATACATGACTTTCTTTCAAAAGAGTGACCAGGATGTAAGTTCAGGGGTACTGACGGGTACATAACTCGACAATCCATGAATGTTGGAATCAAAGTGTAAGTTCAGAGGTACCAACGGGTACATGACTTGGTAATTTGGGATATTTTTGTGGAATAAGGGCATGAGTTCAGCGGTACACGTGGGTACATGACTCGAAAATCTGGAATATGGTGAGTGTGAGTTCAGGGGTACCAGCGGGTACGTGACTCGAAAAGCTGACAATTTATGGAGTGAGTTCAGTGGTACCAGCGGGTACGTGACTCGAAAATATGGAAAACTATGGAACGAGTTCAGTGGTACCAGCGGGTACATGACTCGATGATCTGGAATGTTGGAATCAAAGTGTAAGTTCAGAGGTACCAGCGGGTACATGACTTGGTAATTTGGGATATGAGTTCAGCGGTACAAGAGGGTACGTGACTCGATAATTTGGAAAATTGGGGGGTTGAGTTCAGTGGTACCAGCGGGCACATGACTCAAACTCTGAAAAATGTTGTTTAAACATAGTATTTCTTCAGGAACTTGCCGTTGACGGGCAACATGAGCAAGTCTCCGTTCTGCTTGGCGAGGCGGTAAGCACCATTGGAGAACACGGCCTCGATGATAAATGGGCCTTCCCATTTTGGCTGGAACTTGCCGGTGGTCTTGTGAGTCATGACCATTGGCCTCCTGACTGCCAGAACAAGATCGCCCACTTGGAATGTTCTGACTTTGACCTTTTTGTTGAAGGCTCCTGAGATGCGTGCTTGGTATAGTTCGATCCTTTGCTGAGCTAGGAGGCGTTTTTCATCTAAGGCCTCTAATTCTTATAGTCGACGTCGGTAGTTATCATCCATTGTCAATTGATAAGTGATGGCGACGCGGAGTGAGGGAATCTGAGTCTCCAACGGGAGGACTGCCTCACTCTCGTACACCAGAGAGAATGGTGTATTCCCGGTGGCTGTTCGAACCGTGGTGCGATAAGCCCATAAGCACTCGCCGAGCTTCTCGTTCCAGTCGCGCTTGTTGGAGGAGACAAACTTCTTGAGGAGTTTGATGATTGTTTTGTTGAATGCCTCTGCTAACCCGTTTGCTGTCGGGTTGTATGGTGTCGAAGTGACATTCTGAATGCGGTGTTTGTCGCAGAATCGGTAGAATGCGTGGCTTACAAACTGTGGACCATTATCATGGATGATCCTTCAGGGCAGTCCAAAGCGGTAGATGACGTGGTGCTTCAGGAAGCTGATCACGTTTGAAGTCTTGACTTCGGCGAGTGGGACAGCTTCTGTCCATTTTGAGAAGTAATCAGTGATCGCAAGTATGAAGCGATGTCCTCGGGAGGAAGGTGGGGTGATTGGACCAATGATATCCATTCCCCATGCTTCGAATGGCCAGGACGCCACTGTCGGATGTAAAAATTCGGATGGTTGGTGAATGAAGTCTGCGTGGACTTGGCAGGCCTTGTATTTTCTGGCATAATCTATCGCATCAGCCACCATCGTGGGCCAGTAGTAGCCCATCCGGCGAAGGCGGTCTTACAGTTTAGGGCCAGGCTGATGGGCCCCACAGACACCGTCATGAGCCTCTCGTACGGCTTCTTTGGCTTCTGCGTTCGACAAGCACCGAAGTATTAATCCGTCGTAGGAGCGGCGATACAGCATTTTCGTCTCTAAATCGTAGAAGAATCTGAGAGAACGCCGTCTGATAGAAGTAGCCTCCTTCGGGTTCTCGGGCAGGATGTCGTAGACCACGAAGTCTATAAATGGTTGTCTCTAGTCTGGCGCTTCGTCGATCATCTGAGCAGAATAACTCGCCACGGCTTGAACGTTGTTCTTGTGGCAGACCAGCTCATGGCCGATTACATCGACCGAATGATAAGAGTGGTTTGGCACTGCTAGGGAAGCAGCCAGGCCTGCTAGGGCATCAGCTTCGATATTTTAGAGTCTGGGGACGTGTTCGATAAAGAATCCCTCGAATGATGAGATAATATTGATCGCTATTTGGTGGTAGGGGATCATGTCTTCATGGCGGACTTCGTACGTCCCCCGAATCTGGTTGACGATTAATTACGAATCGCCGTATGCTTCCAGATATTCTACCCCCAACTCTTTTGCAAGTTAGAGGCCAATGACCAAAGTGTTGTACTCGGCCACATTGTTAGAGCAGGGTTCCGTGAGAGAGTAGGCGCGATTGATCACTAGCCCGGTAGGAGAGACCAATACTAATCCGACCCCGACGACGATGTTTCCCTTGGGTCCGGTTCTTGAAGCGCCATCGAAGAACATCCGCCATATGTTATCGTGGGTGGTTGTATTCGAATCGGCGACCTCATCTGGGATTTTTTCATATATTCTGGATGATTCCGATCCTGGATGGGCTGCCAAAAAGTCTGCCAGGGCTTGACCTTTGACAGCCTTCTGCGGGACGAAAATCATATGATAGGGGGACAGCAATATCGCCCATGTAGCGAGACGGGAACTGAGTGCCCCTGGTTTGGTTATGAGGACCCTGAGAGGGTTAATTCGTGAGATCACATGTATGGTTTGCCCTGTGACATAGTGCCACGTCTTTTGAATGGCGAATACCAGGGCGAGGCATTCTTTCTCCACAGTGGTGTATCGGTGTTCGGGCCCGACCATCATTCGGCTGAGATAGTATATGGCCTGCTCGTGGCCTGCGTCGTTGTTTTGTGCTAGCAGGGCGCCGAGGGAGTGTTCCATTGCTCGTACATAGAGCAGGAATGGCTTTCCAGGGACCGGGGCCACCAGGACTGGAGGATTTGATAAATATTCTTTGATGTCGTCGAAAGCACGCTGGCATTCCTCGTCCCATACGAATGAGACTCCCTTCTTCATGAGGTAGGTGAACGGTCGGCATCGCCCGGAGAGGTTGGAAATGAACCTCCTGATATAAGCTAGCCTCCCTTGAAGGCCTCTAAGTTCACGGAGATTTCTCGGGGGACCCATCTCTATAATTGCCCTCGTTTTCTCAGGGTCTACATGGATACCCCGTGCAGTGATGATGAAGCCTAAGAACTTCCCGCTGGATACGCCCAAGAACGATTTCGTAGGGTTCATCTTCAGATTGTGGGCTCGCATCAGGTCGAATACCGTCCTCAGGTCCTGAAGATGGTCTTCCTTACGGCGACTCTTGACGGCGATGTCGTCGACATAGCATTCCACCGTCTTGCGCAAATGTTCTCTAAAAATGATACTCATGGCTCGCTGATATGTGGTGCCCGTATTTTTTAGACCGAATGGCACGACTGTGTAGCAGTACGTGCCAATCGGAGTTCGGAATGAGGTGTGCTTTTCGTCGTCGGGAGACATCTTGATTTGATTGTACCCCGAGAATCCATCCATGAATGACATACGTTCAAAGCCGCATGTACTGTCGATCATGATGTCTGTGATAGGAAGGGGAAATTCATCTTTGGGGTATGCCTCGTTCAGGTTGCGGAAGTCGATGCAGATTCGAATCTTCACATTCTTCTTGAGGACGGGTACTATATTGGCGACCCAATCAGGATGTTGCTCTTCACGAATGAAGTCGCTGACTATTAGCTTGTTGACTTCGGCTTCGATCGCGTCTATGATGCCTGGGCGGAAACGTCGTTGTTGCTGCTTGACTGGCTTTGCATCTGGCCGTATATTGAGTTTGTGGAGAGCGATGTCAGGATTTAACCCCGGTATGTCTTCATAGCTCCAGGCGAACACATCAATGTACTCTTTGATAAGTTCTAGCAGCGCTTCTTGCTCTTCGTCTGTTAAGCTCTTACTGACAAAGATTGGCTTTGGCGAGGACTCGCTGTCGAGATCCACTTGTATGACCTCGTCTTCAGTAGGAGGTTCTCTCAGTTCGAACCGCTTTTCCCATTGTGCGTCTAATTGCTGGACCCATGGCTGTAGCTCAAGGATTTCGGGGATGTCTTCGTCTTCCTCGTAAGCGTCAGCGAACGCCATGTTGACTGACATGACTTGTCTGAATACATCTCCGATGCTGGTATCTGAGTCGAAAGTTGGTGATCCGGTTGAATGTGACTGCCAGTCGTATTCTTCATCTGAGCTTTCAGGGGTCGTAGTGGGCGTTACATACCCTAAACCGCATCGGGTTTTGTTATAGTAGTTCCGTGGTTGGCCCGTCGGGGCTGGCGACTTCAAAGGTAATCGTCGTCCAGCGCCGTAGTTCAGTCCTGGCGTTGTCTCTAGATCATACCCCTGTTTTTGCATGAGATATTTGGATTGAGGGCTATAGAGATACAGAGGCAGTCTTCCAGCATCTGACCCGAAGTCGACTTCTTCCATGGCGAGGGGATGCGGGTTGTTCGTCCAGCCGAAGATGATTGGGTGGTCCCCTCCCTCGATTATTCGGTAAGCGTCTTCTACTGGAGTAAGTTGGATAGCGGTGTACACATTTGTCACCTGTGTATGTAGGTGAGTGCCTATACCGTGTTCCATAGCATACATTGTACATAGCTTATTGAGCTCGGTGTAGTTCGAAGATAACCCTTTATTGATGAAGTAAGGTATCTTTTCTAGGGAGATTACATCATCTGCGGAGGAAGCATCAGTGTGGGCAGCCACATACTTGGCTAGCTCTGGTTCCTCTTCGGCTACCCCCTGTGTGAATGAAGATTGAGAGGGCGTCCTAGTCAGCTTGATCTTCATAGGTTCAACTGACGGAGCGGAGCGTGGGGTTGTCGGTAGACTAGCAACCCCCATTCTGGCACTCGATGTGGAGCGAGGGGTGGCTGGTTCGCTTGAAGTGTCAGACCTCGCATCGGGGTGACGACCCTTCTTAGGCAGGCGTATCGTCAGAGGTCTATCGGAGGGATTGAGCTTCTCTGTTTGGGACTGACCGACTCTCGGCAGTCTGATAGTAAGTGGCCCTGTCGTGGGTCTCGGTACTTGGCCGGACCTTAGCAGCCGAATTCTCATCTGCTCTTCTTGTGCCGAGAGACTGATTACGTCCTTACGCAGTATGGCCGTAAGGGGTACGGAATTGCCTGGTTTGTGAGCCTGGAGGTGGATTGTCAGAGGTTCTTCTGATCCCGTGGTTGCTTCAGCATCAGTTTGTTCATTTCCTCCTTCAAGGTGCCTCTTCGACTTTTCGTATAGGCAGGAGTCCGAGTAATAAGATTCGACCCCTTTGAAGGGATCGATGTCAGCAAATTCTGTCCTCACGAAGCCGTGCTTGTCGACATATTTGAAGCATTGGTGTAGCGTGGAAGGCACGATCATGTAATCGTGTATCCAAGGGCGCCCCAAAAGGATGTTGTATGAAGTGTCGGCATCTATGACGTAGCAAGTGACTTCTGATTGGAGATCGCCAATCTGACATTTCAGACGGATCTTCCCGATTGGGTAGCTCCTGCCCGAATTGAACCCGCTGATGGCGGTATTTGTAGGGGTCAGGCGATGCATCGGGACGCGAAGATGATGCAGTAGTCCTTTTGGAATGATGCTTATGGAAGACCCAGGGTCAATGTGCATCCGGTCCACCTTTATGTCGTCGATGTAGCCTGTGTAGTATAATGGGCGATCGTGCAGATTAGTCTTGATGAGCATGTCTTGTGGAGTGAAGACGATGTTGGGCATTGCTTCCGTACAGGCACTGTCTTGGAGGTCTGCGGGCTGATTTTCTCCCGTGAGGTTAACCTGAGCCAGGTACGCGTCGGCATTTTGAAGTGCATCGCTCAAAGCTGTGCGGACATCCTTCGAGAGCCTCAGGAGTTCATATAAGGACAATTTGGCCGGTGTATTGGCCAATTGCGCCAAGATGTCGAAGTTGTAGGGCCTCTCCAGCCCCTGAGATGTTTCCTTTCGGAGGAATTTGTCGAAGCGAGTCTCCTTCGGCCTAGGCTTGTCGGTCGTCAAAGGCTGAGCCGGTCCCGGAGCATCCGTGGTAGTGGACGGATGATCATCAGTCGAGTTTTCAGCCACAGGTTGAGATTGTGCTCCGGATCGAGTAACAACGGCCGTGACTTCTTCTTCATCTGCCGAGGTGGTACGGCAGGATCTGACTTTTCCACTTTT
The DNA here is from genome assembly GCA_029216955.1 of Iris pallida. Classification (NCBI taxonomy): domain Eukaryota; kingdom Viridiplantae; phylum Streptophyta; class Magnoliopsida; order Asparagales; family Iridaceae; genus Iris; species Iris pallida. Next base: position 1,575,703 of record JANAVB010032019.1, on the reverse strand, counting down.
CTTTTTAGAAGATGGAGTGGACTGAGTTACCTCATGGACTAGGTCCGGATGGACCCATATGATTTCCCCTCGTGATGTGGTGAGGGGTACTAGACCAGCAGCTTGATCGCGAGCAGGCGGAAGATTAGCAATCTCCATTGTTGCCAGAGGGATGGGTATAACCCCGTCCTGGGTCTCTGTTGGAAGGAAGCTGCCGAATTGTACGGACACCATGTTGGCTGCCACGGTTACCTCCTCGAAATCGATGGCCAGAGCGTTCGAATCGATGAGGTTTTGGATATATCGTTTCAGTTGGTAGCAGTCGTGCGTAGCATGGTGGACGTAGCGGTGGTAATGGCAGAACTTTGGGTTCTCCAGATCAGCCGGCCGAGGCTCCCGTCTTGGTGGAGGAAGCTGAATCCTATCTCCTTGTATGAGCATGTCCAAGATAGGCTTGACGTGACCGTCTTCAAAAGAGTAAGTGATTTGAGGCCATTGTTTGTCCGCAGGTTGCGACTCAGGCTTCTGGGCTGTATCGGCCACCATAGCCTGCTTGCCTCTGTTGTCCCGGTTGTTGGAGGGGCTACCCCCATTGTCGTTGGTGGTGCTGGGACGCTTGCCCTTGTTCTCTCCCTCTGAGATATGTAATCCTAGTTGGCGAGCCTTCTTTAGTCGTTCTTCGGCACTTGTAGCGCTAATGATAAAAGCCTTCCAGTCCTTGAATTGACTCTCGCCTATCCAGAGACTGATTGTTGGGAGTAGTCTCTTTCGGCAAATTTCGATCAAGGAAGAGTCCGGGTTGCCAGATGGTAACTTCATTGCGGTTTGACGAAACCGCTCAATGTAATTCCTCGTCAGCTCTTTCTCTCCTTGAATGACGTCCATGAGGGTAGACATCGTGACGTCCTGCCCTACCTCATAGAACCTCTCCAAGAACAGGCGTTTGAAGCCAGCAAAGGAATGGATGCAATTGTCTAGCAGGTTGCGGTACCAATCGAAAGCGACTCCTTCCAATGCCCCGATGAATAACCGTGTGAGGATAGCGTCATCATAGGGCAGATGGTCGGTGGTGACCTCAAAGTAAGTGATGTACCGACTTGCTGAAGTCTTGCCATCATATGGGTTGATATTGAACGGCTTATATCTTGGTGGAAAGGGAACATCCATCCATTCAGCAGGATATGGTTGCCGTATCCTGAGGTCTTGAGAGTTTTCTCGGGCGTGGAACATTGCTCGGAGCTCCTGAACCTCTCTTCTTACTTCTCGGGCCTCATCTGTCGCTGTAGGGGCCGTTATCTCGGGAGGATTATTGCCCGGGTTCGGTGCCTTTGAATTTGAATCTACGTTGATTGCGGGACCCGTGCTTGTCTGGCTAGGTGTCACCCCCTGTAGAGTAGGAAGTGTTGCTTTGATCTCGTCTACAGACTTGACCAAGGCGTGCAATATGGCCTCCAAAGTGTCGATGCGCTGGCGATCACTGGAGCCGCCTTGATTGATGTCTGTCATGAACACCGTCTTCACATGAGGAGTGACGGAAGGAGTGGTGGAGGATGTACCCTCCGAGTCGTACCCATGCATCGAGAAATCATCAGGATATGTGGGGATGTTCTCTTCAGGTTCGGACTCGGAAGGAACACTACCCCCAGCTTCGGAGCTTGCTTCGTCGAGGATGTCCTTGGGGACGTCGGTATCTGTTGTATCCGTCGGAGGATTTGCTTCCTCCAGTCCGTATTCCTGGAATGTCGGATTGTCGTGGATGTTTGGAGGAGTGCTACCCCCAGTTTCGATGACCCCCAGTGTTGCAGACGACGAACATCCTACTACAGCAGTTTTCGTCTTCGAACGGGTGTGTTGAAATACTCCAGTGGAGGATAACCCTTTAGACGACGGTTTCTTAGCTGCAGTAGTTGACACCTTTGGGCTGGAGATGCTTGTCTTCTTCCCTCTTCCCTTGGCGGGAACTTTTTGTGCGGACTTGCATGAGACAACAGGAGGTGCCTCGTCTTCTGAGCTCGGGTGATGTAGTCTTTGGAAGACGAATGGCCGGTCTTCTGTCACTGCCGCGTTGCTGCAACAGCAGTTGACGATGATCTGGGTGCATTGATGTCCGTGTGAGGGCTCTTTACACCCCGAAGCTCCTTCTCTTTCCTTGAGTTTGTGGAGGATAACCTCACGCAGGTCAGAGGAACCACTTTGTCTGTTTGCCGCCAGGGGCTGGACTTGAGTGGTTTTATACAACTTTCCATCAGAGGCCCGCGTGATAATCAGCGGGACGCCCTGATAGTCAGAGGTTGGGGCAGCTGTCTGGGCTTGATGAGCCCGCTCTGCCCTAGACTTCCTCCTTTTAGCACCTGTGGGTGCGTAATAGGAGGAGTCTAAGTCGAATACCACAGAGTCTGGATTATCATCCAGAGAATGAACAGAGTTAGGACCGCATGAGAGCCGGTCGAAGACTGATCGAGAGAAGCGTGGGACGGACGCTATGCGGCTAGTATTGGATACCGTGCAGGCTGTCTGCATGCGGCTGTCTTTTGTTGTGGGATGAGTCCTTATGCTGCTAGGAGTCACGACCGTGCAGGCTGACCGCATGCGGTTGTCATCTGTGGCCGCATGGGTTTTCTGCAAGCGATTGACTTTAATAGCCGTATGAGTCTCATCCGTGCGGTTGGCAACTGTAGCCGCATAAGTTATGCGGCTGACAGATGTGGCCGCATGAGTTTTCTTTATGCGGTCGACAGTTGTAGCCGTATGGGCTTTCTCCCTGCGGCTAATACTCTTCTGCGGCTCGGATCGCGTAGAGTTCCTCTTTGCCCCTGCAAGTCCAGCATCATAGTGTTTTCTTCTGCCAGACTTGGGGACAGCAGAGTTGTCTATGGTCTGAAGTGGGGCCGCAGGGGAGTCTTTCTCGCCATCTTGAGCAATAGAGAGCACCCCATCAAGGGCTTGCGGAGGAGCAAATGATTTTGGCCTCCACTCTTTGCGAGCCTTTATGGTGTGGGTGCGCTTCTGGACCGGGCCAGTGCTACCTTCAGAGAGCATCTCTTCGAACGCCTGTTGGTCGAAGCGTACGACCATTTTCTGTTGTGTGGAGCCAAGTTTGGCTGCGTCCGATTGCGTCACCAACTTCTCAGCCATGGAGAAGTTAGTCCCCAGCAGAGTCGCCATCGTGTTTGCCATTGATTGTAAAAGTACAGAACAATTATCGGAGGACTGAACTTAGACTCACAACACAAACTCGCTCGTACAAAGAAAGCCTAGGGACGAAAACCTAGGTACAGCAATCTAAGTATGATTGTTTATTTTAGATTCTGGGGGGTGACGATAGAGGCTCGGGAAAGCGACGGCCGCTCTGCCTTACACCTTGGACGATCGATACGCAGCCTTGGCTCGGAGAAGATCTGCTTGGTCGTTGACGAAGAAATGCCTTCTTGCTCTCTCTCTGATTGCTCTTCTGGCTTCTCTCTCTCTTTGTATATTCTCTCTCTGACTATGGGGGAAGTCTCTCTGTGTATACGTATTCTTCTCTGATTTTTTTATTGTATATCTCTTACAAGGGAATGGCACCTTGCTATTTATAATAGTGGGATGTGATCACTAGGGTTGTCAATGATCAGCTCTTGGAGATGGCGGCGGCCTGGGGATTGATCAATCCAGGCCGTTCGTTTTTGATTGTGACGGATCCGAACCATTAAGGATAGATTACACCAAATCCCCATTAGCAATTAATGCTGATTGGCATAAATCTTCCTTATAATGATTTTCTAATATCTGTGAATAAATCAAATTTATTCTCCTGCCACGTGCCCCAGATCATTGGGATTTGACCCGATCTTGGATTGCCATAAATCTGGGAGATTGATCGGCTGAGGACACGTGTCCTGAGAGCCAATGGTGAGACTGGAACCGCATGTAGATTGGGCCGCATGAGATTTGGGCCGTATGAGATTTGGGCCGCATAAGACTTGGGACACGTGTCAGGGCTGTCTGGGCAGTGGCCCCCTCCTTCGGACTTCTGAACCATATGATGAGCCGCATAATGGTGTGTCTGCTTGAGCCGCATGGGCATGATCTTCTTGAGCCGCATAGGGATGATTCCATTTGAGCCGCATGAGACTGTCTCGGCCTGAGCCTCCTAGGACAGCTTCACTCTGAACCGCATAGGAAGTCTTCACTTCGAGCCGCATAAGCACGCCCACGTGGCAAGGCCACGTGGCATTTTGTTGCTCTCGGGGGATCGTGTCAGAGATTTCTTTCTCTTTCCTAGAGATTCATCACCATAACAGAGTCATAATTACCTGCTTTGGTGTCAGGTCTGTCAACTTTTCAGAGGGGTCAGCCGTCAAAGCAATTAATGCAGCATGGGTCGGAGGGGAGCACTGTCAATCCATGTGTCTTCTGAGCCGCAGGGAATGCCTCCGACCGCATAGCTCCCTATGCCGCATGACTCCCTGAGCCGCATGTGTTTTCTGAGCCGCATGGGTCTTTCTTGGCCGCAGGAGTCGATTTCTTTAGTATTTTCCATGCTTCTACAGATACAAGCATAGCAATATGATATAGTGAACATTTAGGACGATGTTATGTTTAAGTAGCAACATATAGTGATTACATGAATATTAGTGACATCATTATGTTAAACTTAATCAATTAGTCATATTCAAAAATATGATACAATCATTGGGCTAACAATCTCCCCATTTTTTATTATGGCAAATCGGTTAAGTTTAAGAAAGATACGATAGATGCATGTATCACTAATAAACATATATTTCTAGAATATTATTTGCTAACTTAAACTTATTTCTCCCCCATTGACATGATCAAAAATATAAGCTCCCCCGTAATAAGATATAAAATAAAAACAGATATAAAATAAAAACAATCATAACAAAAGGAAAGCAGAAATAATCACAAACAACAATTAGGGTAAAAATTTGAAACAAACCATTCAAAACACAATTTGAGAAAAAATATAACTATAGTTTTGAAAGAGAACAATAAAGGATTTTAATAAAAAGTAGATACCAGTATAGTAGAAATCAATCATCGGTCATAAGTAATATATCAAGATTAGAAAATCGCAGATCTAGTATATACCGATAACATTCAAAAAAATACAATAAGACTTTTAATAATGATCATAAAAAAATATGATACAATTATTGGGCTAACAAATTTGGCTTACATTGAACTTGCGGACTCAGCTTATATACATCTTACTGGTACATAAGAATTGTAATATTTAATACATTATGTCCTTTATAATAGAAGACGTCATCGTTTACAAAGAGTGCTTTTGTATGCCTAACAATTCTTTGATGCCTCAGAACTGATCAAGCCAATCTTTGTATACTGTAATTCCAAGTACTTGTGAAAGCCTACAGAGATATGGGTTAGTATATTATCATGTAACTAGTGAGTAGAACTTGCTCACTCACCTAAACCTACACTTTAGCCTTGTGAACAAGCATTATTAAGATGATCTTTCTATTAGAGACTAGGGTCGATTAACAATTCTTATCTAATGATTATATTAAAACCATGTAAAACACGTAAAATTGAATGATAATTCACTTCTATTGGCATAACAAAAGTAGTAAATAACATGTAATATTGCTTTCAGCTCAATTCTTATCCACTGTTGATGTACCATCCCTACGTAAAATATACGATATAATACATAATGTTCCTACATAAGACATTTGTTAGCATGCATTTTGACTATATAGTCACTAGTATTTCACCACCATGAGAACCTCATGCCATATAGGACTTCATAGGATAATTCGAAACACCATTTCATCGTAGGTTACAAGTCTCATGGAAGTCCTGCAATTACCTCGTGCCACTATAGCATGACAAGTATTTCCCCTAGGTCGAATCGGTCACAGTGCCCCAGGTACCGTTCGAGAAAACTGAATCAAATATTGTGCACAAATTGTCCATGACCCTGCGAATGTATAAACGACTCGATTATAAGCATCTATTATATGATAAAATACTGAAAGTAAATAGAACCAATATTTTATCATCTTGTATCATCCAAGCCACATTCAGTGAATTATCATTCTCAATACTACCATCACTTCTAGGGCTGCAAATGAGCCGAGCCGAGCCGAGCCAAGCTTTTGTAAGCTTTAGCTTGGCTTGACTAGAATTATTCGAGCTCAAGCTCGAGCTCGAGCTTGATAAGTTTTTATTTTGAAGCTTGAGCATGGCTTAAGCTTGTTTACATTAAGCTTGAGCTTGGCTTGGTTTTAGCTCGAGCTTGGCTTGATTCAAGCTTGATAAACAAGCTCGATAAGCTTGAAATCAAGCTTGTCACTCAACTTTAATTCAAGCTCATTAAGCTTGATTTCAAGCTTAACGAGCTTGATTTCAAGCTAGTTAAGTTTGAATTCAAGTACCTGAAATATTAACATTTTATTTATAAAAAAATTAATTAAAAAGGTTCCTTAATATCACTTATTAAGGACATAAATATATAATACACGCACCCATATATATATATAATATATATATATATATATATATATATATATATATATATATAAATATATGGAAACGGATCAAAAGCCCCCCTTAGAAAACCCCCTAAAAATCCCCTCACTCTCAGCCGTCCATTTAATGTTAATATTAATGTTAATATTAATGTTAATGTTAATATTAATGTTAATATTAACATTAAATACTAAAATTAACATTAAACTTAACATTAAAATTAATATTAACATTAACATTAACATTAATATTAATATTAACATTAACATTAATATTAACATTAACATTAACATTAACATTAATATTAACATTAACATTAATATTGAAGAACAGATGGCAACTCTAGAGGGGGGTGAATAGAGTTTATAGCGATAATATCCAATTAAAAATTAAACTCTTTCACAATCTAAAAATAATCAGAGTAAATGCGGAAATAAATAAGGAGCAAGAAAGCATACGCAAACACAGCCGATTTTAACCTGGTTTCCCTCGTGGAGGACTAGTCCAGGCCTGAGAACTCTAGCTCAGGATTAAATCTACTATTTGTGAAATAGTAGTTACACCCCGTGCCTTTTCTTCAGAAGAGCACGTAAACTTCTTACAAAGGATCGCAGTGGCGATGCTTGGAATTTTCCAAGCTACTTCTTGAACTCTTACACAAGACTCCTAACTGAGAGATGCTGAGCACTCGAGACTTAGGAAGCTTGTGGCTAGTAGATGAAGAAGGGTATGGCTTATATTGAGCTTAAGAGAGAAGAGAAGAGAAGATTGGATGAATCAAAATGAGAGAATTCTTGGCCTATTTATATGGTTTTATGAGGCAGAATTCGGCCAGAATTCTGGTATAAATTTTCAAGAATTTGGCCGTTGGACAACTAGCAACCAGCCAACCCTAAAAATTAGGGTACTGATTTTTAGGGGACAGAGTTCGGCCCGAACTCTGTGTGGAGGCAGAGTTCGGCCCGAACTCTGTCTCCAGAGCACAGAATGGATCTAAGGGTCAAACGGGCTTATTTTGGATGTAGAGCTTTATGGATTTTGGATAGGTTATGGGTTAAGTCTCAAGAGCTCAGCACAACTCAGCTTACAACATTCTAGACTCAATAAATATAAAAGTACAGACTCAAAAATGACTGCATTTGCAAAACTGAGCTATCGTCTGGCTTGAGCTAGATGTAGTCGTCGTGTGTCGTATTGAATTATTACAAGTATTATTTAGTCAATGTTATCAATATTTGGTTGACTGTGACTTTGTGTCAACAATCTCCCCCATATTGATAATTGACAAAAATAATAATTATATATTCAATATTCATACCTGGACACATGAGGCGACAAAAGTATAGCTCCCCCATAATTAGTGCTGAGCTTAAGAATAGCTCCCCCGTAAACAATGTTGTGATTCTTGTTGGCCTGTTAAGAATATTCTTCCAAAAGCACATATAAACCAAACAGAATATACACATATCTCCCCCTTTTGGCATTTAGCAATATGAGAAAACAAATAATAACTGGCAAACACACCCAAAGAGAAGAAACTACATATAAACTAAGATAATGACCAAATGTCTCAAGAGTCATAATGACAGATAAAATGATAATAGAACTACCAAAGTCTCAAAAGTCACAACTCATAATAAGTCTACTACAAACCAAGTACATAAAAGCAACTAAAGCAAAATGCATAAACCATAGTCTAAGATCCTCAGTAGCATCATCAAGAGTAGTCCATATCCGTCATCGAGCATGAGAGGGCCCGACGCCGTCCGATGGATCAGTAAAGGAGCAACGTGGTCCACAAATGTCGTATCCGGATCCATGTAGCGACGAACCCAAGGGTCATCAATACGAAATCCCTCACGATCGGGGTCTCGCTCCATAGGAGTGGGCATGGTAGAATGGCGAGACATGGAATACCGGATGTCATGCAGCGAGTTGCTGATAGCACTCATCTGCAAGGTGGTCCGATAATCCAGCTGAGTCCAACGATCGTCCTCCAAAGTAAAGCGATCTCGGAGCATGGTCTGAAGAGACTCGAGAGTGGCAGGAGGAGGAGGAGGATCCTGTCCAAGAGGAGGGGCATCTGGCTCATCATCAGAATGCTCAGACACTACTGGTGAGCCAATGGCCGCCTGAAGCCTCCTTGCCTTAGAGAGGAAGGCAGGGGCAGGTAAGAATGGACACTCATCAAGAGGTATATGAAACGCACGAAAGATCATAGGAAGGTATAATGCATAAACCAAAGATCTTGGTTTCTTCCTACTGTTAATCATCCAATCCATCATTGTGCGTGGAAGATTAAAGGGAACATGGAAGTGAAGATAGTATAAGGCTGAGATTTCAAAATAAGTGACTTCATCGGTAGAACCCGCTTTGGGTAGAATGGTGTTGAAAATGACCCGATGAAGTTCATAGAAATAAGGATTAAAGAATTTAGCCAAAACTTACGAGGACATGTGTTAGGGCTACACAAGTCATCCTTGAAACTTTCAAGTGAAATTCCTTCGGGAAATTGAAATGATCTAGCTTCAACAAGCTTTTCCCAAGAATTTGGCTCTTGAAGTTCAAGATATTCGGCCAATTCAAAATCATCAAAGGAGATATCAGTGAATAAATATGAGTATCATCATGGGTTAAGTTGCAGTAAAACATTTGAGTGGCACTACGATAAATGACCGAATTTGTGGTAACAAGTTCATCAAGGCAAAGGTCATTAAAGAGTGCATCATATTGAGAGAATATGGTAAAATTGATGGGATGTCCCGCAAACACCGGACGTGTCCGAAAATCACTAAACCAATCATTTGATGTGTCTAGTGATACAAAAATTCGGTCGTCAAAAGTGTTTGGATCACGTGGACGTGGAGGATTGAACAACGGATGGATTGGTGGTTGTTGTTCAATGGCCGGTGCAACGGGTGGTGCAACGGGCGGTGCAACGGGAGGAGGAGCATTCGACGAGGATGCGTCCTCGGTCCGAAGTCTCTTTTCGCGGTTGAGCAAACGTGGAGCCATAACACAATGGATAATAAAAGAAATTGAGATATAGAAAATTAAGGAATTATACCTCAAACTAGTGATGAACAATGAAAGAGAATTTGAAAATAAGTCTTCTCCTTGAGTTTAGGAAAGAATGGAGCTCTAGAAAAGAGAAATTAGGGTTAGGGTTTTGAGAGAATTGTGTTGGAGAAGTGAAAAAGGTGGTAAGAAAGAAGGAGAGGGAAGAGGGACCAAAAATATGAGAGGGGTTTCTCTTGGTCGGATCAATTCATGACCATTGAATCTTACTTTAGATCAACGGCTGGGAATGTTCCCGGTTCTGGAACAGTCAGGCCAAATTCGGCCCGAACTCTGGTTGGGGCAGAGTTCGGCCCGAATTCCGGGTCCTGGTCACAGAACAGGAATTAGGCAGAAAATGACAAAATATTGGTTTAAGTAATAGAAAAACCAATATAAGACATGAGTATAATTACAGAAGAGATCCAATAGGTAAACAAAAGAATAACAGATAGTGAGTTTGAAGCAGCAATATGAAGTTGAAAAATTAGTATTTCAGCATGTGATAAATGAAAATGAACCATATAATAAACAAGAAATTATATCATAATTCAATATTTTGAAGCTGCCATGGGTTAGCTGCAGGGGCCGGATCCCAGCTAGCGGTAGTCCTGAGGACTAGTGCACCGTGTCGCTTAGGCTTTTATGCCTTGTTGTCAGAAGGACCCTTTCGGCTTGTACACATAGCAAGTTCATCATAATAGAATCAAGATATACTCGATATTTACGCAGGTTTATCTTAATTTACAACAGCTTCATCTAAAATTCCAAGTTCACGACAAAGAAAATTGAAGCGCTCTTCGGATAATGGTTTTGTGAAGAAGTCTGCTAACTGATGATCAGTGTCAATAAATTCTAAGTTAATCGTGCCATTTTGCTGATGATCACGCAAAAAGTGGTGACGTATTTCAATGTGCTTTGTGCGTGAGTAACAAATGGGGTTCTTAGTAAGATTTATAGCACTAGTGTTGTCACAAAAGATTGGAATATGCATGAAAGATAAATTATAGTCTTCAAGGGTTTGCTTCATCCATAGAATTTGTGCACAACAACGCCCAGCTACGATGTATTTAGCTTCTGTTGTGGATAGTGCGACAGAATTCTGCTTCTTGCTAAACCAAGAGACTAAAGCTTTTCCTAATAAATGACACGTACCGTTCGTACTTTTACGGTCGACCTTGCATCCGGCGAAGTCAGCATCAGAGTAACCAATGAGGTCAAATGATGTTGACTTGGGATACCATAGGCCCACTGTAACTGTACCCTTAAGGTATCGAAAGATACGCTTAACCGCGGTCATGTGTGATTCCTTAGGATTTGCTTGATATCTAGCACACAGGCAAACGCTAAACATAATATCAGGACGACTAGCAGTAAGGTAAAGTAGACTGCCTATCATACCTTGATACTTACGTTGATCTACGGGTTTGCCGCTATCATCTGGTTCGAGTTTGGTTGAAGTAGCCATAGGAGTGCTGATTGGTTTGACGTTGTCAAGGTCGAATTTCTTCAGTATGTCCTTTGTATACTTCGACTGACAGATGAAGGTTCTATTTGACATTTGTTTGACTTGCTGCCCAAGAAAGCAGTTGAGCTCCCCCATCATGCTCATTTTAAACTCGGTCTGCATACACTTGGCAAAATCTTGACAAAGGGTTTCATCAGTAGAACCAAATATAATATCATCTACATATATTTGTATTAAAAGAATAGTGTCTTTGAAAGATTTTATGAAAAGTGTAGTGTTAATTTTCCCTGTTGAAAAACCTTTCTCAAGAAGAAGTTGCTTAGCTGTTCATACCAAGCTCTAGGGGCTTGTTTGAGGCCATACAGCGCTTTCTTTAGCTTGAACACGTGGTCGGAAAATTTATGATTTTTAAAACCAGGGGGTTGCTTTACATAAACTTTCTCCTTTATAAATCCATTCAAGAAAGCACTTTTAACATCCATTTGAAATAATTTGAAGTTTTGAAAATTTACAAATGCAAAAAGCATCCGAATGGATTCCAATCCAGCAACAGGAGCATACGTCTCATCGTAGTCGATACCTTCCTATTGGTTGTATCCTTGGGCTACTAGACGAGCTTTATTGCGTGTGACTGAACCATCTTCATTCACTTTGTTTCTAAAGACCCATTTAGTATCAATAATCGAGTGATTAGCCGGTCTAGGAACGAGATCCTATACTTGGCTCCTCTCGAATTGGTTGAGTTCCTCTTGCATAGCAGAAATCCAAAATTCATCATTGAAAGCTTCTAAAATATTTTTTGGCTCAATTTATGAAATAAAGGCAGTGCTAGCAATAGAGTCTCTTAATGATGATCTAGTAGTTACTCCACGTGAAACCTCGCCGATTACCAAATTTTCTGGATGTGATGGCTTGAAAGAGAATTTCTTTGGCAAGCCCTCCAGAGAATTGGTTTCGGTTGTGGTATTCATTGGAGTAGACGCTGATGGCTCAACATCATCATCAAGAGTAGCTGCTGCACTGTTATCTTTATCAAAAGTCACATTTGTAGACTCTTCCACAATTAATGAGCATTTGTTACAAACTCTATAGCCCTTGCTCTTGGCAGCATAGCCAAGTAAAATACCATCGTCAGCTTTGGCATCAAATTTGCCTAAGTTGTCTTTGGTGTTAAGGATAAAGCATCTACAACCAAAAACTCTAAAGTAAGAAACATTTGGGGTTCTCCCAAACCAAAGCTCATAGGGTGTTTTCTTCGTAATAGGACAAATAAGCACTCTATTTAAAATGTGGCATGCTGTACTCACAGCTTCAGCCCAAAAGTATTTCAGAAGTGAAAACTTGTTCAACATGACTCTGGCCATATCACCAAGAGTCCTATTCTTCCGCTCCATAACACTATTTTGTTGAGGAGTTCTTGGACAAGAAAACTCATGATCAAAACCATTAGAATCACAAAAAATTTTAAAATCAGAATTTTCGAACTCGCCTCCATGATCACTTCGGATTCGAGTAATCATGTAGCCTTTTTCGTTTTGAACTTTCTTAACAAAAATCTTGAAAATAGAAATAGCATCACTTTTATGTGTATGAAAGAAAATCCAAGTAAATCTTGAAAAGTCATCAACAATAACGAAGGCATAGAGTTTTCCACCAAGACTGGCTACTCTACTGGGGCCAAATAAATCCATATAAAGTAGTTGTAAGGGTCTAGTAGTGCTTACAGAGTTTATGGAATGGAAAGAGAATTTGGTTGCCTTATTCAACTCACATTCGGCACATACCATGTCCTTTTTGAATGTGATATCGGGCAAGCCTCTGACTAGCTTCTTGGTCGATAGCCTGGATATAGTATCCATATTGGCATGACCAAGACGCTAGTGCCATAGTAATCGTTCATCTTTATAAGCATATAGGCATCTACCTACATTGTTAGTATCTCTAGATAAAGAGAAAATATAAATGTTATCCTCTCTTATCCCTTTAAAAGCGATGTCTCCTATTGACCTATCATAAATAAAACATTTATTTTGTCCAAAGTTAATGTCATATCCGTGGTCAGCAAGATGACTAATGCTGAGCAGGTTATACTTTAACTCGGTCACTAGGCAGACATCCTTTATTACAGAAGAGGGAAGATAACCAATATTACCATTACCTATAATATAACCTTTTAGGTTGTTGCCGAAGGATACATATCCTTCTCTCTTCATCGATAGTGATACGAAAAGATTTGCGGCTCCCGTCATATGCCGCGAGCATCCACTATCGAGAATCCATTTACTCTTAGTTGAGGAGGGAAGGTCCACCTACATCAAGAGTAGATGTGACCTTTGGTACCCAAGTTCTTGAGGGTCATGAAGAGTTAGTTTTTGGAAACCATGCATATATTTTTCTATCAACTAATCCTCTAATTTTGCATTGTGGTGAAGTGTGTCCATGTAAACCACAATAAGTACATGTAGCATTCCTATTTACATTAGAAGCATGCTAATGATATCTATAAGCAGTGTAATGAGGAGAAGTGTGATGATGTATAGATTTAGCATGGTGGTGATGACTATGTATAAAGTGATGTGGAGCGATATGATGATATTGTCTATATGGTATGGCATGGTGATATTGTCTATATGGTATGGCATGGTGATGATTTCTATATGTAGAGTGATGCTGATTGTGTCTTTGTGCAACATTGTGATGATTGTATCTAAATGTAGCATGATGATTGTGTAACATATGAGAGTTATTCTTACGTGCATGTGGTTTGTGTGCTTTGTGAAAGTGTGTGTATATGTATGCATGATTCCGTGTTGCAGGTGGATGACGTGGTTGAGTAGTGTCATGCTTTGTGTGTGTCTCATGAGATTGGGTTTGAGGTTGACTAACCTGTTTACCCAATTTAGTCTCTAGTTTCTTAAAGACAGCCTGCAGTTCAGTAATCTTAGCATTCAAACCAAATATCTTAGTGGTATAAATCTTGTGTCTACTCTTTTTTTTCTGCAAGCTCCGTGTTGAGTGTTGTGATTTCTAGTGTTTGTTTTTCAATATGAGCTTCGGCATCATCTAAGCTTATTTTAAGCTTGGATACCTCATATGTGACATCCGTGGGTGAAGTGTCTCTAATGTTATCAAGTAATAGAGAAAGTCCTTGAATTTCGACTTCATGACTTTTGATTTTGTCCTTGGCATGTTTGTATTTACCAATGACATTTTTGTGATCATTAAGTAAATCGGTAAAAGCATCGCCAAGTTCATCAAAACTGAAGTCATCAAGAGTTTCGTCTGATACCTTGTCAGACGTTGCCATTAGGCACACATTGGCCGTATTTTGAGGAGAGTCCTTTTCTTCCTCGGAGTCACTAGCTTCGCTTTCATGCCAAATGCTTGTGTTGGCATATTTTTTTGAGAAAGTCTTCTTGTATGGCTTCTCATAACGGTTGCTCTTCTTCAAGAATGGACAGTCTTTTCGGACGTGTCCAGTCTTCTTGCAATAGTAGCAGGTTGGCTCTTCTTCGCCATCTTTTTGTGGTTCCTTCTTTCTTCGATTGAAGCGAAAGAATTTCTTGAAGTTACGGACCATAAGGGCTTGATCATCTTCTGAGTCATTATTATCCGTCTCTTCGGGTTCAGTCCTTCGTCGGTGAGCTTTGAGTGCGATCTCCTTAGCCTTAGGAGCAGGCTCTTCGAAGTCCTTGAGGTCAAGCTCATGAGTCATTAGCTTTTCCATCAAGGTCTCCATGGACATGGTTATGAGATCATTTTCTTCAACGATGGCTGTCACCTTAGGGTTCCAAATCTTTGGAAGCCCCCTAAGTAGCTTGCGAATCTTCTCGTGATTTGAATATTGTTTGCCGAGCGAAGACAGGAGATTGATGATGTCGAGGAATCTTGTGAACATTTGCGTGATCGTCTCATTTGGCTTCATCTTGAAAGCCTCATATTCTTGAGTGAGACGGCTTATCTTTGATTCCTTGACTTGGGTGGTTCCTTCATGCGTCACTTCTAGAAGTCTCCATACTTCATGAGAGGTGGTGCATGTAGAGACCCTGTTGAACTCATTCCTGTCTATAGCACAGAATAAAGCATTAATAGCTCTCGCGTCTAGACTTGCCTGTTTCTTCTCCTCGTCAGAATATTTGTCATATGATTTCTCAACGAGATCACCATTGACAACTATCCTGGCGAGCTTTTTGTAGCCGTCAGTGATGATAGTCCACATGTCAAAGTCTAGCGACTTGAGATAAAAGCTCATCCTTGTTTTCCAATACGTGTAGTCAGTTCCATCAAATAGGGGAGGCCTATGAGTGGACTGTCCTTCACCGTGATTGGAAATCAAGGATTGTGTGGTTGCCATGGATCAGCTCTAGGATGTAAGTCCTTGTAAAGAGAACAGAGCTCTGATACCAATTGAAGAACAGATAGCAACTCTAGAGGGGGATGAATAGAGTTTATAGCGATAATATCCAATTAAAAATTAAACTCTTTCACAATCTAAAAATAATCAGAGTAAATACGAAAATAAATGAGGAGCAAGAAAGCATACGCAAACACAGCCGATTTTAACCTGGTTTCCCTCGTGGAGGACTAGTCCAGGCCTGAGAACTCTAGCTCAGGATTAAATCCACTATTTGTGAAATAGTAGTTACACCCCGTGCCTTTTCTTCAGAAGAGCACGTCAACTTCTTACAAAGGATCGCAGTGGCGATGCTTGGAGTTTTCCAAGCTACTTCTTGAACTCTTGCACATGACTCCTAACTGAGAGATCCTGAGCACTCGAGACTTAGGAAGCTTGTGGCTAGTAGATGAAGAAGGGCATGGCTTATATTAAGCTTAAGAGAGAAGAGAAGAGAAGATTGGATGAATCAAAATGAGAGAATTCTTGGCCTATTTATAGGGTTTTATTAGGCAGAATTCGGCCAGAATTCTGGTATAAATTTTCAAAAATTTGGCCGTTGGACAACTAGCAACCAGCCAACCCTAAAAATTAGGGTGCTGATTTTTAGGGGACAGAGTTCGGCCCGAACTCTGTGTGGAGGCAGAGTTCGGCCCGAACTCTGTCTTCAGAGCACAGAATGGATCTAAGGGTCCAATGGGCTTATTTTGGATGTGGAGCTTTATGGATTATGGATAGGTTATGGGTTAAGTCTCAAGAGCTCAGCACAACTCAGCTTACAACATTATAGACTCAATAAATATAAAATTACAGACTCAAAAATGACTGTATTTGCAAAACTGAGCTGTCATCTGGCTTGAGCTGGATGTAGTCATCGGGTGTCGTATTAAATTATTACAAGTATTATTTAGTCAATGTTATCAATATTTGGTTGACTGTGACTTTATGTCAACAAATATAAAAATAAAAATAAATATTAATATTAATATTAATATTAACATTAATATTAACATTAATATTAACATTAACATTAATATTAACATTAAATGGACGGCTGAGAGTGAGGATTTTTTTTAGGGGGTTTTCTAAGGAAGGCTTTTGATTCGCTCCCCCATATATATATATATATATATATATATATATATATATATATATATATATATATATATATATATAAACAAACGAGCTTCTAAACGAGTCAGCTCGCAAGCTCATAAACGAGCCAGCACACGAGCTCAATCGAGCCGAGTACTTCTAATACTACTAAAATAACCCAATTTAGCGACGTCAGGAGACGTCGCTAAATAAGGAAAATACGTCGCTAAAACCAATTTGCGACGTATTTAGCGAAGAAAATCGGACGTCGCTTATAGGCAAGTCGCAGATGACACTTTAGTCGCCGAACGTCGCTATTTGCGATGCAGAGTTCATTGTCGCTAGACGTCGCAAAATTAGCGACATATAGCGCGCGACATATCACTACGTCGCCAAAATTGCGACGTAAAGCTACCACTTGTGACGCTGTAAACTTTATATATGATGACATGGCATGACAGCCACGTGGGCAACTTAGCGACGCATACCGACAGATTTAGCGACGTACACCCTCAGCCCACGTCAGCATATTAGTGACGTCTAGCGACGTTACGTCGCTATTTAGCGACGTATAGCGACGTCTACTTTTCGTTGCAGTACGTCGCAGAACGTCGCTATTCATCGCAGATATTATAAAAAAAGTTTAAAAAAATATAATTGATATTTTTGTTATGCTGTGTGTCTATGTTTACAGTGTGTGTGAAGTGCAGTGTTCGAACCATCGACAGTTTCGCTTACTGTTCTATGTTTTATCTTGGATAGAAAGAGCAATAGTTTAGGGTGAACTTCTCAGAGCTTCCTCTTCACGTCCTTCACCTTCTCGGGAACCTTTACGACGTCCCGAGAAAGTGAAGGACGTGAAAATGAAGCTCTCAGAAGTGCACCCTGAACTGTTGCTATTTCTATCCAAGATAACACATACAACAGTAATCGAAACTGTCGATGGTTCCGAACACTGTATTTCACATTCACTGTAAACACAGACACACATCATAACAAAAATACACAATATATTTTTTTTAAATTTTGGCAGAACCTCCTTTGTATATCAGATCATCGCTTATAACCCAGCGTAGGTATATTTGTCATCCCTGTCGCAGATATCACAAAGTAAATATCACAATAAAAATAGGAGGCAGTGCAAAGTAAATATCACAGACACACATCCTCACAAACATCCAATAGAGTCAAATAAAAATGGTAGATGATAAAAAGTCTCCCACCAAGTTTATAAACAACAGTGTACCAATAAACAATTTGCCCATCGGGCCAATACATACAAGTCATAAAAAAACTAATAAAATCATTGCGGACCCCTGTCGCGCAACTGGGACAACTAGGATAGAATGTAGTCATACTGCTCCTGGGTGAGCTGTACCGTAGGGGCAGTAGGAGGCAGTAGAATGTCTGGAGTTGGCACCGTCGATGGACCGGGAGGACGTATCTGCTCTAGCTCTCGCAGTCGTCACCATGCGTAGCAAGGGTACTCACCACCCTCTCAGTATACTGAGTGAGTGAGACAGACATGCTCCTCTGCGATCTCTCCAGCTCGACCTGTCTACGCTCTGTGCGCTGCGTAGACTCGGTGAGCGTCTGCAAGCTGGCAGCTGTAGCCTGATACAGACTCATCAGCTTCTGTATACTGTGCTCGACCGCATCAAATCGTCCGGTGACGATCGGAGGGTCGGATCGTCGCTCGACCGCATCAGAAATATTCTGGTGTAACTCGCGACGCAGCTCCTCGATCTGACGACGAACATCCTCAGCTAGTGACGACGCCTGCGTAGCCGGAGACTGCGCACTGACAGAGGGGGCCCGGGATGACTCTGAAGCCAAATACGCGTCGTAGGATCCCGTAATGTAGTACGTACCCTTCTGAAGACCGCCAACGGCGGTCATCCAGAGCTCGTCCGACGATGGAGCTGTAGGCGGCTGGGAGGATGTACCAGCCCCTCCCTCTGTTTGCGCACTAGCAGCAGCAGCCGCCTCCTCCTGTAGCCGAACAAACTCGGCCTAGAACATGTTTGCTAACGTGTAAGTGTTTGCTAAAGTCTATATTGATATCTATTTTCCTGTTTTCTAAATTATAGTAAATTAATATAAAGGATAGAACGTACATATGCCTGCGTCGCCCGCTCGTCAATGAACTCCCCAGCCCTCCGATGGGTGACCAGGAAGACGGTCACCATGTTCGGGTCCTCACCCTTTTTTATCTGTTAAAATATATTATCTATTATTAGTATTAGACATTCTATCGAACTATATATAAATTAATGTCCATCATAGGAAATGTACCAGACGACGAAAATGCTCCGTCATCAGAATGGAGCCACCATACCACTTATCGGCGCTCGACCGCGCCACCTTGGCCTTCTCAGACCGCTCCTGGTACCTGCGCTCGCTGAATCTAGCCTTCATCGCAGTCCACTGCTCTGGCGTAATCCAACCCTGGATCGGCTGTCCGGAGCGATCACGACGCTTCTGGTCGTCGATCACATCACGGATGAGCTTGGCTGCGACGGCAGAAAATTAGCCCTCGATCCTCGCCGCCCGGTATGGTGGATAGAAATAGGTCCTCTACAATAAGTAAAATACAAAAGTTGTATAATATACACAAATAATGATTAAAATTTAAAAATAAACAAATTTCTTACCTTGAAGTGGGCGAACCAAAAGGCCTTCCTATCTGCGGGAGCATTTGAGTAGTTAATCCAAGGCCCACCATAGTTTTGCCTCAGAAATGTCCTAGCTGTCTCTGTACTGTAGAAGGCCGATATTTATATAATAATAATTTTTTATGAATATATATGTACATATAATTATTTGAGAAATATATAATAATTAATTAACTTACTTCATAGGCCCGTCTGTCCAAATCTCCATATGCGTCTCGCCCGTGGGAGCGCATGGAGGGTCGCTCTCACCTCCTGCCTGGGCAGGATCAGTCTGATCGCCGTCCTCCATATGCTCGGCGTGGGCTCCCTCTATAGAGCCGTCGACAGGAGGAATGCTGGACGGGGGATCAGGGATGCTGGACGCGAGATCAGGAAGGCTGGACGACGAGGGAGGAGTCGCCAACCTGCTGGAACTGCCCTGTCCCGGTAATGGACCGGGAACAGAATGGTACACTGGCGTACTCGGAGATGAGGATGAGGGTACGGAACTGCCCTCTCCATCCCCAGGCTGAGGCTGACGGGACTGCCTAATGTAAAATCCTCCACGTCGTCCTCCTGGTCTAGTCATACTTGATAATAACATATGACAATAAAACAAAAATACATATTTATATGATAGACATCACAGATTTTTGAAAAATATCATAGTCATAAAGTGTCACTGAAGTGTCAATAAAAGTGTCAATAAAGTGTCACTGAAGTGTCACAGATTTATATGATAGAAGTGTCACTAAAGTGTCAAATATGATGATAAAACAAACGTACAGATTTAATCCTCTTCTGAAAATTCATCTAGTTCGTTTAGCTTATCTACTTCTTCTTCTTCTTCTTCTTCTTCTTCTTCTTCTTCTTCTTCCTCCTCTACATCTTCACTTTCATCTGCATCTTCCTCTTCAGATAATTCTACTTCTTCTACATAATTAGATGTGTAATGAGGAACTTTCATCGTGTCCACTTCTATAATATTTGTTACATGAGGTAGTTCATCCTGTTGATAAGCTATATCGTCAACCTCAAAGGTATTTCTAGCTTTGGTCTTGCATACTGCCCACCAGTCCGACCTTGTTGTTTCCCGTTTAGGATAACTTGTGAAGTACACGAGCTGAGCCTGACTTGATAGGACAAATGGTTCATAGGCTTGATATCGACGCCGATAGTTTATATCAACAAGACCGTGCTTGTCTACTTTCCAACCTTGACCTTCAATCGGATCGAACCAATCACACCTGAATAACACAATCTTAGCAGGCTCTATTCCATAACTATATGTCAGCTCCACGATCTTCCGTAGCACGCCATAGAAATTGTTGCCCGTATCAACATCTTTGTAGTTCGAAGATCTGATACACAAACAGCTATTTTTGGTGGAGTCGAGATCCACAAAGTTGTCTCTGATCGGGCAAGTTGTTGACTTGAACCTAAACCCATTAACACAGTAGCTTGGCCATATTTTTGCAGCATAAATTGGTCCCTTGGCTAGCGTTCTAATAGACTCATTCTCAAGTTTTGCGTATGGACGATCGACCTAAATACCACGAAAGAAGCAATTAAGCTCATTCTCAATCAAGTGCATATACAGAAAGGTAATTACAGAGTTCTCAAGTCTTACATATGCACTCAACCATGATGGAAAATAACGCCTCATTTCTTGTTCTAGTTCTTCTTCTGTTATGTATGGCCTACCTGACCTCACATCATCATTAAATATGCTGAAAACAACATCGTACAATTAATGTAATAGTATCATTCTCAACACTATTAAAATAATGTAGACGTATTATTTACTTACCCCTCCAGTTTCTCTACTTTCTCCTCGTCGCAGTTGAGTAATACATACACCTGAGCAGCCCTTAGCTCATCATCGTTCAGATATCTCTTCTTCATCTTACCCGATGGCTTTCCTGAAGCATTGAATACCTTCAGTATTGTATCATTACTTTCATGATCTCCCTCGTCGTTTCTGGAAGCTCTCGTTCTATTAGTTGCAACATGAGGCTTGAAATACATCGAACAAAAGTTTGTAATCTCCTCGAGAACATAGGCTTCACAAATAGAACCCTCGACCCGTGCCTTATTTTTCACCTTTCTTTAAAGGTGATTCAAATGTCGCTCGAACGGGTACATCCATCGATATTCGATGGGTCCACCAACACGTACCTCATAGGATAGATGAATCGACAAATGCTCCATAGAGTCGAAGAATCCAGGAGGAAATACCCTCTCTAGCTTGCATAGTGTTATCGCAATGTCCTTCTCTTGCTTTTCTAGACGATCAACGAGCAATTTCTTAGAACAAAGATCCCTGAAGAATATGCTAAGCTCCGTCAATGGATCCCAAACTGCCTGCGGTAAGAATTCTCGAAATGCAATCGGAATTAACCTTTCCATGAATACGTGACAATCGTGGCTCTTCATACCCGTCAATTTGTTTTCCTTCGGATCGACACATATTTTCAGATTTGACACATATCCGTCTGGAAATTTTAGGCCCTGGATCCACCGACAAAGTCTCACTTTATCCTCCTTGTCCAGCGAGAAAATTGACTTCGGCAGGAACTGTTTTTCATTCTGCTGTATCAAATGCAACGCAGGGCGTTTGCATATTTCTTCTAAGTCCAACCTGGCCTTGGGATTGTCTTTCGTTTTTTCCTTTACGTCCATCACAGTATTAATTATGTTATCAAACACATTCTTCTCAATATGCATGACATCAAGATTATGTCTGATCAGATTGGTACTCCAGTATGGCAGATCCCAGAATATGCTCCTCTTTGTCCAGTTATGATCTCTACCAAATCCATCGCACTTGTACCCAGTTGTAGGATCTTCGATAGCACTTGGAAAATCTTTAACCTCTTTCCATATCGTGGCTCCGCCCCACCTTGGCGGTGGATCACCCTTCTCTACAACGCCGGCATGGAATGCATTCCTGTTCCTTCTGAACGGATGATCTTTTGGCAGAAATTGCCGATGACAATCAAAGAAGCACGGTTTTCCTCCGTATTTTAAGCGGAAAGCCTTACTACGGTCCATGCAATACGGACATGAGAGACGGCTATGAGTGCTCCATACAGATAATATTCCATAGGCCAGAAAGTCGTTGATGGTCCACATAAGGGTTGCCTTCATCTGAAAATTCTGCTTCCTGGAAACATCGTATGTGTTAGCGCCTACTTCCCATAACTGATTCAACTCATCTATCAAAGGCTGTAAGTACACGTCAATATTCCTCTTGGGATTGTTCGGACCAGGAATTATAACGGTTAGAAACATGTACTGAGTCTTCATGCACATCCAAGGGGGTAGGTTATACGGAGTGACAATCACAGGCCAGCACGAATACTGGGATCCCGAAAGACCAAAAGGAGTAAAACTGTCAGAAGATAGTCCCAACCTGACGTTACGCGGATCTGAAGCAAAATCAGGATACACTCGATCAAAGTACTTCCACGCTTCTCCATCGGATGGGTGATCCAACACTACTTCAATCTGTTCTCGCATGTGCCAACTCATATTTTCGGCCGTCTCTTTCACCATAAATAATCTTTGCAACCGCGGCGTTAAAGGCAAGTAGTACATTGAATCGGTCAGTCTTCTTGCACCGGTAGACCTTCCTGTACTAGTTGTCTTATAGCGATCAGCACCACAAAAATCTGCACACATCTGCGTCCTTATCGTCTTTGTAGTATAGCATGCACCCATTGCGACAGGAATCGATTTTCTCGTATCCCATCCAGAGCGATCTTACTATCCTCTTAGACCGGTAGAAGTCTTTAGGCAACTTAGCACCCGCCGGCAAGATCTCTATAATCAACTCCAACACTTGGTTGTAGCATTCTTACGACATGTTAAAATCTGACTTAATGCTCAACAGTCTTGTAACCACCTCCAACGATGAATGATCCTCACAACCAGGATACAATAGAGTCCTTGCATTCTCCAGCAACTCCATGAACTGT
Organism: Iris pallida; assembly: GCA_029216955.1. Classification (NCBI taxonomy): domain Eukaryota; kingdom Viridiplantae; phylum Streptophyta; class Magnoliopsida; order Asparagales; family Iridaceae; genus Iris; species Iris pallida. Next base: position 1,552,579 of record JANAVB010032019.1, on the reverse strand, counting down.
GCAGCATCGGCATTCGGTGCCTTCTCAGTGCATCATGAACGAAACTAGGCCCCGCAGCGTCAAAAACCATGTTCACGCACCTATCATCATATGCATGATTATCTGAAACAAAATTAGGTCCCGTATGCATATATGGCTCAATATAAGGCTCCGGCTCTGATGCTAAAGACACAAGTTCTCCGTGTGCGGTCCACTGGTAGTAATTAGGCGTGAAACCCCTCGAGTACAAATGATATGTCACTTCTACTTTTGGATAATATTTCACGTTATGACATTTCACACACGGACACTTAATTTTGGTGTTGTCCATGTACTGAGGAAATGCCTTAGCAAACTGCAGGAACTGCTCTACTCCCGCTATGTATTCAACCCACACACCACACATATCATCAGGATGACGATTGTACATCCATGAACGATTCCACAAGTAGTAATTCATATCCATTTGGAAATAATTCTGCAAAGATGGACACACATTATCCAACATGCATAAATTCGTATATTATATCTTATTAGGGACACATATTAGTAGCGGACAGTTACTAATATCAATGATATGCAATCTAGGTCAAACTAGGTTGTACTAAGTCAAACAAAGTCAAACAAGGTCAACCTAAGTCAAACAAAGTCAAACAAGGTCAAAGTAGGTCAAGGGTTGACCTATAGTTGACTTTGTCAACTCTTAGTCCAATCTAAGTCAAATATCCTATTTCTAGTCATTACCTACCAAGGTACCGTTTACCTTATCGCTATTGGTATCCCAATACCAATACCTTAAGTTGGTACCCTTTACCTTATCGCTATTGGTACCCTTTACCTTATCGTTATTGGTACCCTTTACCTTATCGTTATTGGTTAATAGTCAATTCAATTTCAGTTATTCAAGGAAATAAGTTGACACATTCAGTAGATTTATCTCAGGAATAGAAAAACCAATCTCAGTCCTATTTACAGTTTAAGAAAAATGAAATCTACAAGGACTGTTACTCAAATAGACCACCTGTTGACTGATACAAGAATACCTATCATCAAAAGCCCCAAACTCGAGCCAAACTCCAAACACTGACCTATTTATGAAAATAGGGCTGAACCTGTGTGTTAGGTAGGTGACTAGACACTTGATGTTAGGGACTAATACTCAAGTATTTAGTCAAGTGACCTCAGGAACTGAACTCATATTCAATAGGGGACTGAACTAACCAATAAGCAATTTGGGGGCTGAATAATTGATTCAAAACTGATTTAAGGACAGGCTGGACATCTAAGTTGATAACTAATATCGATGTGCAAGGGTGGAATGAACTAAAAAGGTAATCCTTCAACCAAACAATACCTAATCTATATGTCAGTCATGGGACTGAACAACTGAATACAAGACAAATAATAGGACTGGAACTAAATAAATGCCTGGACTGATATGAAGAGATAATATGGACTGCAATATGCCAAGCAAGACTGATACACATAGTTGATACCAAATGGATATGGAACTGATCATTACACTATGGTAATCCCCCAAACTGGACTGTACAGTGGTAAATGCTAACATGTGGATCAAATGTGGACTGTTCAAAGCTCACTGACTGAACAAAGCTAAGGGATTGAATCGATATAAAGGCAATGGACTGACCTACTAAGAGACTAACAATGTATACATTCACACTTACAAACTTGAGTCTATATATATATATATATACAACGACTGGACAGTCATACATGGTTGATCACATATGGAATAAACAGCCCACACAAATACACACCCACAGTCCACTTAAACCACAAATCCTCCAATCAATATAACTACTTCTATTATACTCTTGTATGCTAGATTATTATACCAATGCTAAAGCTATAGCAAAGCACTCCTAAACTAAAGGTTAAAATTTGAATTTAGAGCATTGATGCTCTTTGAGTCATTTTGACAAACACTTGGCGTACATATCAATGTCTGTATGTGTGTGTGTGTGTGTGTGTGTGTGTGTGTGTGTGTGTCCGTGTGTGTCTGTGTCTGTGTGTGTGTGTGTGCGTGTGTGTTCGTGTCCGTGTGTGTCCCGTGTGTGTGTGTGTGTGTGTCTGTGGGAGAGGAGGAGGAGGAAGGAGAGAAGTTAGGTTAGGGTTTACCTGAGGAAGAGGAGGAGGAGGTCGTATTGGGGGAGGAGGAGCTCGAGGAGGACGATCTCGAGGAGGAGGAGCTCGCCGGATATAACGCCCCAGTCCCAAAATACGTAGGACTAGGAACGTAGACATGCCAGATGTATTCATACGAAGTATACTCCAATATATGGAAGCCTCGTATAAATACATAAGCTGTAAAATGCAGTAGAACCATAACTAATCTCATCCACACAGAATAAATGAATAAAAGACATCATATAAAGATAATGAATTGTCTTGATACAATATGTTGGACGGAGACAAATCCACTACCAACAAAATAAGGAAATGAAATACATGGAAAATGAAATGACTGGCGAGCGAAGCGAAGACGATCCAAATGCAATCATCCTCGAGAAATAGCAACGAACACGGCTAGAGCTAGAACACCTGCGAAAGACAATAGCACACACCTGGCAAGACAACCAGGTCCTCAGAGGGACGTAACAAGACACATAATAGCATGCCATATAAACTGAATAAATATTGCTCAAATAAATAAGTAAATCGAATTATAACATGTTCCAATACGCACCTACTGAACGAGCGTACCATCCTCACAACCAAACAAGGACAGAAGATGGTAAACTAATTCACAGTAACGTATCTTCCCATGCTATGAATCCAATATGGTATCCGGACCTCAACAAGGTTCAATACCTTCTCATCGAAGTAGTAAGTCACACCTACAACCAAACAAGGACAAGATGTGATAAACTAGTCCGCGACAATTTATTGTTCCAAGCCACGATCAGATACAAGTACCCAAACCAAAAGTACTCGTACCTAACGGATAAGGTAACCTACCGTTCTAAGTGATATGTAGTTAAGAACAATCCTTCCTACGCATGGGCCCTGGCTAAATAGGATCGGCATAGTCCCCTCTTGGGTACCAGAGGCCCCAGCAGGAAGAGCATGGGTCATCAACCCCGTATCTCCAGCGGAGAGTCCGGATCACAAGGGAAGTGCATCGAAGCCCATACGCTAAGGAATTGTCCTTCCCGCCCAATACCTACTGTGTTGTATCCACAACACAAACCACTATAACCGCTAAGTCAAACTAGCATGCAACTTCTATTAGCGGTTATTCCTATCGCACGGCTTGTACGTACTGGTGGCCAGCCAATCACGTACTTCCGTGTTCTACATGTGACACACAACTTCGTGTTTACAACGTGTCAAGGCCAATGAATGCAACACACAAGGTGGTCCCTTAAATCTAGGTTTAATTTGTAAGAAAAATAATACACAGCAGAAAATATAATGAACAGTAAGTTCTAACAGTTATGCCATGTATCACAGTTTTTGCATAAAGAAAATAAATAGTGCATGAAATATGAGCTAAAATAAATAAACAGCTAATGGCAAGGTGTCTTGCCTGGTAGAGCGCCTGGTGTGCTGCGATAATCAATGTGGCACGATCTGCAACTTTGGTGCAACAACTGTACAAGGAGACCTCGGGTGGCAACACGGACAGTTCCATTGGGTCCAGAAGGGTCAATTTAGTTAGGGTTGGTCATAAGGTAGACTTGAATTTGCGAGAAAATGGGATTTGGGGGATTTGTTATGGACAAGATTTGATGATGACCAAAAGAGAATTTGAGAGAATAGGTAATTATAATTATTTTGAAAATGTACATAATATAAAACTAGACATGTTAAGGTTTAGGAAATACTTATTTATATTACTGAAAACTATGTCCTATTAGTTAAAATACTTAGATAATTATAGCTAGTAAATCATTTTAGCAAAAACAAAAAAAAATCTAATTTACTAAGATTTTCTTAGCTCAAAACTACATTTAATCACCACAATTGCATAATAATCTATTTTTATAATATATTTAAACTTCTAAACCAGTTTGGAACTTATATGTGAGCCATAAAAATCATGTTACAAATTTTACAAATATTTATAGGTTTTATTTAAAATAAATGGTTGATACAATATACTAAATAAATAATATCAATTATTACTATATTAATAATTGTAAAGGAAATAATGAAGCAAAAAAACAAACAAACAATTAAATACCCACAAAAAAAACTAATAATATTATTATTAATAACAATAATATTATAACGAAATATCTCTGTTTACAGCAACTTAACAAATGAAAAAGAAGAAAAAAAAGAAAAAAAAAGAATGAAATAACTTTCACTCGGTTTCTTCTCCCAAGGAGAGAGAGTAGATTAAGAAAAATAATAAAAAAACAGAAAAAGGGAACGAGGGAGAGAGCGAGAGAGAGAGGGGAGGAAATCGGAGGGTCGTCGCAGGGCGGAGAAAGGGGCGCTGCTCCGGCGGCGAAGGCGCGGAGATCGACGGAAGAGAGGGGCTGAGGAGCTCGCCGGGCGGCGACGTTCAGTCGAGGCGGCGGAGGTTTCTCGGCGGAGGGTTTGAAAGCGGAGAGGACTGAGGCGGAGGGTGGCGGAGGCCGATCGGCGGAGGGTTTGGAAAGGGATCGGGAGGCGGAGCGCTGGACAAGCACTCACCGGCACGCGGCGGCGGTGGAGAGGTCGCGTGCGGTGGTATCGCGGCGAAGGGTGAGAGGCCACGGCTCGGCTGGCGCTCGTCGGAGCTATGGCCGGGCTACGGAGGAGAAAGAGGGAGGAGCGGCGAAGAGCTCGCACAGACGCTGGCGGAGGAGCGGAGCACGCGGCTGTGCGTGGTGCCGGAGCTCCGACGCAGGTTCGAGGGGATGCGGCTGGACGCGGCTTTGGGTCGCCGGTGATCAAAGGGAACGGCTCGGGTCAGCGGCGGATCTATGCGTGCGGCGAGGCGGAGGTGAGTCTAGGATTAGGGCTTAAATTTTCCTTCTCTACTCTGGTGTTGTGGCGTGGTGGTTGGCCGAGGATGGAGGTGGCTATGGTAGTGTTGGCGTTGGTTGTGATTGGGGTGTTGGTGTCGAAAATTCCGGTGGCAGGGATTTGGCCAGGTTGAACGGAGGGTGCTGCGGTGGTCGGGTTACGGTAGCGGTGGTGCCGATAATGGCTGGTCGGTGCTGGAGCGTGGACGGCCAGGGTGTTTGGTCGGTGGTTTTGAGCAGAGAAGGCAAAGTTGGTGTGTTTTGACTGGCGGTGGTATTGAGGATCGACCAAGGGTGAAGGTCGGAAAAGTCGTCGTACGCACTATGGTGGGTGGCGGATATAGACTTAGGGTTCCGGTGTGGTGTGTGTTGGATGTTGATGATGGACGGGAGGCGGATCGGGATGGACGGGAGGCGGATCGGGCTGGACGGGGTTAGGGTTAGGTTAGGGATTGTTAGATCGTGTCGGGATTGTCGACACTGAGAATAAATGTATTTGTATAACTAATGAAATAAGATATTGGGTGGAGGAGGACACGGACACGAGGCACGCACCTTTGGTTTGTCGAGAATTTGTGGATGAATAACGAAAAGTTGGAGGAGTACCTGCCTATTTATAGGATGTGGGAATTCCCAATTAGATAGGCACTAGGAATAGTTTAAACCCAAAATAGATAACTCAATACTTAATTTAAATAATTCAATAGATCAAATCTCAAATCAAATCCAATTTAAATCAAATTAAATTTTAGTTTAAATCAAATCAATAAATCAAATTCTAATATGGATATCTATTTAAATAAATCCAAAAATCAAATCACGATTTAAATGGCCAAAATAACTTCCAAATATATTTTTCAAAATACCAATAATAATAATTTCGAAAATAATAAATATTTTTAAATATCTTTTTGAATAATAAAATATTAATATTAATAAATCTTGAAAATTAAATTTTTATTTAAAATAGACCAATAAATAATTATGATATATATGTATGCAAAAATATTCTTTACATAATTATGCTTTTCTAGTATACGAAAATATTATTTATTATTAATAACTTTTACAAGTTAGAAATGATAGCAAAACTATTTATTATATTATTTGAAACTATAAAATAATAAATAAAATATTTTTCTAAAATATGTACGCTCGTACATATTCGCACTCGTCGAGCAAAAATAAGATTTCGTGCGCGACGTAAAATACGACTACGCGACGTACAATACAAAATTTTAAATCCGTACAAATATTAATAAAAAAATAATTAGTAGAAATTTAGGGGTTTTACATCCTACCCAACTTAAAAGAATTTCGTCCTCGAAATTAAGAGTTAGTAGGGGGTGAGAGGACACAAGGGGGGAGAAGGCACAACGGTAGATAGAAAGGTTTAAAGAAGTTTACATGGTCGTAGTCTAGGTTGAGGATATGATTAAGAGACGATTGTAATCACTTCTTAAATTTGAGTGATTAGAAAGTCATGATTGTGGATTTAGGGTCGAGGGAAAGGACGAGTAGTTAAGACAAAGATATAGGCACATTGAGTGTTAATGGTCACAAGAGATATGATAGCTAAGGAAAACTTCAAGTACAGCGCATTCGTCCTTCTTAAATAGGTGAAGACGAAAGCAATCTAGAGTTCGAAGGAGGCGTTATCGAATACGAAATACATGATTCAATGACGATCGAATAATTTCAAAGGAATTGTCAAGACAGTCGTGGATGGGATTGTAAAGGCCAGGTTTAATTAAGTTCCATCCACGTAGAATAATAAACAAAAGCGAACCAAAGTGCACTCGGTTGATCAGACCATAATGCACCGGTTCTGATTAGACAATATGTTAGTGAGCGGCCGCTCAATAGCATAAGTCATGAACAAACTCGATAAATGGATGAGTTTGCAAAACTAGATTATAGTTGCAATATTAGTCAAAGTGGTAAAAACATAGGCACGAGAGATTTAGATTAAAAGAAGGTAGAATGATTCTAAGTCATACAGTTGTCCTATAGTCTTCTTGTCCAAGTCCTTGGTTGGCTAAAGGGTTAGGTCCTCTAGATTCTAGGATCTAAATAAGCTTGCTAATATAGGTCACTAGGTCAAAGGGGTTGCTAGGTCATAAGGTAGTCTACCCAACTTAAAAAATTAAACTAATGGTGTTTTGGGACAACTAACTAGTAGGGTCAATCTCTAGCAAACACGAAGGAAAGATAAGAATAGAGATGGAAGGAAGCAAGCAAGATGCAATTGATGAGTCAAACGGTAGATAAAATCAAGGGAAGAGGTCAAGTATGTGGATGAGATCCTAGACTTCTAATCCTATACGCAGGCTTGTTTGGTACGGTAAGGTAACCAAATAATTTATCTTGACCTGCATGGGCCACCACAAAAACATGTAACGCCCCAGTCCCAAAATACGTAGGACTAGGAACGTAGACATGCCAGCTGTATTCATACGAAGTATACTCCAATATATAGAAGCCTCGTATAAATACATAAGCTGTAAAATACAGTAGAACCATAACTAATCTCATCCATACAGAATAAATGAATAAAAGACATCATATAAAGATAATGAATTGTCTTAATACAATATGTTGGGTGGAGACAAATCCACTACCAACAAAATAAGGAAATAAAATACATAGAAAATGAAATGAGTGGCGAGCGAAGCGAAAACGATCCAAATGCAATCATCCTCGAGAAATAGCAACGAACATGGCTAGAGCTAGAACACCTGCGAAAGACAATAGCACACACCTGGCAAGACAACCAGGTCCTCAGAGAGACGTAACAAGACACATAATAGCATGCCATATAAACTGAATAAATATTGCTCAAATAAATAAGTAAATCGAAGTATAATATGTTCCAATACGCACCTACTGATCGAGCGTCCCATCCTCCCAACCAAATAAGGACAGAAGATGGTAAACTAATTCACGGTAACGTATCTTCCCATGCTATGAATCCAATATGGTATCCGGACCTCAACAAGGTTCAATACCTTCTCATCGAAGTAGTAAGTCACACCTACAACCAAACAAGGACAAGATGTGACAAACTAGTCCGCGATAAGTTATTGTTCCAAGCCACGGTCAGATACAAGTACCCAAACCAAAAGTACTCGTACCTAACGGATAAGGTAACCTACCGTTCTAAGTGATATATAGTTAAGAACAATCCTTCCTACGCATGGGCCCTGGCTAAATAGGATCGGCATAGTCCCCTCTTGGGCACCAGAGGCCCCAGCAGGAAGAGCATGGGTCATCAATCCCGTATCTCCAACGGAGAGTCCGGGTCACAAGGGAAGTGCATCGAAGCCCATACGCTAAGGAATTGTCCTCCCCGCCCAATGCCTACTGTGTTGTATCCACAACACAAACCACTATAACCGCTAAGTCAAACTAGCATACAACTTCTATTAGCGGTTATTCCTATCGCACGGCTTGTACGTACTGGTGGCCAGCCAATCACGCACTTCCGTATTCTACATGTGACACACAACTTCGTGTTTACAACGTGTCAAGGCCAATGAATGCAACACACAAGGTGGTCCCTTAAATCTAGGTTTAATTTGTAAGAAAAATAATACACAGCAGAAAATATAATGAACAGTAAGTTCTAACAGTTATGCCATGTATCACAGTTTTTGCATAAAGAAAATAAATAGTGCATGAAATATGAGCTAAAATAAATAAACAGCTAATGGCAAGGTGTCTTGCCTGGTAGAGCGCCTGGTGTGCTGCGATAATCAATATGGCACGATCTGTAACTTTGGTGCAACAACTGTACAAAGAGACCTCGGGTGGCGACACGGACAGTTCCATTGGGTCCAGAAGGGTCAATTTAGTTAGGGTTGGTCATAAGGTAGACTTGAATTTATGAGAAAATGGGATTTGGGAGATTTGTTATGGACAAGATTTGATGATGACCAAAAGAGAATTTGAGAGAATAGGTAATTATAATTATTTTGAAAATGTACATAATATAAAACTAGACATGTTACGATCTAGGAAATACTTATTTATATTACTAAAAACTATGTCCTATTAGTTAAAATACTTAGATAATTATAGCTAGTAAATCATTTTAGCAAAAACAAAAGAAATCTAATTTACCAAGATTTTCTTAGCTCAAAACTACATTCAATCACCACAATTGCATAATAATCTATTTTTATAATATATTTAAACTTCTAAGCCAGTTTGGAACTTATATGTGAGCCATAAAAATCATGTTACAAATTTTACAAATATTTATAGGTTTTATTTAAAATAAATGGTTGATACAATATACTAAATAAATAATATCAATTATTAATATATTAATAATTGTAAAGGAAACAATGAAGCAAAAAAACAAACAAACAATTAAATACCCACAAAAAAACTAATAATATTATTATTAATAACAATAATAATATAACAAAATATCTCAGTTTACAGCAACTTAACAAATGAAAAAGAAGAAAAAAAAGAAAAAAAAGAATGAAATAACTTTCACTCGGTTTCTTCCCCCAAGGAGAGAGAGTAGATTAAGAAAAATAATAAAAAAAAGGGAACGAGGGAGAGAGCGAGAGAGAGAGGGGAGGAAATCGGAGGGTCGTCGTCGGGCGGAGAAAGGGGCGCTGCTCCGGCGGCGAAGGCGCGGAGATCGACGGAAGAGAGGGGCTGAGGAGCTCGCCGGGTGGCGGCGTTCAGTCGAGGCGGCGGAGGTTTCTCGGCGGAGGGTTTGAAAGCGGAAAGGATTGAGGCGGAGGGTGGCAAAGGCCGATCGGCGGAGGGTTTGGATGGGGATCGGGAGGAGGAGCGCTGGGCAAGCGCTCACCGGCACGCGGCGGCGGTGGAGAGGTCGCGTGCGGCGGTCTCGCGGCGAAGGGTGAGAGGCCACGGCTCGGCTGGCACTCGGCGGAGCTATGGCCGGGCTACGGAGGAGAAAGAGGGGGAAGCGGCGGAGAGCTCGCACAGACTCTGGCGGAGGAGCGGAGCACGCGGCTGTGCGTGGTGCCAGGAGCTCCGACGCAGGTTCGAGGGGATGCGGCTGGACGCGGCTTTGGGTCGCCGGTGATCAAAGGGAACGGCTCGGGTCAGCGGCGGATCTATGCGTGCGGCGAGGCGGAGGTGAGTCTAGGATTAGGGCTTAAATTTTCCTTCTCTACTCTGGTGTTATGGCGTGGTGGTTGGCCGAGGATGGAGGTGGCTATGGTAGTGTCGGCGTTGGTTGTGATTGGGGTGTTGGTGTCGGAAATTCCGGTGGCAGGGATTTGGCCAGATTGAACGGAGGGTGCTGCGGTGGTCGGGTTACGGTGGCGGTGGTGCCGATAATGGCTGGTCGGTGCCGGAGCGTGGACGGCCAGGGTGTTTGGTCGGTAGTTTTGAGCGGAGGAGGCAAAGTTGGTGTGTTTTGACTGGCGGTGGTATTGAGGATCGACCAAGGGTGAAGGTCGAAAAAGTCGTCGTACGCACTATGGTGGGTGGCGGATATAGACTTAGGGTTCCGGTGTGGTGTGTATTGGATGTTGATGATGGACGGGAGGCATATCGGGCTGGACGGGGTTAGGGTTAGGTTAGGGATTGTTAGATCGTGTCGGGATTGTCGACACTGAGAATAAATGTATTTGTATAACTAATGAAATAAGATATTGGGTGGAGGAGGACACAGACACGAGGCACGCACCAATGGTTTGTGGAGAATTTGTGGATGAATAACGAAAAGTTGGAGGAGTACCTGCCTATTTATAGGATGTGGAAATTTCCAATTGGATAGGCACTAGGAATAGTTTAAACCCAAAATAGATAACTCAATACTTAATTTAAATAATTCAATAGATCAAATCTCAAATCAAATCCAATTTAAATCAAATTAAATTTTAGTTTAAATCAAATCAATTAATCAAATTCTAATATGGATATCTATTTAAATAAATACAAAAATCAAATCACGATTTAAATGGCCAAAATAACTTCCAAATATATTTTTCAAAATACCAATAATAATAATTTCGAAAATAATAAATATTTTTAAATATCTTTTTGAATAATAAAATATTAATATTAATAAATCTCAAAAATTAAATTTTTATTTAAAATAGACCAATAAATAATTACGATATATATGTATGCAAAAATGTTCTTTACATAATTATGCTTTTCTAGTATACGAAAATATTATTTATTATTAATAACTTTTACAAGTTAGAAATGATAGCAAAGCTATTTATTATATTATTTGAAACTATAAAATAATAAATAAAATATTTTTCTAAAATATGTACGCTCGCACATATTCGCACTCGTCGAGCAAAAAAAAGATTTCGTGCGCGACGTAAAATACGATTACGCGACGTACAATACAAAATTTTAAATCCGTACAAATATTAATAAAAAAATAATTAGTAGAAATTTAGGGATTTTATACCGGAGGGGGAGGGAGTCGCCGGGGGGGGAGGGGGTCGCCGAGGGAGAGGGCACTGACAGAGGGGGAGGGAGTCGTCGGGGAGGAGTGGGGGGAAAATTAAAATTTTGGGGGGTTTTCGAGTGAGAGTGTGGGGGAAAGAAGGCAGCGACGTGTCCTAAGTAAAATAACTTAGCGACGTCACGTGTTGACGTCGCTAAACGTCGCAACCATGGCGACATATACTTATAATATGTCGCTGAACGTCGCTATTCAGCGACGTAGTATACTCCTGTCGCAGAACGTCGCTAGCCAGCGACGTTTTGCGACGTGTTTATAAAGAAGTCGCTACTGGCGACGTAATTTCTTGCGCTACATTACGTCGCTATTTGATAATATTTTAGTAGTGTAAGCTTAAGCTTGGCTCGTTTATTAAATGAGCTCAAAAATAAAGCTTGAGCTCTGCTTGTTTACTAAACGAACCGAGCTCAAACGAGCTTTTATCGAGCCGAGCTTCGAGCAGCTCGCGAACGACTTAGCTCATTTGCAGCCCTAATCATTTCACATAGTAATCTATCGATTTCCATATCTCATCATTTCAGCGTTTCTCATTCCCTTGATGATCTATCGATCCCAAGTCTAATTATTTCAAAGTATCACACCATTTCTCATGTGAACATACCAAATCACATTCTTTGTGTTATTTGTATTAACAAATTCATCTTTCACGTGTCAATTACACATGAAGTTCATTATTCATACATCTCATTCATTTCAACAACATTAAACACGAGCATCAATATCTTTACATCAACTAAAGCATTATTCTTTTAGGGACATATCACGACAACACAAGAATTTATTTTAGTAAGCATGAAGGAGTAAAGAAGAAGGGACACATCCACCGACCTATACAATTGGTCTTTCTACTCCGATCACATATATGCTCAATAAATTCTCAAGAAATAATTTGACGCAATATATGATCTTCTTACTTGGTATAACCATATAAATGAGCTACGCTCCATAAATCAACCCATCCTACCAATTTAAGAAAGACTGCATGATCATTCTTTAAATCTTTCGATTCCAACACAACTTGCATTTCCATCGTCTGGTCAAATTCAATAAGCCAAAAAATACCTCTACGCGGAGTGGGACATTACAAGGTGAGTTATTTCAAGTTGTAATCTTCTTCTTTCTATTTGAGTTTGGTGAGTGGGTTGAATCTTTTGGGGGAAAGGATTCAATATTGTTCATTCAATCTTATAATTTTACTTGAGGTTATAAAGATTAGGATTTGTCCAAGTGACACAGTCACCGAAAATATTGTGTTCTTATCTATGCTTGGTATTCCAGTTAGTCGGGTGGTTGGTTATCTCAAGTGGGTTGGCCTAGTTTCTGCTGTGGTCAGTTTCAGACAAGTTGGGTCAGAGCGCGGTATAGACATTGCTGGTCTCAACATCTGGTTCAAAATTCAGGCTTTGGTTTGGTCCCAACATAACTTCCCTATTAAGTGTAAATTGTAGTGGAGTTAAATTGTTTTGGTGTTTTTGGTGTTTTTGATGTTTTTCGAAAACTAGAAATGCATTTTAAAAGAAGTCTCATTTTTGTTAAAAGATTGTCTCAATGATTAACTAGCTTATTATTTTATAAAAAAACAACACTTACCAAAAAAAAATTCATCATTAACAAAAATTGGTTGAAAACACCAAGTTCGAAAGCCATTTTCTTTTGACAACTTTTTAAAATAGTACTAAACTGCTTTCGAAAGCTAATTCTACTTTTACCTTTTTAGGTAACAATAACGATCTCAAATCTAGTCTTGGATTTTTGTATTTGTCATAAGTAGTTCCAAAATAATAATAATAATAATAATAATAATAATAATAATAATAATAATAATAATAGAAATTACTATTATTATAAACAACCACAATAGAAAAGAATGAGGACTAAAATTAAATAAAAAATGCATTCATGAGAACATATAGTCCTAGTAGATAGTTAATGAAACCAATAACAAAAAATTTCAGACAGACATAGAAGTTCTAGAAAATTACAACAGGAGAAGATTGTTAAAATTTCAAATAGAACCAAAGCGCCCATGTTAAGCACATTTGAATCATAGTAAAAAAGAAGAAGTTGGATTGTGAATGAAACGCCCTTGAAAGGGTGCATTTTTTGTTTGTTTTATCAAGCCCCCAAAAAATAATGAAATGTGAATGAGATGCCCTTTTTTAATTTCTTTTTATTTTTTATCAAGCCCAAAAAAGTAAAAATAAATAAATAAAAGAAACCAAAGAAACGTCCTTGCTAAGGACGTTACATGTAGCAAGACATTTTTATTTTATTTTTTTATCAAGCTATAATCTCAACGGTTATATTTTCACTGGATATATTTTAGTAGTTAGTTAAGTGTACTCGGGGTTTCTTTCTCCTACCATCTCTTTGCTCTCCAAACTCAATTTCTACAGACGATTATTTTTTTTAATTTTTTTGGCTTGATAAATAATGTCTTTAGTGAGGACATTTCGTTCACAACAAAACCCATAAACACATTAGCAAGGACAATTCATTCATTCATTCATTCATTATTTTTTATTATTTTTTGGCTTGATATATAAAAAGAAAAATTACATTTCATTTTCGTTTCTCTGGTTTTATATTATTATTATTATTATTACTAGCATATGTGCACGTGTCTTGCACGTATTTTAACATTTTTTAATTAGTTTAGGAAGACTCTTTAGGAAGACCAAAGGATAGTCTTCCTATTTACTAAGTTGTCCTTATTAAAATTAATGAACTATTTTTAATTAGTATAAGTATGTAAGGGTATTTTCGGAATTCAAAAGTTTCACCATCTAAGTTTTCCTATTATATAGTAGAATAGATTATTATTATTATTATTATTATTATTATTAATTTTTTGGCATGATAAAACAGAACACAAAACAAAAGAAACATCATGTTACATTCACAAAAATTATTTATTATTTTTGACTGTGAAACGTTTTGGTTCTTTATTTAAAATTTTAACAAATTTTATTTTCTTGTTCTATACTGTGTGAGAAAATTTCTGAAGGAAGAAGTAACTTGAGTACAATGTTGCTGAGGTTCCGGAGTGACATGACAATCAATACAAAGTCCACTCGAGAAGGACGTCTCCAGCTGCTGAATGGCGTAACGTCTCCATCACTGGCCCCACTTTCCTCCTGCAGCAGGGATTGTATTGGCCAGCGGGAGCCCATTCGACGTGTCAGAACATGACGACTACTCTCCAGAATGCATGGTTTTCACATATTCTAGGTCAAGTCTCCTTCCCCAGATTGGAGAAAGTATAGAAAATGGACGGCCCACACAAGTAGGAAGTTTCATGTGGCTGAAAATGATGATATTGAAATTTGAAGTCAAACTCCACTCATCTGATTGGATCTACACATGTACACGCTCTGCCCATTCTAGTAATGGTTTCACAAAAGCTATTGGAATTCAATTCTCCTGACCAGCCATGTTGATAGAATCATGGAAGGCCAAAATTGGTTAGAGCTAGTCGATCAATATTTTTTTCCCATTCATTTTTAGGCTAGTTTGTGTTTAAATATCATGAACTTTTTCTTTTATCACTTAGGTAGTGTTTGGTTGATCAAAACTGGAATAAAACTGTCCAATTATTTACAACTCAGCACATCTCCTATCACTTCAAGTGTTTGGTTGTCACAAAAAATTAATTTTTTTACTAAATTGACATGTTGCATATCACCCCATTTTTTTTTTCAGTTTACATCTAATTTTTTTTTAGAGGAAACCTCCCTGTAAGTCTAGAAAAAAAAGAGTGAAAGAAGGAGGAGGGTCAGCGTCGATGGGAGCCGGGTGTTCAGATTCCCTGCTTCATATCTAAAGCTCGATCCCTCGACGGATCACGGATCAAGACAGGGTGATAGTAGACTCGGACATGTCGGTGTCGCGACTGGCGAGGTTTGCGTACGTGGCAGTAAGGGATGTAGTGCTTCGACCTAATCAAGAGGATGGAGGTAAAGGTGCCGAGTGCCGACGATGTTGATGTTTGGGAAGGTGAGGCGGATTAGCCTGGAGTTGAAGAATTCGGACACGCTAGGAATGGCGGTTCAGATGGAAAGGAAGGTGATGGTGAGGATGATGAGGAGGAGAGTGACAAAGGAATTTTTTTTGGAAAGGGTTATTATCTGGGCTGGAGAGAGAGGGAGAGTACAATAATAATAATAATAATAATAATAATAATAATAATAATAATAATAATAATAATAATAATAATAATAATAATAATAATAACAATTTACTGTAATATTTAAATGTAAATAAAAAATGTTGTAAATTTTTTTAGGGATAAGCATACCTAGGTTTGCCATATCTCCATCCAACATCCATTTTCAACAACCATCCAAACAATCGAATAATCGATTGCTCGAGCTCTCTAGCCTAGTGGTATTAGAGCGGACACCCGGAGGGGCCGATAAGGTTTGAGCCCCCCAATTGTGTGTGTTCGTAGGATTTCAAAAAAAGACCATCCAAACAAACGAACTTAAAATTTTTTTTTTCTTTCTCACTTTCAACAGCAACCCAAACAATCGAACTATTTTTTTTTCCACTTTCATCTCTTCCAATTTCATCACCAAATGATATTTTGAAACTCAAAACTTATGCGTACGCAAATTTTGTTTCACTTTCTTATTTATCTACACTTTTGTGTAGCAAAACATCCCCTTAACTAACATCACTAATTAACCCTTTTTTTAATGACTTTGTGAATTTTTTTTTTCTCTTCAGGACTATAAACTTGAAGTATTCATACACAGAAACCTGTGTGATGTTCATCATTCCATTCAAAAGTTATCACGTGCGTATCAAACTAAAACTATTTTTCTATTATTATAAGGTAAAAAAATTAATTTAAAAATAAAAATAATTTTAGGTTTGCACTTGACAACTTTTGAGTAGAACGGTGAACATCATACAAGTTTTGGTGAGTGAACAAAAATTTACTCATAAACTTGTTAACAAAAAAGTGAAAAGACATTTCATCTCTCTCATATCCTTCAAACCTTTCAAAATACGCCATCCGACAAACTCCAGTCCATCCTACAAAGTATAAGTTGTTAGGTATGACGGGTAACTCCTACCACGCACGTAAAGTCTATAGTCTACTAGCTAGCAACCCAAATCTCAAAACATCAATAATAGAAGGAAAAAAAGATCACTAATAAGTACAATAATTACATAGAAAGTGCTCCCTGGACGAGTGTCCATAAGTGATCATGATCATCGGCCCCAAAATGTACATATAACTTACTGATCACTGCCCATATGGACCCACCATTCACCGAAGTTATGGTAAGAGTTCCCAACGGATGATTTACTCGTTCTAGTGGTAAGAGTGTCAAACTGAGGAATTTACTCGTGAAGAACAGTTTGGCAACTCTAGAGGGGGGTGAATAGAGTTTATATAGAAAATAACCGATTAAAAAATAACTCTTTCACGATCTATGAATAATCAGAGTAAAATACGGAAAGTAAATGAAGAGCAAGAAAGCATACGCAAACACAGCGATTTCAACCTGGTTTCCCTCGTGGAGGACTAGTCCAGACCTGAGAACTCTAGCTCAGGATTAAATTCACTATTTGTGAAATAGTAGTTTACAATCCGTGCCTTTTCTTCAGAAGAGCACGTCAACTTCTTACAGAGGATCGCAGTGGCGATTTGCTTGGAATTGTCCAAGCGACTTCTTCAACTCTTGCACAAGAATCCTAACTGAGAGATGCTGAGCACTCGAGACTTAGGAGGCTTGTGGCTAGTAGATGGGAAGGCTATGGCTTATTTGTTCTATAAGAGAGAAGAGAAGAGAAGATTGGATAATTTGAAATAAGAGAATTCATGCCCTATTTATAGTATTTTTATAGGCAGAATTCGGCCAGAATTCGGGTAGAAAAATTCAAAAATTTGGCCGTTGGACAACTAGCAACCAGCTAACCCTAAAATTAGGGTTCCTGATTTCTAGGGGACAGAGTTCGGCCCGAACTCTGTGTGGAGGCAGAGTTCGGCCCGAACTCTGTCTCCAGAGCACAGATTGGTTCTAAGGGGACCATTGGGCAATTTCTGGTTTGGTGGAGCTTGGGATTATTGGCTAGGCTATAGTCTAAGTTTCAAGAGCTCAGCATGACTCAGATTACATTAGTCTAGACTCAAAGAAAGTGTAAAATACAGACTCGAATTTAACTGAGAAGCGGAGGCTGAGCTGTCGTCTGTCTTGAGCTTAATGCAGACGTCGTGTGTCATATTGAATTATTACAGATATTATTTAGTCAATGTTGTCAATATTTGGTTGACTGTGACTTTGTGTCAACAATCTCCCCCATATTGATAATTGGCAAAATAATATATGTATATTCAACATTCATACCTGGACACAGTTGATTATAGCAACATAGCTCCCCCATAATTGATGCCGAGCTAGAAGTAATAGCTCCCCCGTTATCAGTGAACGGTGCTGAGCTAGAAGCAATAGCTCCCCCATAAATAATGCATTGAACCTGTTGGCCTGATAAATAATATCTCTAAGAAGCACAAACAAGCACAGATATATGAAAGAAACAAATATATCCAGAATATACATAGTTCTCCCCCTTTTGGCATTTAGCAATATAGACTGCAGATGAATGAATAGCATAGAAACTGCAGTATAGACAATTAATAGTGATGCAACCACACCAAGCAGAGAAGAAACAGTATATGAATAATCAAAATGAGTCACTAGCATAAAATATAAAACTACGATAAGCATAAAATGTCATCACACACAACCAGAGTTTTAGAACATCCAAGTACATAAATCCAAAAACAAACTAAATAACTAGAAATCAAAATGCATCAACTAAGATCATCATCATCAGCAGCAGATAGTAGCCAATCTCCATCACGGAGCACGAGAGGGCCCAGCAGAGTCTGAATGATCAGTGAAAAAGCGGCTGGGGTCCACGATAGCAGCATCCGGATCCAGGTACCGCATGACCCAGGGGTCGTCAATGCGATATCCAGCGCGACCAGGATCCCGCTCCATGGGAATGGGCATAAAGGGGTGACGAGACATGGAATACCGGATATCATGCAGCGAGTTGCTGAGGGCACTCATCTGCAGGGTAGTCCGATAGTCCATCTGAGTCCAGCGATCGTCCTCAAGAGCAAAACGATCCCAGAGTATAGTCTGAATAGACTCAAGAGTGGCAGGTAGAGGTGGTGCATCCTGACCGAGTGGAGGGGCGTCAGGCTCCTCATCATCAGACTGCTCAGAAGTCTCAGGAGAGGCGACGACTGCCTGAAGACGTCGTGCCTTGGAAAGGAAAGCAGGAGCAGGCAAGAACTGATAGTCATGAATAGGAATGATGAACGCACGAAAAATCATAGGAAGGTATAAAGGATAAACCAAGGCTCTTGGTTTCTTCCTACAGTTTATCATCCAGTCCATCATTGTCCGTGAAAGATTGAAGGGGATACGATAATGAAGGTGATACAAGGCAGAGATCTCAAAGTATGTAACTTCATCGGTGGAGCCAGCTTTTGGTAAGATAGTGTTGAAAATAATTCGATGAAGCTCATAGAAATATGGGTTGAGATGCTTGGCCATAAGTTTGCGAGGACTTATGTTAGGGGCACATAATTCCTCCTTGAAACCTTCAAGAGAAGTTTTACCAACAAATTGGAATTGGCGAGCTTCCACAAGCTTATCCCAAATATCGAGATCTTGAAGTGCAAGATACTCGCCCAACTCGGAAGCATCAAAAGCAATATCAATGCCGGCAACCCGGGAATAGATGTGGGTCGCATCGTGAGTCAAATTGCAATAAAACATTTGGATGGCGCTACGATAAATGACAAAGTTTGAGGCAACTAACTCATCCAAACATAGATCACGAAACAAAGATTTATATTGAAAAAAGATTATAAAATTTATAGGATGTCCCCCGAACACTGGACGAGTCCGAAAGTCGCTAAACCACTCGTTAGATGCGTCTAGCGACACAAACAATCGGTCGTCATATGTATTAGGATCGTGGGGACTAGGCGGGTTGAACAACGGATGAATGGGTTGTTGTTCAGCTACTTGCTCAATGGGAGGAGGAGGATTCGAAGAGGAAGCTCCCTCAGTTCGGATCCTCTTCCCACGATTTGGCAAGCGAGGAGCCATTTGCAAGAAAATAGAGAACTTGAAATGGAGAAAAGGAAGGAGATATACCTGAAATCAACAACAAACAGTGGAAGAGAATGATGAGAAACCCCTTTTCCTTGATTTTGAGGAGTAATGGAGCACTCTTGATAGAAAACTAGGATTAGGGTTTGTAGGAAAAAGTTTGGAGAGGTGGAGAAGAAGGAAAGAATGAAGGAGAGAGATGAAAACCCGAAAATAAAGAGAGGGTTTTCTTTGGTCGGAGGGAATCTGGACCGTACGATCTAAAATGATCAAACGGCTGAGGCTGTCCCCGACGCTGGAACAATGGGACCGAACTCGGCCCGAACTCTGTTAGGGGCAGAGTTCGGCCCGAGTTCTGGATCAGTATTCCAGAACAGAAAAATGGGCTAGAAGATAGAAAAAATGGTTAAGTGTTGAAAAAAGAGTTAGAAATGAGGATAACAGCTTGATGAAATCAATCAAGTAGATAGAGAGGTATACTAATATCAGAATGAACTTAGAAAATATCAAGTAGGCAATAATAAATCAAAACAAACCATATAATAAACAAGGAAATATATTATAATTCAATAGTTTGAATTTGCCATGGGTTAGCTGCAGGGGCCGGATCCCAGCTAGCGGTAGTCCTGAGGACTAGTGCACCGTGTTGCTTAGGCTTTTACGCCTTGTTGTCAGAAGGGCCCTTTCGGCTTGTACCCATAGCAAGTTCATCGTAAGAGAATCATAATATAATCGATATTTACGCAGGTGAGTTTCAATTTATGACAGCTTCATCTAAAATTCCAAGTTCACGACAAAGGAAATTGAAGCGCTCTTCAGATAAAGGCTTAGTAAAGAAGTCTGCTAGCTGATGATCAGTGTCAATAAACTCTAAGTTAATCGTGCCATTTTGCTGATGATCACGCAAAAAGTGGTGTCTAATTTCAATGTGTTTTGTGCGTGAGTGACAGATAGGGTTCTTAGTCAAGTTAATAGCACTAGTATTATCACAGAATATAGGAATGTGCATGAAAGATAGATTATAGTCTTCAAGGGTTTGCTTCATCCACAGAATTTGTGCACAATAACGCCCAGCTGCGATATATTCAGCTTCTGTTGTGGATAGTGCGACAGAATTCCGTTTCTTGCTAAACCAAGAGACTAAAGCCTTTCCTAATAAATGACACGTGCCGCTTGTACTTTTACGGTCGACCTTGCATCCAGCGAAATCAGTATCAGAGTAACCAATAAGGTCAAATGATGTTGACTTGGGATAACATAGGCCCACTGTAACCGTACCCTTAAGGTATCGAAAGATACGCTTAACAGCGGTCAAGTGTGATTCCTTAGGATTTGCTTGATATCTAGCACATAGGCAAACACTAAACATGATATCGGGGCGACTAGCAGTTAAATAAAGTAAGCTGCCTATCATACCTCGATACTTACGTTGATCAACGGGTTTGCCGCTCTCATCTGGTTCGAGTTTGGTTGAATTAGCCATTGGAGTGCTGATTGGTTTGACGTTGTCAAGATCGAACTTCTTCAGCATGTCCTTTGTATACTTCGACTGACAGATGAAAGTTCTATTAGCCATTTGTTTTACTTGCAGCTTGCAGACCAAGAAAGTAGTTGAGTTCTCCCATCATGCTCATCTCAAATTCTGTCTGCATACACTTGGCAAATTCTTGACATAGGGTTTCATCAGTAGAACCAAAAATGATATCATCAACATAAATTTGAATTAATAGAATAGTGTCTTTAAAAGATTTTATAAAAAGTGTAGTGTCAATTTTTCCTTTTGAAAAACCTTTCTCAAGCAAGAAACTGCTTAGCCTTTCATACCAAGCTCTGGGGGCTTGTTTAAGGCCATATAGCGCTTTCTTTAGCTTGAACACGTGGTCGGAAAATTTGTGATTTTCAAAGCCAGGGGGTTGTTTTACATAAACTTCCTCCTTAATAAACCCATTCAAGAAAGCACTTTTCACATCCATTTGAAATAATTTGAAATTTTGATAATTTGCAAATGCACAAAGCATCCGAATGGATTCTAGTCTAGCAACTGGAGCATACGTCTCATCGTAGTCGATACCTTCCTCTTGGTTGTATCCTTGAGCTACTAGACGAGCTTTTTGCGTGTGACTGAACCATCTTCATTTACTTTGTTTCTAAAAACCCATTTAGTACCAATTATCGAGTGATTAGTCGGTCTAGGAACTAGTTCCCATACTTGACTCCTCTCGAATTGGTTGAGTTCATCTTGCATAGCAGAAATCCAAAATTTATCATTAAAAGCTTCAGAAATGTTTTTCGGCTCAACTTGTGAAATAAAGGCAGTGCTAGCAATAGAGTCTCTTAGTGATGATCTGGTAGTTACTCCACGTGAAACTTCATCTATCACTAAATTTTTTGGATAAGAAGGCTTGAAAGAAAATTTCTTAGGCAAGCCCTCCAGAGAATTAGTTTCGGTTGAGGTATTCATTGGAGTAGAAGTTGATGGCTCAACGTCATCATCAAGAGTACATGCTGCACTGTTATCTTCATCAAAAGTCACATTTGTTGACTCTTCCACAATTAGTGAGCGTTTATTAAAGACTCTATATCCCTTACTCTTGGCAGCATAGCCAAGGAAAATACCATCGTCAGCTTTGGCATCAAATTTGCCTAAGTTGTCTTTGGTGTTAAAGATAAAACATCTACATCCAAAAACTTTAAAATAAGAAACATTGGGGGTTCTCCCAAACCAAAGTTCATAGGGTGTTTTCTTCGTAATGGGACGAATGAGCACCCTATTCAAAATGTGGCATCCTGTACTGACAGCTTCTGCCCAGAAATATTTCGGAAGTGAAAATTTATTCAACATGACTCTAGCCATATCGTCGAGAGTCCTATTCTTCCGCTCCACAACACCATTTTGTTGAGGAGTTCTTGGACAAGAAAATTCATGATCAAAACCATTTGCATTACAAAAATTTTCAAAATCATAATTTACGAATTCGCCTCCATGATCACTTCGGATTCGAGTAATCATGTAGCCTTTTTCGTTTTGAACTTTCTTTACAAAAACTTTGAAAACAGAAATAGCATCGCTCTTATTTGCGAGAAAGAAAACCCAAGTAAATCTTGAAAAATCATCAACAATAACAAATGCATAAAGCTTGCCCCCAAGACTAGCTATTCTACTAGGACCAAATAAATCCATATGAAGTAGTTGCAGGGGTCTAGTAGTACTTACAGAGTTGATGGAATGAAATGAGGATTTGGTTGCCTTGTTTAATTCACATTCGGCACATACCGTATCCTTTTTGAATGTGATGTCGGGCAATCCTCTCACTAGCTTCTTGGTCGATAGCCTGGATATAGTATCCATATTGGCATGACCAAGACGCTGGTGCCAAAGTAGTCGTTCATCTTTGTGGGCATATAAGCATCTACCTACATTGTTAGTATCTATAGAAAGATAGAAAATATAAATGTTATCCTCTCTTTTCCCTTCAAAAACAATGTCTCCTGTTGACCTATCATAGATGAGGTAATTGTTTTATCCAAAGTTAATATCATATCCATGGTCAGCAAGATGACTAATGCTGAGCAGGTTATGCTTTAACTAGGTCACTAGGCAGACATCCTTTATTACATGAGAAGGAGGATGACCAATAATACCATTACCTATTATGTGCCCTTTTAAATTGTTACCGAAGGATACGTATCCTTCTCTCTTCATCGATAGTGATGCGAAAAGATTTGCGTCTCCTGTCATATGTCGCGAGTATCTACTATCGAGAATCCACTTACTTTCAGTTGAGGAGAGAAGGTCTACCTACATCAAGAGTAGATGTGACCTTTGGTACCCGAGTTCTTGAGGGTCCTGAAAAGTTAGTTTTCGGAAACCATGCATATATCTTTTTGTCTACCAGTCTTCTAACTCTACATTGTGGTAAAATGTGTCCATGTGATCCACAGTAGGTACATATAGCATTTTTATTTATACTAGGAGCATGAGAATAATATCTATAAGCAACAGGATGTGGATGGACATGATGTGCAGAGTTAGCATGGTGATGATAATTATGCATAGAATGAGTGGTATGGTGATGATGTCTATGTGGCATAGCATGATGATATTGTCTATGATGTGTGACATTTTTAATATTGTCTATATGGCATGGCATGTGGGTGTGGCATGGTATGATGATTTTGTCTATGTGGCATATGATGATTTTGTCTATATGGCATGGCATGATGATGATTTCTATATGTAGAGTGATGTTGGTTGTGTCTTTGTGCAGTATGATGAGGGGTATTCTTACGTACACGTGGTTTATGGAAGTTTGTGTATATAAAAGCATGGTTATGTGCTGCATGAGGATGACGTGGTTGACTATCATGAGTGGTGTTGTGCCCATGTGATTGGGTTTGAGGTTGAACAACCTGTTTACCCAATTTGGTTTCTAATCTCTTAGAAACAGCTTGCAGTTCATCAACCTTAATATTTAAGCCATATATCTTAGTCATGGAAATCTTGTGTCTACTCTTTTCTTCAGCAAGCAACGTGTTGAGAGTAGTGATTTCTTGAGTTTGTTGCTCAATACGTGCTTCAGCATTATGTAAGCTTATTTTAAGCTTGGACACTTCATTTGTGACATCAGTGGGTGACGTGTCTCTAACATTATCAAGAAGTAAAATTTTTTTTTTGTATCTCATCTTCAAGACTTTTGATTTTGTCCTTGGCATGTTTGTATTTACCGATGACCTTTTTGTGATCATCGAGTAAATCAGTAAAGGCATCGCCAAGTTCATCAAAAGAGAAGTCATCTAAAGTTTCGTTAGATACCTTGTTGGAAGTTGCCATTAGGCACACTTTGCCTTATCTTGAGGAGAGTCCTTTTCTTCCTCGGAGTCACTCGCTTCACTTTCATGCCAAATGCTTGTGTTGGCATATTTCTTTGATGAGTTCTTTTTATATGGCTTCTCATAGCGGTTGCTCTTATTCAAGAATGGACAGTCTTTTCGGACATGTCTAGTCTTCTTGCAGCCATAGCAGGTTGGCTCTTCTTCATCGTCTTTTTGTGGTTCCTTCTTTTTTCTATTGAAGCGAAGGAACTTCTTGAAGTTGCGAACCATGAGAGCTTGGTCTTCGTCATCCGAGTTGTCATCTTCGGTCTCATCGTGCTCAGCCCTTCGTCGATGAGCTTTGAGAGCGATCTCCTTAGTCTTCGGAGCAGGCTCTTCGAAGTCCTTGAGGTCAAGCTCGTGAGTCATGAGCTTACCCATCAAGGTCTCCATTGACATGGTTGTGAGATCGTTCCCTTCTATGATAGCTGTCACCTTAGGGTTCCAAATCTTTTGTAGCCCCCTAAGCAACTTGCGAATCTTCTCATGATTTGAATATTGCTTTCCAAGTGAAGACAGGGGGTTGATGATGTCGAGGAATCTTGTGAACATCTGTGTGATCGTCTCGTTTGGCTTCATCTTGAATGCCTCGTATTCTTGCGTAAGACGACTAATTTTTGATTCCTTGACTTGTGTGGTTCCTTCATGCGTCACTTCTAGAAGCTTCCATACTTCGTGGGATGTGGTGCATGTGGATACCCTGTTAAACTTATTCCTGTCTATAGCACAGAATAAAGCATTAATAGCTCTAGCGTCTAGACTTGCCTGTTTCTTCTCTTCGTCAGAATATTTGTCATGTGATTTCTCAATGAGATCACCGTTGACAACTATCCTGGCGGGCTTTTTGTAACCGTCAGTGACGACTGTCCACAGGTCGAAATCTAGAGACTTGAGATAAAAACTCATCCTTGTTTTCCAATACGTGTAGTTAGTTCCATCAAATAGGGGAGGCCTATGAGTGGACTGTCCTTCACCGTGATTGGAAATCAAGGATTGTGTGGTTGCCATGGATCAGCTCTAGGATGTAAATCCTTGTAAAGAGAACAGAGCCCTGATACCAATTGAAGAACAGTTTGGCAACTCTAGAGGGGGTGAATAGAGTTTATATAGAAAATAACCGATTAAAAAATAACTCTTTCACGATCTATGAATAATCAGAGTAAAATACGGAAAGTAAATGAAGAGCAAGAAAGCATACGCAAACACAGCGATTTTAACCTGGTTTCCCTCGTGGAGGACTAGTCCAGGCCTGAGAACTCTAGCTCAGGATTAAATCCACTATTTGTGAAATAGTAGTTTACAACCCGTACCTTTTCTTCAGAAGAGCACGTCAACTTCTTACAGAGGATCGCAGTGGCGATTTGCTTGGAATTGTCCAAGCGACTTCTTCAACTCTTGCACAAGAATCCTAACTGAGAGATGCTGAGCACTCGAGACTTAGGAGGCTTGTGGCTAGTAGATGGGAAAGGTATGGCTTATTTGAGCTATAAGAGAGAAGAGAAGAGAAGATTGGATAATTTGAAATGAGAGAATTCATGCCCTATTTATAGTGTTTTTATAGGCAGAATTCGGCCAGAATTCGGGTAGGAAAATTCAAAAATTTGGCCGTTGGACAACTAGCAACCAGCTAACCCTAAAATTAGGGTTCCTGATTTCTAGGGGACAGAGTTCGGCCCGAACTCTGTATGGAGGCAGAGTTCGGCCCGAACTCTGTCTCCAGAGCACAGAGTGGTTCTAAGGGGACCATTGGGCAATTTCTGGTTTGGTGGAGCTTGGGATTATTGGGTAGGCTATAGTCTAAGTTTCAAGAGCTCAGCATGACTCAGATTACATTAGTCTAGACTCAAAGAAAGTGTAAAATACAGACTCAAATTTAACTGAGAAGCGGAGGCTGAGCTGTCGTCTGTCTTGAGCTTAATGCAGACGTCGTGTGTCGTATTGAATTATTACAGATATTATTTAGTCAATGTTGTCAATATTTGGTTGACTGTGACTTTGTGTCAACAACTCGTTCAATTCGGAAGGTAATAAAGTTTACTCCACCAAGAGAGTACGAAGTGTCACACCGTGATTCAACAGAACCGATCGTCCTCGTATGGACTTGATACCGCACGAGCCTAAATTGTGCTCGCACAAGGCGGATATCAAACGACCAATTACGCGACTTAGTGACGTGGTCATCGCACAGAAGTCCCGATAAAAGAAGTTGAATAACACAAGGTGGATAGAAACAAAATCTTTTTTATTAATAATGCGACAAAATTATAAGGGCACGAGGCCAAGATTACAATCACTCAAGCTCACACTCTCTATGATTACAATCACTCAGGCTCATACTCTCTCTGATTACAATCACTCAGGTCACTCTCATCTCCCAATACAAAAGAATCACGCCCTTTGACTTACAACTTGAAGAAGGCGATGTGCATACATTATATCCCGTATAGGTGAAGTCTTCAATAAGGTCGCACGCCTTGAAATGTCAAGGAAACTCCATGTCTCGACGTGTCCAAGTGAGCTTCGTACCATGCATGCTGCTACCTAAAACCTACACACAACAAATTGTGGGATATCAGTATATTGAATGTACTAGTGGGGAAGCCTCTTGCTCATCCATACAATGCCAATACGTTCATTTAGTGAGTGCGCACTAGGATTTTAGTAATCTTTCTAATCTTGTCTTAGGATCAGTTTCAATGACATATATATTACAAGTCTACTCGTGTTGCGATAATGTGATCGTGCCCCAAATTATTACGACCGTGCTGCACAACAATGTCAAACTTGCCTTCCGGCCTTCCCGTTTCAACATACAACCGACTCGATCAATTCTTGAGAACTTCATGTCTAGCTACTTTGAAAACCAAATGCCACAAACAGCGCCCAAGCACTTGACTTTTTTGAGAAAAATCTTAGGCTCAATGATTGTGATGCATACCGTGCACACATTTCTTGACTCGTCGTGTCGTGCATTACTTCTTGACTCAATCTAAGACATGCACGCGGATCGTCACAAGCACACTGACTCATCTATATGAAATGTCACTGGCATAATAAGCTATCTGTGGATATAGATTGGTGCAGACGAGGTCCTTACGACACGTATAGAGACCCCCATCGAAGGCCTCAAATTACCAGATGCCTATCTAGCTCAGCTGTATCGCAACATCCTCCTAAGATTAATCGGTCCCGTGGCCCCTGGTTGCCGTTCGAGGAAGTAAAACCTTGTGCACAAGTTGTCTAATGACCATGCATGACTCGACTCAACTTACCATCCTACACAGTTATTACTCAGCTTAGTGTTTCCATCTCTATGCAACTCCCAAGCGAGAGACTGCCTCGATGACAAATGGTCCTGAGAACTTTTCGTATTTTGATACTTCCTGACTACTGTAATGCCTATTGTTCGTATTACGTATTTTGGTATACTTATACGTACTTTGACTTGTATTGCATGACACCTTGCTTGGTTTATTTCAACATTTTCAATTGTTTGGTTTATTCTTGGGTTGGTTCGGCTTGGCTTGGTTTACTTGGTTCAAAAATGAACCAAAGGAAAACCCCTACCTACCACCCCCATCATTATTTATTAACCCCAACCACCTTTCTCTCTCTTCATTCAATCTTTTTCATTGCTGCTCTTCTTCTTCTTCTTCCTCACTGAACCCCACCGTAGGCAAGTGCAACTTGCTTCTTAAGGGATCTTAATTTTTATTGTTCCATTCTCTTCTTTACATGATTATAAACCTCTTTAGAACTTGGAGTTTTTAATTTTGATGGATAGATTCTTCTAGATCTACATTTTAACTTTGAGTTCATGGAGTTTTCTTGGTTTTGATCTACTAAAACTTGTTATTTTCGAAAACTAATAGTTCCATGAGCAAGAGCACGAAATTTCGTGTGAATTTGGTTTTTGATTCACCTCATTTCGAGTTAAAATGAAATTTTTATGGCCAAAACAAGTTTTTCTGAATTTTCATGTCGGCTGAAGAATGTGGGCTGGCGTAAAATAAGATTTTACGCAGGGAAGCTAGCGTAAAATCGATTTTTACGCAGGAAGGCTTGCGTAAAATGAAATTTTACGCTGGATTGTATCCATAATGTGAAATTTTACGCAGGGAACCCAGAAATTGCGTATTTTACGCTGGATTGTATCCAGAATGTAAAATTTTACGTTAGGAACCCTAGAATTACGTATTTTACGCTGGATATCATCCAGAATATAATATTTTACGCAGGGAACCCTGAAATTGCATATTTTACGCTGAATGGTGCCCAGAATGTAAAATTTTACGCTGGAACCCTCCCCTTTTACATATTTTACGTAGGATTGATTTTTTGGCATAAAAAGTGCACAGAATGACTGTTTTTGCCAAATTAAGCTATTTTCTAGCCATAATTTCGAAAAACTTAAAACATGAAAGTTTTAGATCTCTGTCTCGCCTTTTCGAATATTTCTGGAGCACCTCAGTTTGAGTTCGTATGTGGAAGTTATGCCCCGTCTTCCTGAGCCGCAAGATTCCTCTACAACTCTTGCACCATGTTTATATTTAGTTATTGCATACACGCTTATACCAGGTTAAATGTTAATTTTAAATAATGACATGACATGATGGTGACCCGTCGTGGCGCACTCTTGACAGTGAATTCGACATAATATATATCTCGAATGCGGTTGCGACGGCTAGCATTTTGTGACAGAATTTAATGACCTGGACATCGTGGATGATTGTGTTTGTACAAAATAAACCAGTACTGTCTTGCATCATGTCTAGGATAGGGATCCCTGAGTACCACGGTCAGGGATACCTACAGTAATTGACTAAGGCTAATAAACTAGAATAATTCAGTAGACATGAAGAGATTCCCAGCTACAGGCAATCCCGTTATCTGGGCGCATTAAGTGGACTTGTAGCCTACCGATGAGCAGGGCACATTTCCATACACACAGTCACGTGTTGCATTCTCCATAAACGAACATTTGACCTGGATAACCGGATGGTCTGCAGGGCTTGTGGCTATTGGGATAATCTCATTGCATCTTGCTAGTAACTAGGCATGTGATAACCCTAGTTAGTTAAAAGTATCAAGCCGTACTCTTGATTGGCCGTGATTGACTGGATGGAGTTTATCCCAGCTTAGTCTTGTCCCGATCCTGTACAAGATTGTGACACGACATGATTATTGATGCTTGCCTTAACAATAAAGATCAGGGGTCCAGTTCTGTTCAGGCGAAGGGTTACAACCCCGGTCCTTATTTGGTTTAAGGGTTGTAACCTGGCTCCCGGAGCAGTTCTGTGTCCTCTCTTCGTTATTGTCTTATTGCAACCCCATGCCACGCTCATCATGTTTTACCTTACTGCAACGACATGATTAATTATTTATACTGGCCTTAACAATAAAGATCAAGGGCCCAGTTCTGTTCAGGCGAAGGATTACAACCCCGGTCCTTCTTTGGTTTAAGGGTTGTAATCTGGCTCCCGGAGCAGTTCTGAGTCCTCTCTTCGTTTATTGTCTTGTTACCTTACCATTAGTATTGAGACGGGTTTCTATTCAGGTGAAGGGCTGCAACCCCGGTCCTTGTTTGGTTTAAGGGTTGCAGTCTGGCTGCTTGAATGGTTTCCTCGTACTCAATTTATTATTGTTATTTCTATTATTATTATGATCATTACTTTATAAGCTCTCTTAAATTATTCTATTATGATGTGCTGGTTTTAGTTCCTAAGTGAAGCCTCCTTTGTGGCACTTGCTCTTTCTGGGGTCTGACCCAGCTGGTTTTGTATGGCCAGATATCGGAGCAGTCCCAGAGGATCTACCTAACCTCCAGCCAGATGGTGACCACCAGGCGTAACCCTGGCAACGAGTGGGTTTCTTTTTGTCCTCCCACTTTATTGTAAAATTATTCTTTTGAGGCGTTTAGCCGACGAGCACGTGTTAGCTCGATTGCACCTTTATTTATTCTCTGCTTACGGGCTGTAACATGATTGACAGATCCTAGGGTTGATCATGTATGACTTAACTCTTGCTAGTCTTGACATTTTGTACGACTAGCTTCATGATCATCCAATATGTAATGTATGAGACGCCTTGCTATTATATATTTGGTGCTCTGACATCTTGTAACTATTATTGTTTGCTTGAGATTGAGACAATAGGCTTGATCATGACCATAGGAGACTGTTGGCTTGTAGTTAAACCCTCATGTATCTAGACAGCCGTGACAGTATAGCGAGGTGGGTTGCACTTCAATATACGTAGCTGGCTATGTACGCCCCCGCTCTCCAGTATTCTGGTTCTGGGGCGTTACATGGTTTAGTGGTGGCCCATGCAGGTCTTGTGAATCAAGATATGTGAGGGTTTACCGAATAAATGTCTCAATCAGCACCCGCCCTTGATCTCTGCTCGTATCCTCTTGATCCCTGAAAATCTTGACCTGACCACATACTTGTATCGTTGATCTGTCCTGGTCCTTCCTTATTTTTTTCCTATGTCGTCTTCTTCAGCGGCATTGTTCCTGGACCTGTCGATCAGCAAGACGGAGCACCTTCCGTAGACCAGCCGCAACCTGGAGATCAAGCCCAGCATTCAGGAGTAGCCTCCAGAGTCGTGCCTACCGGAGGAGAACCACCAGTTCAGCCCGTCCAGCCTGCAGAGCCTGATGATGGCACTTTGGTGGGTCTCATCAGGTCATTATTAGCCTCCCAGGATTGTCGAGGAGATGTCTTGCACCAGGCGGTGGCAGACGCTTTGACCAGAGAAGGTCATCAGGGTAACAGCGCGGCCAACAACTTCAAGCACTTGAACCCTCCCTTCTTCGACGGCAGTGAAGATACGATCGCTGTAGATGCATGGCTTCAGGACACAGAGGTGATTCTAGAAGCAGCCAGGACTCCAGAGAACGAGAAGGTGGCCGTAGTGCGCCTGAAGTTACTAGATCTTGCCCGCAGCTGGTGGACAGCGCAAGACGATGGTTTAGTGGCCCCTATTTTATGGGCAGTATTCAGGGAGAGATTCCAGACCAAATATTTTGATGTTGTAGCTCGGTACGATCTACAGACGAGGTTCACCAATCTGAAGTAGATGGATAGGACGGTCGATGGATATGCGGCCAAGTTCTCCAGGCTTAGTCGGTTTGCTCCTACCTTGGTGGCGATCGAGTTCGATAGAGCCCAGCTGTTCCAGCAAGGGCTTCACCTCGAGATCTTGTTATCAGTGGAGTAGTTTGAGCATCAGACTTTTGATGCAGTCCTGAGGGCAGCTAGGAGGCATGAGTATACCTCCCAGAGGATCGTGGATATGACCGGAGGTCGAAAGCGATCCCATGGTCAGATGAATCAGTCTTCAGCACCAGCCCCGGCGGCCAGGGCTTTGACCATTGGAGCTCCGAGGCGGGCGGCCTCAGTGACGTCGGTTCAGCATTCCACCCCGACGCACCCTCAACAGCAGAAGCAGAAGCAGTCTTCCGCAGCAGGATGTTCCCACTGCGGGAAGCCCGGGCATGTAGTATCTGAGTGTCGTAGAGCGCAAGGATTGTGCTTGGTTTGTGGTGCCCCGGACCACAGGGTTGGGAACTGCCCGAACAGGGAGAGTTCATCGGCCTTCTCTAGTCCTTCAGTTAGAGGACCAGCACCAGTCCAGCAGCAGCAGCAGCTGTAGTACCCATTCCCGAGGCCATTGCCGACGCAAGCCCAGGCATTCCAGCAGCAGAGACTGCAGCAGTATGTCCAAGCCCTGATCCAGAGCAGACAGAGAAGTTTTCAGCAGAGGGGACCCGCACCCAGAGGACATGGTCAAGTGCTGGCCTTGACCATAGAAGAGGAAGGAATAGCACCCGGTGAGGTAGTGGCAGGTACTATTCTCGTCAACACCTTTCCAGCTTCAGTATTATTTGATTCTGGTGCCTCGTATTTATTTATGTCTGCACGATTTGCGACACGGATAGGACTGGAACCCGAGTTATTATCCGTAAGGCTCAATATACTTACTGGTAACGGTCTTGTGGGAGTAGATAGAGTGTTTTCCTCGTGTCGGGTCGTAGTTAGCGGTAGAGAGTTTCCCGCTAGGTTAATAGAATTCCCGATGGCCGATTATGATGTGGTCTTAGGGATGGATTGGTTGAGGGACCAGTATGCCAGGATAGATTACCATATTGGCAGGGTTATTTTTAGTATCCCAGGCGAGCCAGAGTTTTTCTTTTCCCGAGGCGAAGTTGAACCTTCTCCTCCCGTATTGCGGATGGCAGTAGCAGCAGTGCAGTTACCCCGGATCGTCGAGGAGTTTCTAGATGTTTTCCCAGAAGAGCTTCCAGGAATGCCGCCAGAGCGAGAGATCGAGTTCACCATAGACTTGATCCCCGGGACCGCACCTGTGTCAGAGAGAGTCTACAGGATGGCGCCGTCAGAATTGGAGATATTGTACAAAATGATTGAAGAACTCAGGACCAAGGAATTCATTCGTGCTAGTGGATCGCCTTGGGGAGCCCCGATACTTCTTGTGAAAAAGAAGGATGGTATGTCCAGATTATGTGTTGACTATCATACCATGAACTCAGTAACAATCAAGAACAAATATCCTCTCCCAAGGATAGATGACTTGTTTGATCAACTCAGAGGAGCAGCAGTATTCTCGAAGATAGATTTGCGGTCAGGGTACCACCAGATCAGAGTCAGAGAGCAGGACATCCCGAAGATGGCATTCAGGTCTAGATATGGACATTGGGAGTTCTTGGTTATGCCATTTGGAGCAACCAATGCGCCAGCTGTATTCATGGACCTCATGAATCGCATCCTCATGCCTTATTTGGATCAGTTCGTGATTGTGTTCATAGACGACATCCTGGTCTATAGCAAGAGTAAAGCGGAGCATGAGCAGCATCTCAGAGTTGTCCTCCAGATTCTTCGAGAGCACCAGTTGTATGCCAAGTTCAGTAAATGCGAGTTCTGGCTTGATCGTATTTCGTACTTAGGTCATATCATCACCAGAGGAGGAGTAGAAGTGGATCCCCAGAAGATCGTGGCTATCGAAACGTGGCCAGTGCCCAACACAGTTGCAGAAGTTTGCAGTTTTCTTGGATTGGCCGGCTACTACCGGCGATTTGTTTCGGACTTCGCTCGAATTTCAGCACCACTGACGCAGTTAATCCGTAAGGATGTGTAGTTTGCTTGGACATCAGAATGTCATGATTCTTTTAAGAAGTTGAAGCGAGGCTTGATGACGGCACCCATTCTCACACTTCCAGATGGGACCGGAGGATTCTCAGTGTATTGTGATGCTTCAGGCCGAGGTTTAGGATGTGTTTTGATGCAGCATGGAAAGGTAATAGCTTATGCGTCACGACAACTTCGTGATCATGAGAGGAATTATCCGACCCATAACTTGGAACTGGCAGCAGTAGTGTTTGCACTCAAGCTTTGGAGATACTACTTGTATGGAGATAGGGTGAAGATTTTCACCAATCACAAGAGCCTGAAGTATGTGTTCACTCAGAAGGATCTTAACATGCGTCAGAGGAGATGGCTAGAGCTGCTTGTAGATTATGATATCAACCTGCAGTATCATCCTGGGAAGGCCAACGTTGTTGCAGATGCATTGAGCAGAAGAGCCAGAGTTTATTTTCTGATAGCGCAACCAGAGTTGTTAGCAGATCTTCAGAAGATGGGTACAGAAGTTGTCATCCCCACCAATGTGGCATTGATGGCCAGCATGCAAGTTCAATCCAGTATAGTTGAGAGGATCAAGATAGCTCAGTCATCAGATTCTAAGCTTCAGCGGCTTAGGACAGAATGTGTAGCAGGGTGAAGACCAGAATTATGTATCCATGAAGAGGGTACACTTCGACATGGTAAGCGTCTTTGTGTACCCAGTGGAGATATCAGACGGGAAGTCATGGCCGAAGCTCACAGTTCTCAGTATTCGATTCATCTCGGTGGCACGAAGATGTACCAAGATATCCGTCAGCACTTTTGGTGGAATGGCATGAAGAGGGAGATAGCCCGGTTTGTCTCTCGATGTTTGGTTTGCCAACAAGTTAAAGCTGAACATCAGAGGCCGGCTGGACTACTTCAGCCCTTGCCAATTCCAGAATGGAAGTGGGAGCATATAACCATAGATTTTGTGACTGGATTACCTAGATCCCCAGCTGGTCGAGATGCTATTTGGGTTATAGTTGACCGGCTCACGAAGGTGGCCCACTTTCTTCCGTTCAGAGTTGGTCAGTCGACGGCTCAGCTGGCAGAGATATACCTCAGGCAGGTAGTCAGGATGCATGGAATACCAGTCAGTATCACCTCAGACAGAGATTCGAGATTTACGTCGCACTTTTGGCGTAGTCTACAAGAGAGTTTGGGAACTCACCTCCAGTTCAGCTCAGCTTATCACCCACAGACAGATGGCCAGTCAGAACGTACGATCCAGACTCTCGAAGATATGTTGAGATCATGTACACTCGACTTCGGCGGTTCGTGGGAAGATCACCTGTACCTGGTAGAGTTTTCTTACAACAATAGTTTCAAAGCTAGCATCCAGATGGCCCCGTTCGAGGCACTGTATGGTAGGAAGTGCAGATCCCTACTAGCATGGGACGATGTTGGAGAAAGGCAGATGTTTGGTTCCGAGTTGATCACTCAGACAGTTGAGGTGGTCAGGAGAGTTAGAGATCATCTTCGCGTTGCCCAGGATCGCCAGCGCCATTGGGCCGATTCTCATCGGCGTCCCCATGAATTTTCTGTCGGCGACCATGTATTCCTGAGGATCTCGCCTAACCGTGGCGTCATTCGTTTCGGCGTACGGGGACAGCTTAGTCCTAGGTATATAGGGCCGTTCGATATCCTGGAGCGAGTAGGAGATGTGTCCTATCGTCTCGCTCTTCCGCCGTCCCTGAGTGAGGTACATGACGTGTTCCATATATCCCAACTGCGATGGTATATCCCGGATCCGAGCCATATCCTGGATCCTTCGGAATTGGTTGTTGGTACCAACCTTTCGTATGAGGAGAGGCCCGTATCTATATTGGACCGGAGAGAGAAGATACTCAAGAACAAGACTATTAAGTTAGTCCGAGTTGCTTGGGGTCATCACTCTTTGGGTGAGTCAACGTGGAAGCGTGAGGATGATATCCGATCGCGATATCCCGACCTGTTTGACTCGTGAGGTATAATATCTTTCTTATGCCTCAGGCCTTCGATTCCTTGCTTGCATAAATAATTGCTTGATTGCTTAACTAGTATAGCTTGCCTGTGATTAGTATAGCTTGTCCTTGCATCTCTAGCCTCTTGATTAAATTCCGAGAACAGAATTCTTTTAAGGTGGGGAGAGTTGTAATGCCTATTGTTCGTATTACGTATTTTGGTATACGTATACGTACTTTGACTTGTATTGCATGACACCTTGCTTGGTTTATTTCGACATTTTTAATTGATTGGTTTATTCTTAGGTTGGTTCGGCTTGGCTTGGTTTGCTTGGTTCAAAAATGAACCAAAGGAAAACTCCTACCTACCACCCCCATCATCATTTATTAACCCCAACCACCTTTCTCTCTCTTCATTCAATCTTTTTCATTGTTGATCTTCTTCTTCTTCTTCCTCACCGAACCCCACCGTAGGCAAGTGCAACTTGCTTCTTGAGGGATCTTAATTTTTATTGTTCCATTCTCTTCTTTACATGATTATAAACCTCTTTAGAACTTGGAGTTTTTAATTTTGATGGGTAGATTCTTCTAGATCTACATTTTAACTTTGAGTTCATGGAGTTTTCTTGGTTTTGATCTACTAAAACTTGTTATTTTCGAAAACTAATAGTTCCATGAGTAAGAGCACGAAATTTCGTGTGAATTTGGTTTTTGATTCACCTCATTTCGAGTTAAAATGAAGTTTTTATGGCCAAAACAAGTTTTTCTGAATTTTCATGTCGGCTGAAGAATGTGGGCTGACGTAAAATAAGATTTTACGCAGGGAAGCTAGCATAAAATTAAATTTTACGCAGGAAGGCTTGCGTAAAATGAAATTTTACGCTGGATTGTATCCAGAATGTGAAATTTTACGCAGGAAACCCTGAAATTGCGTATTTTACGCTGGATTGTATCCAGAATGTGAAATTTTACGTTAGGAACCCTGGAATTGCGTATTTTACGCTGGATATCATCTAGAATGTAATATTTTATGCAGGGAACCCTGAAATTGCGTATTTTATGCTGAATGGTGCCCAGAATATAAAATTTTACACTGGAACCCTCCCCTTTTACATATTTTACGCAGGATTAATTTTTTTGGCATAAAAAGTGCACAGAATGACTATTTTTGCCAAATTAAGCTATTTTCTAGCCATAATTTCGAAAAACTTAAAACATAAAAGTTTTAGATCTCTGTCTCGCATTTCCGAATATTTCTGGAGCACCTCAGTTTGAGTTCGTATGTGGAAGTTATGCCCCGTCTCCCTGAGCCGCATGATTCCTCCACAACTCTTGCACCATGTTTATATTTAGTTATTGCATACACGCTTATACCAGGTTAAATGTTAATTTTAAATAATGACATGACATGATAGTGACCCGTCGTGGCGCACTCTTGACAGTGAATTCGACATGATATATATCTCGAATGCAGTTGCGACGGCTAGCATTTCGTGACAGAATTTAATGGTCTGGACACCGTGGGTGATTGTGTTTGTACAAAATAAACCAGTACTGTCTTGCATCATGTCTAGGATAGGGATCCCTGAGTACCACGGTCAGGGATACCTACAGTAATTGACTAAGGCTAATAAACTAGAATAATTCAGTAGACATGAAGAGATTCCCAGCTACAGGCAATCCCGTTATCTGGGCGCATTAAGTGGACTTGTAGCCTACCGATGAGCAGGGCACATTTCCATACACACAGTCACGTGTTGCATTCTCCATAAACGAACATTCGACCTGGATAACCGGATGGTCTGCAGGGCTTGTGGCTATTGGGATAATCTCATTGCATCTTGCTAGTAACTAGGCATGTGATAACCCTAATTTGTTAAAAGTATCAAGCCGTACTCTTGATTGGCTGTGATTGACTGGATGGAGTTTATCCCAGCTTAGTCTTGTCCCGATCCTGTACAAAATTGTGACACGACATGATTATTGATGCTTGCCTTAACAATAAAGATCAGGGGTCCAGTTCTGTTCAGGCGAAGGGTTACAACCCCGGTCCTTGTTTGGTTTAAGGGTTGTAACCTGGCTCCCGGAGCAGTTCTGTGTTCTCTCTTCGTTATTGTCTTATTGCAACCCCATGCCACGCTCGTCATGTTTTACCTTACTGCAACGACATGATTAATTATTTATACTGGCCTTAACAATAAAGATCAGGGGTCCAGTTCTGTTCAGGCGAAGGGTTACAACCCCGGTCCTTCTTTGGTTTAAGGATTGTAACCTGGCTCCCGAAGCAATTTTGAGTCCTCTCTTCGTTTATTGTCTTGTTACCTTACCATAGTATTGAGACGGGTTTCTATTCAGGTGAAGGGCTGCAACCCCGGTCCTTGTTTGGTTTAAGGGTTGCAGTCTGGCTGCTTGAATGGTTTCCTCGTACTCAATTTATTATTGTTATTTCTATTATAATTATGATCATTACTTTATAAGCACTCTTAAATTATTCTATTATGATGTGCTGGTTTTAGTTCCTAAGTAAAGCCTCCTTTGTGGTACTTGCTCTTTCTGGGGTCTGCCCCAGCTGGTTTTGTATGGCCAGATATCGGAGCAGTCCCAGAGGATCTACCTAACCTCCAGCCAGATGGTGACCACCAGACGTAACCCTGGCAACGAGTGGGTTTTTTTTGTCCTCCCCACTTTATTGTAAAATTATTCTTTTGAGGCGTTTAGCCGACGAGCACGTGTTAGCTCGATTGCACCTTTACTTATTGTCTGCTTACGGGCTGTAACATGATTGACAGATCCTAGGGTTGATCATGTATGACTTAACTCTTGCTAGTCTTGACATTTTGTACGACTAGCTTCATGACATCCAATATGTAATGTATGGGACACCTTGCTATTATATATTTGGTGCTCTGACATCTTGTAACTATTATTGCTTGCTTGAGATTGAGACAATAGGCTTGATCATGACCATAGGAGACTGTTGGCTTGTAGTTAAACCCTCATGTATCTAGACAGCCGTGACCGTATAGCGAGGTGGGTTGCACTTCAATATACGTAGCTGGCTATGTACGCCCTGCTCTCCAGTATTCTGGTTCTGGGGCGTTACAACTACTCAGAACGACTATTCTATAGCCCTTTCGCCTAACTTGAACCAACAATGTTCACGCACTACCACCAATCTAGTCATACTCTATACGACAAGCCTTGAAACCGTGGGAACGTGGTAATGTAGCCGTAGGAACGCACTTATTATGACAAGCACTTAACCCATGGAAATGTGCATTAAAATGTTAGGAACATATAGACTATGATGACAAGTCAATTGTCTAAATAAAATCATAAAAAAACTATATTTTAACCAAGTCGTGGGATCGAGAGACCAAGTGCCAATTTGAAAAGACAATGTGAAGTGCTATCTAGGCATGAAGTTCAATATTTCCATGTTATACACAATCTGTCTCTGAACAGAATTATTTCCTTAGCTATGTGTATCCGTCTCTTTTATTAGCATAACTCAGTGCATTAGAAAATAACCAGTTTATTAAGTGTGAAGGTGAAGCAGAGACGAGTTTATTGAAGCCACCCACCTGAACGAGGAGTTGTCTCGACCAAGCGGGACTTCGAGCAAGCCGCTGTATAGCCAAGTTCCAACGCTATTACGTTTATTTGATTCATCATGTTTAACTGTTGAACTGAGTTGGGCAGGGCACTACACGAAGTAAGGCCAACAAATATATACATGCCAGAAATATGATATATGAGGAACATGCTCTTGAGGTTTTATTTAGCCTAATAGAAAGATACTCAAGTGAATATCTCAATATATACATATGTACATGGGATGTATTGGCCTATTTTGACATATGTATATGGGATGTGTTGGCTCATGTGATTATCATGGTGAGGTATTTTTCTAGATGAACTAAGTTTAAATTCTTAAATAAATATTTACGCTGTTTGTCACTTTCTTTAGGAAAATTCCTTAGGACCTAAGTCCCGGAGGGGCTTAGTGATTAGGACTCAGACTCGAACTTGGACTTGGGCTTGGATGAAGGGCACAAAGTGGCACTTTGATGACGCACTTTATACTTTGCACGTACATATCGGGTGCGAGATGGTGCACAACATTTCTACGCACGTGTATCGCTAATAGAATATAGGTAGCAGATGATTTTTTTGGCTATAAATGACCGAACTAACAAATGAGATATGGACGTGATAAGTTCTTGACCTGCCCCATTGTGTAGTACCAAGTCCCACTATCGTGCCTGTTTCTTGTCGCGATGCGGAAAGCACGGTTAAAAAATATTGTCGCTATCGTTGGTTGGGATCGGTTGAATTAAGATTCGTTCCTCATTATGGAATGCCTTCTTCGAAATCAAGTCCTATATTCAGCAGGTTGCGCCTTGAGGATATACTCTGCGGTTGAGTTGGAAAAGATCTCCCGTTGCTCTGCTTTTTCATGTCGTACTTGCTTTTTTAGCTTTGGCTTTCTGAATGTATTTTTCTGAATGTTTTTAATGGATTTTATTGTTTACGTTCTTCGAACTTCGTATTTCATATCAAACTCGAAATAGAAGGGTAGAGTGTTGATGCATTGCTTATGCGATTTCAGGTGATCGCATAAGCACCGTCTAATGCAAGAAGACCTTCCCTCTCGTCTCAAATAATCAAGTTGAGTGCTTGGACCCTCCTCCCCTTTGGTCCCCTTGTTCTCCAATCAATCGATATAATGCTAATTGAAAATAAAAATGACACGAATGCTTAATTTCAATGAACTGTTGCACGATTTCTCACGTACGCTCGCTATAGAACTGTTATGCCATGAAACTGATACATGCTTTCTTATATACATCTACTATAGAACTGTCATATCATAAACTGTTACATGCTTAATATGTTATGGTTGTTATAGAACTGCGATAAGCAGAGATTGAGTCATTGAATAAATATTGCCACAATATGATAAGACAAAGATAAAAATGATTAAGTTGCTCATAAATTAAAGATCATGCTTGAATAACTAGTCCAGCTTTGCAAGGTCATGGATAACTTATGCACAAGAAACGGCTTCCTTGAATGATATCCCGGGACACAGGATCGATTCGGACTAGATGGAAGCAAAAGATAGCTGTGCTAGATAAAATTAAAAAGTGGTTATTCGGTTAACTTTCAACGGAGCTCGATACTTGCGCTTAGTCCAAGATGGCTTATGATACCAGTGACCATCACATATACAAATTGCACACACTATGCTAGTAAATGATAACATTTGACAGGGAAGAACATGGTAAGATTCATATTGCATGGCACATTCTGTCATGGGTAAGTTCTAGCATAATTATGTTTTTATGCCTATCAAATACTTGCATGAAATTCACTACGATGGATAGAAAGATTACAGAATATATAACATGTTTCACTTAACTTCTTGAACCAAATGAGAGCATAGAATTTAAGTAGTCATGCACTAGTACACAACAATGTACCGATCCTCGCTCTCCACAAGTACCCCAAATTAACAAGGAAGTGCCTCTTAGCTGAAGGCGACACTCATGCGTTCTGAAGCCTCGTCTGTGTGCCGAAGGCTTATTTCAAATCATTTTTGAAGGCTCTACGTTCAGTCCAAAAAAAGATGGGTCAACTCCCTACTATAGCAAGTGTTTTGAAGTATTTTGGTTGTATAAAGGGGATGTAATATATGGAACGACTATCTCATCAGCATTCATTTTGTAATCGAGTCAAGTTGTAAGCCTGCACATCAATCATTGTAATAGAGTCTTGTAAATGATGTTTATTATCAATGAAAAAATTCCTTCTATTTCAAATGTGTGTTCAATTTCTCTGCATACTCTATTAGATGTTGTATTTCAGATAACCTTATGACTATGCTTTATGTGAACGTAACTTAGGTTCAGACGACATCACACTCGGGAGACGACTATCGATTCTTCGAAATTGGGGCTTGACATATTGTTGTTAAGAGATACTATAGACACTACAATAAATGTTGATTGAGATTTTGAGAATACGCCGTTTAGAGAAAATATGGAATGATGGTAAAAAGTGTTAAAAGGTAATATGGACATGACAATCGAAAGCTATTAATCCATTAAAGATATAAAGATCAAAACATGATAGACAAGGTGACATGATAGACTATTGATCGCTCAGAGGTATTACTAGATGTACGTAAGGATCAAAACACAACTAGTTTATAGATAAGAGACTTATGTACTAGTTAATAGCCCGCGCATGGGCAAGTTCAAAGTCTGTAATAGACTCCTTAGGATAATGTTTAGAGACGACCTTAGATCAATCTATATCATCTCAAAATTAACCGTGCCAATATATCGAGTATAGTATAAAGAACGATTGTGCTGATTGTGCTTAACAACATATCTTCCTACGAAAATGTGATGTTAGGTACATGTTGGGTCGCACTATGGCATTGTGAACATTCGACACTTGCCTCTGGACCAGGCATGGTCTTTGTTAGGTAGGATTCTGCCTGTAGAATTGCTTTTCAAAGTGCATCCCTCCTATCATTGGACAAATATAAGAGCTCATACACGAAATAACGGACCAGGATATTGGCCAACTGTGCTGGAATATAAAAGGTATATGGTTCCGTAAAACCTGGAGAAACATTTTTCCACATAGACTTGTCATACTTGGTATTCTTTGCCTTTTTTGCTGTTGATGGCCTAGGTAAGCTTTTCGTTGTACATACTAGAGTAGAGGATGATGAATTTTGCCCGAGGTTTGATCATACACCCTAGTGTATTTCATATCTGTTCTTTTGGTTCCAGGCTGTGCGACGTCCATGTCAGCTGCGTGAGCATTATTTTCTTCCTCTGAATCCATTATAGTGATAACGGAAAGATTATCCTCTAGATCCAGGTGGATGGCAATACATGACTTCTGCCTTCTTCTACTCGTTGACTAATTGAGTTCACCTAGGGATGTCTTCCACCGTTCATCTTGAAGAAGATTTGGATGTACCCACATTATCTCTTCTTTCTTTTAGACTGAGAGGCACTTGTTTTCTCGTCGGAGAGATAAATTGACGAGTTTTAACTCTGCCATAGGGAGAGGGACTATACCATCGTGCACTTGTACTTTGAGGAATGTCACCAAATTGTACTAATACTATGTTGGTAACTTTCTTTTGGTCATTGCACAATATGATGGTCTTAGAATCCACCAGCTACTAGATTTTGTCTTTGAGCATGTAACAACACGTAGTTGGGTGGTTCACAAACTGATGAAACTCATAATACATGGGATCATTGGTGCATCATACTTCGTTAGGTCGTTTAGCTTCGAGGATTTGTATTTTTTTTCCATTAAGCAAGACGTGGAAGATCTGTACCATGAAATCCTCATTGAAGGTATAGGTACGCGACGTCCTCAGGGTCTGTTATTATGGTTGCTGCTTGGACAGATCATTCACTAGGAATTCTACCATCATAGACTCTTTGTCTTTGTTTTTGTTCTGTTGGAATTTCCTTCCTCCATTGGGATTGATTCTTTGAAACCCCAACTAGTCAAGGTTAGCTACTTATTCCTTGGTGATTTTGGAGGCATCGATCAATGCTGCCTAGATTTTGAATGGGCTAGCTGCGATACAAAATTTAACTGACAACATGAAGTTGTTATTGTATGTGTCCATGATGTGGATGTCGAAATTCTTGATGGGCAATTGAGGGCTAATCTCCAAAAGCGCTCGATGAAGTCCTTAGTCGATTCTACTTATTTTTGCTTCGTGTTGATCAAGAAAGACATATCGAAGCTGATTTCTTCTTCATAAAAGTGGACAAGAATATAGTCTCTTAGTCGTTCCAAGATTTGATAAAGCCTGCTGGAAGACTGTGGAACCATACGAATGCTGGTCCTCGAAGACTGCCGGTGAATAATAACCCTATCACAGCATCATTTCTCGAGATCCCCAAAGTCTGGAAATTGAAATGATAGTGGTGCTTGCTCGGGGAGGTTAATCCTTCAAAAGGCACGAATAATAGTAGTTTGTAATTGGATGGGCTGTTTGCCATTAAATATCAAATACAAAAAATTACAAATGAATTGAACTTGATTGCATACTCGCTTGTACAAGAGAAAGCCTAGAAAGAAATCCTAGGAAACAATCTAAGTACAATTTTTTAGTTTTGATTCTGTAGAGTGACGATAGAGGCTCGGGAAAGTGTAGCAACTCTGCCTTACGCTTTGGGCTATCTGGCGCGTTCCTTGCTCTTGAAGAAATTACCCTTCGTAGGTTGCCAGCCTTTTGCAGGGGTGTGGCACCCTGCTATTTATAGTGATATATGTTTTGAGCCGCATAGATGGCCACGTGGTCACGTGGCTACAACAACACATAAAAGACCCGCTCTTTGGCCGCCAGCTGGCGACTTGTTGGGATTTTGTTGCAGCAAATTTGGATAGTTGAGACTTGGTTAGCCTGCCACATGTCCTATCGCATGATAGAATCAATCTGCTTGAGTCATTTTGAGCCGCATAAGTCCTTCCGTGTTCGGCCATGCTGGGCCGCATAAAACTCATGCGATAGTCTTTCTTAGTTCGCATGTAGCTTGGGGACTTTTGAGCCGCATAGGTTCTATATAAAGCTCATGAGGCTCATATTGCAGTTACCCTTGACCGCATGAAGCACATAGATTGAACCGCATAAGGTTCATGCGGCTCGGGTCGCAGTCCTTTTGGCCGTATGGCCATGTCCAATCTGGTGACATGACGTTTTGTCTGATCACGTCTTATCTTTTTTTGTCAGAGTGTCAGAGCTGCCAGAGCTGTCATTTTTGCCAATTTTGACAAAGTTTGTCAGCTTTATCGGAAGGGTTGATCAGCCTGGCCGCA
The DNA here is from genome assembly GCA_029216955.1 of Iris pallida. Taxonomy (NCBI): domain Eukaryota; kingdom Viridiplantae; phylum Streptophyta; class Magnoliopsida; order Asparagales; family Iridaceae; genus Iris; species Iris pallida. The sequence goes on along the minus strand of JANAVB010032019.1, from coordinate 1,508,131 downwards.
TAATTAACTATTCTTTCTGCAGCTCAAAAATTAGTCTGGTGAAGATGGACCGCAGGGGGCATGCTGAGTCTTTCATGCGGCTCTTCTTCATGCGGATCAATCTGTTCTAGAGTTTTTATGCGGTCAGTTGTGATCCGCATGAACCCCATATTTTCCATACTTCTACAAGACCCCCTTCAAAGTTTTCAAATTGTAAATTTGGAATACTTTGAATAAGAAGCATGGACATATGTCAAGCCGCAGGAAAATCTTCATGTCAGGAGAGCCGTTGTGCCGTAGGGTCATTTTTGAGTCGTAGGGACGTTTTTCGGTCGCAGGTAGATCTTGTGCCGCAGGAAGATATTGTACCGCAGGGAGATCTAGTGCTGCATGGAGATCTTGTCTGTCAGCTGTCACTGTTGCATTTAATGCTTTGATTTGATTTTGGATTTGGGCTCTTTTTTCGAGATAAAGCTGATGGTTACAAAGGATAAAATCCCCAAACATCATTATTGTCTTTAATGGATACGAGAATCGAAGCACGATTACGGTTACTAGGGATAAAAATTCCCAAGTGTCATCATTATCTTTAATGTCACGCTAACCGACGCAATGTTCATCTGTTTCCACTTTGACGAGCTATAAATATGGGCCATAAGGAGAAAGAAAATTTTCAACGTTTTTCTTCCTTGTCTTCATCATCTTCGTCATCTATTCTGTCCTAGTTAGCCATGGCTCCGAAAGCTTCCAAGTCGACTAGCGCTACGGCCAAAGGGAAGGGACTCGCCTCTCCGTTGAGAACTGCAAACTCTCCTCCTATTCATCCTGACGTGCAACCCCTGTTAAGGGTAAGGATGGTGGAAAAGCAATGACTTAAGTTTGAATGGTCATATCATATATTTTATGTACGGGCCTGTCATAGATTGCCTCTGTGCTCCGGGCATGATCGATATATCCCCCATCTTATGGGACTGCATGTGTTCTGTATGATGGGGCCATATGGGTTGAGCCGCATAAGCGCTACTGACCTTCATGGATACCTCATTCCTGAGCCATATGAGTGCTACATGGCTGAACCGTATGGATGCCTCGTGACCAAACCACATATACATCTCATAACTGATCCGCATAAATGCCTCATGGCTTAGTCGCATGAACATTGCATAACAGGACTGCTAAGTGCTTTAAGACTGAGCCGCATATGTCTTATGTTTTTAAGCTGTATGCGCGTTCCTCATAACTAGGCCGCATGGGGTCTATTTGGCTTAATGTTGTTTTCTTCTAACTGCTAACCCCTTTTCTTTTTTTCTTTTTTTACAGGGATCCGGCTAGTGAATTTTTCCAGAACCGATATCGACGATAGAGTGAAGATGCACCATTCTGACATACACATAAGATAGCTCAGAACTCCCCATACTTCGAAAGAGTTTTCCCCTGCCATTTTGGCATACACATCAAACAACTTAGACCCCTCTATGTTTCGGAAGAGTTTTTCCCAGATGGTAGAAAGAACCTTTATACATCAGAGAGTCAGAACGTTGTCAGGCATCATCATGAAAGTCCTATTTTCATGGCTCTCCAAGTAGGCAAATTCACCATTAGGGATGTTGTTTTGAAGGTATGGTCTTTTGGAGGAACGTGGCTAAGGTATCCGTAATATGGAGGGGAGAAATGCATGCTATATTTGCCCTCCTCCGTGCAGCTCCTTGGAAGTTCAACAGCCTTGTTTGCTTCTCAGCAGTAAAACATGACTTCTTTCGAGGGCCACAAAACTGCTTTTTGAAGAAGGCAAATGTTGTCAAACTGACCAAACTATGTATTGCTAGATTTTCCTTTCTTTTCTTATTGCTGCTGATGTAGTCCTATGAATGTAACTGATTTTGAATAAATAGAATACATTTACTCCATTCTTTATTTGTAGTATCTGTGGTGCTTGTACTAGAGGGCCTAAAACAGCATTTGTGTTTGATAAAGGACATCATACTGGAGGACTTTTTGTGGACCTATTGCCCTTTTATGCATCTAGAAATACGAACAAATAGATTTGAATGATATTTTGTGGACCTATTGCCCTTTTGTGCATCTGAAAATACGAGCAAATAGATTTGAATGATATTTTATGGACCTACTACTCTTTATACATGGATGGTGCGAGTAAAAGATTATGATAACTTCTGTAGACCTATTACCCTTTTGCGCACTGGCGGTGCAAGTAATAGATTTGAAACAAAAACCTAACAGAGGTAATATGGACGTGATAGGTTTTATGGTCTTAATACCATATCTTTTATCCCATGTTGGGTACAGGTGCTAAGTCAAAAGACTATCGATATCAGGAGTAATATGAACGTGATACACGATAAACAAAAATAATTTTTTGGTGGACCTATTACTCTTATGTGCACTGGTGGTTTAGGTAATAGATTTTGAGACAAAACCCAACATAGGTAATATGGACGTTATAGCTTTTGTGGTCTTAACACCATGTCTTTTATCCCGGGTTGGGTATAGGTGTTAAATCAAGAGACTGTCGGTATCAGAGGTAATATGGACGTGATACACGATAATCAGGAACAAGAAGTTTGCTCAGTGATAATGATAAGCTGGGCAGACTCCTATGTGATAAAGCATTAGAGTGGGAGTTCAGAGGTATCATCATACATGACTCACCACTGAAGGAGATGCGATAGAGTGTGAGTTCAGAGGTACTTGGTGTACATAACTCAATAGTTTGGAAGATTTGATAGTTTGAGGGAGTACCAGTATGTCCTTAGACATAGTATTTCTTCAGAAATTTGCCATTTATGGGCATCATGAGCAAGTCCCCATTCTATTTTGCGAGCCGGTATGCGTCGTTGGAGAATACAGTCTCGATGATGTATGGACCCTCCTACTTGGGCTAGAATTTGTCGACGATTTTGTGAGTCATGACCATCGGTCTGCAAACGGCCAAGACAAGATCACCTACTTGGAATGTCCTCTGCTTGAATTTCTTATTGAAGGCTTGAGAGATGCGTGCTTGATAGAGCTCGATGCTTTGTTGAGCTTGTAAAGGTTTCTCGTCTAACGCTTCCAATTCTTGTAGCCGTCGGCATTATTTATCGTCCGATGTTAACCGATAAGTAAGGGCCACACGAAGTGAGGGGATCTGAGTCTCCAATGGGAGGACTATCTCGCTCCCGTACACCAGAGAAAATGGCATATTTTTGGTAGCCGTCCAACTAGTGGTACGGTACGCCCATAAGCATGCACCCAGCTTTTCATTCCAGTCGTGCTTGTTTGAAGACACAAACTTCTTGAGAAGCTTGATTATGGTCTTGTTAAAGGCTTCCGCCAGACCATTACCCGATGGGTTGTAGGCCGTTGAAGCCACATTCTGTATCCGATTCTTGTCACAGAATCGAAAGAAGGCATGGCTTGCGAACTGTGGACCATTGTCATGAATGATCCTCCTTGGCAATCTAAAACGGTAAATGACGTGATATTTTATGAAACTGATCACGTTTGATGTCTTTACCACTGTCAATGGAACAGCTTCTGCCCATTTGGAGAAGTAGTCGGTTATTGCGAGAATAAACCGGTACCCTTTGGACGATGGCGGGGATGGGCCAACTTGCTTCAAATGGCCAAGAGGCCACCGTTGGGTGCAAGAATTTGGATGGCAGATGTATAAAATTTGCGTGGATCTGACAAGCCTTTCACTTCTTTGCATAATCGACTACGTCTGCTACCATCGTAGGCCAGTAGTAATCCATCCGACGGTGACGGTCCGGCAACTTCGGGCCCAGTTGGTAAGCCCCACAAATGCCATCGTGAGCCTCACGTAAGGCTTCTTTGGCTTTTTCATTTGACAGACATCTTAACAGTAGTCCGTCGTAAGATCGTTGGTACAATATTTTTGTTTCTGTGTCATAAAAGAATCTGAGAGAACGCCTTCTGATTGAAGTTGCTTCTTTCATATTCTCTGGCAGGATTTCGTAGACTGCGAAGTCGATGAACGGGAGTCTCCAATCATGCGCATCATTAGTCATCTGGGCGGAGTAACTCGTATCCAGTTGAACGTTGATCTTGGGACAGACCAGCTCATGGCCTATAACGTCAACTAGATGATGAGCATAATTTGGAACCGCCAAAGAAGCGACGAGGCCCGCTAGGGCATCGACTTAAATATTCTGGTGTAACGCCCCAGTCCCAAAATACGTAGGACTAAGAATGTGGACATGCCAGCTGTATTCATACGAAGTACGTAGGTCTCGTATGAATATATAAGCTGTAAAATGTAGTAATCCAAGACAAACTAAATCTCATCCACAATGAAAAGAAGAATAATATAAATATCAACTCGAATATTTATGATACAATCGTTGGACGGAGACAAAGTCCACTACCAACTACCCCAATGAAATAAATGTACAATAAATCGAGCGATAAAATTGGCAAGACGAACCAAACGCAATTGTCTTCGAAGGAATGAAGAAGACCACGGCCTTGGCTAGAATACCTGCAGAAAACATGAACGCACACCTGGGGAAAAACCAGGTCCACAGACGGATGTAGCAAGATACAGGAAGAACAAGCTAATATGAACTTGTCAGAATAAAATAATATATAAACTAGACATAAATATGCAAAGGATATTCTAACCGCCTAATGTGCAATTTAGAGGACAACTTTCATACGCATGGGTGGGATTTTTGGCTATGTGTACGTAACTGGCATCCAATCATCTGTATCCGGCCATAACGTCCAAAACGTCAGAGGGTATCTGCAAATAAATCGCCACAGTTCCATCCGGAGACTGTGGTTTACCTGTTTGGCTTCCCATACGCACTAGCGACTGTCCTCCTCCAATATTTCCCACACTGTTCAAGTCACGTCCATGGCTCATCCAGCTTTGTAACTGCTTGAGTCTCTAAAAATCCTAGTCATAGCAGTTACGATCATCTACCGTCACCCGACTTTAGAGATAGCTAGTCAATAAGTCGTGCCCCTAATAAAATATCTCAAACCGTGTAGTGTGAGTGTCACAGCCAAAGGAAGATATAAGGATATCCCCCAACAAAAAGGTAGTCCGCTAACACTAAGTCATCATGCATAAAATAAAATAACGACTAATAAAGTCGCTTGCACCCAAGTGTGGCTTGGACGCGCAGTTTATAACAAAGGAAACTACAATATGAACAAAATAAATAATACAGAAAATAAATAATTGACAGTTAATTAGCATGGTATACTTGCCTATTGCGACGCCTGGTGAACTGCCTGGGGTGGTACAATAAAGGTGGCAGAAGATCGACTTCGATGTTACAACTAGGCAAGGGAGCCTCTGTTGATGACACGGGGTATTCCATCGGTTCCAGAACGGTCAACTTAGTTAGGTTTGACATGATAAAGTGCAGAATTGGAGAGAAAAATAGGAATGTCGAGATTGGTCATGGACTGGAAGTTAATCGAAGGAAATTGATCAATAATATGAATTTAGAAAAAAATTATTTATAACCTTGAAAACTATATTTTATGTTAGTCAAACATATTTTAATTAACTATTTAAAATCGAGAATATTTATAAAATAATTAAAATTATATTTACTAAAATAATTTTTATAAATATTTAAAAATAAAGAAATAAATCGATTTAGGCCAAAATCCAAGGTTGGTATAAATACGCAGGTAGATAATATCCACGCTTCATAAATGAAAATAATTTAAATAAATATTTGAAAAAATTAATAACTTTAAAGTAGGTAGAAAATAACATAAAAATAAGTTTAGGGTTTTCAACTAATCTCTTTTTTTCTTCTTCTTTTTGAATATAGTTACATGGCCAAACTTAAAACAATATTTTGTAATAAAAATATTTAAGATATATTTTTATTTAAAACTATTGGTTATTAATATAAATAAAAATACAAAGTATTACTACGCAATACTACTACATATGACCTGTTTTGGTTGTTCCTAAAGAAAAATAATTTAAATAATAATAATGATAATAATAATGATAATAATAATAATAATAATAATAATAATAATAATAATAATAATAATAATAATAATTTAATAATAAAAATCAATCAACTCAGGAAACAGAATAAAATAATAATAATAATAATAATAATAATAATAATAATAATAATAATAATAATAATAATAATAATAATAATAATAATAATAATAAAATCAAAACAAAAAAAATGAAAAGTCCACAGCTTCTTTTCTTCTTAGATTAGAGAGACAGAGAGAGAGAGAGAGAGAGAATCACAAGGGAGAAGAAGAAATCAGAGAAGAGAGAGATGGAGAAGGGGCCGAGCGGAGACGAGCGGTGGCCGGGAGCTCGTCGGCGGCAGGCTACGGTGGGGAAGAGCGAGAGAGAGAAAGTGGGATCGAGGAGGAAAATGGAGAGGAGAGACGGCCAGGTGGGGCTGCTCGGCACGGCGGCGTCTGAGCGTCGTCCACGCGGCGTGGGGCTGTGCGGATCTCGCGGAGGCAGCGAGCGACTGAGATCCGCGGTAGAGGTGGAGGGCTCGAGAGGGAGAGAGAGGATGGAGGGAGGAGAGAGAAGTCGAGAGAGGGGTTTCTCAACGGGGTGTTGCTTCGGCGGAGCGCCGCGGTCTTCGGAGGAGGTCGGAACGAGAGGGGGCTAGGGCTTAGGCGGAGAGGAAGAGATAGGCGGCGGAGATCTCGCCGCGGCTCGGCGGGAGGAACGGGTGAGCGGAAGGGAAGCTCGGGGTACGGCGAACCGGCGTTGCTCGATCGCGGCGGTCGGCGGTGGATGGAGGCGCCGGCGAACGGAGGTAAGGACGGCGGTGGTTCTCTTCTTCTTTTTTTTTTTAAAAAAATTGTGTGGTGGTGGCCGGTGGTGAGGATTTTTGGGTCTTTGGTGTGTTGGTTGGTGACGAAGGCCACGACAGGGGTGGCCGGATTTGGGTTTTTCTTTTGGGTACGGCTCCGACGACGAGGCCATGGGGGTGATGATGGTGTGGGTGGTGACGCTGCTATCTGGCCTGGCTGGGGGTGTGGTCAAGGCAAGGTGGTCGGATTCGGCTGTGGATGGCTGGAGTGGGTCGAGGAGACTGGGTTCGGTGATGGCGGGGACGGATTATTGGCTATGGTAGTGATGGCTGGTGTTGGGGTTCTCGTGGTGAGGGCAGGGTGGTGACGATGGTGACGGAGCAACCCGTGGTCAGGGATGGCTGGACGACGAGGGTGGTGCTGGCGTCGGGAAGCTGCTGTTAGGATAACAAGGAATTTGTTTAGGGGTAGGGTTAGGATTTGATTGAATATCGTGTCGGAATTGTCGACACAAAAATAATAAATATAAATATAAGAAGTGTGGAATAAGAGAGTCACCGGGGTCGGACCCGAGGTCGTCACGGCTGACACGGAAGAAATTGGACACAGACACGATCCACGTACCTTGGCGGAGAAATTTATGGAGTAATTTGTGATGTAAGAAATTTATGGAGGAGTACCTGCCTATTTATAGGATGTGGGAATTCCCAGTTAGATAAAGATTAGTATTTATTTAAAACCCAAATAGATAATTAGCTACTAATAAATTAAATCCAAATTCAAATCCAAATCCAATCCAAATCAAATCCAATTAAATTTCAACCTTTAACTTAAAATTAGATAAGGTAAATCAAATTTCAAAATATAGGTATTATTTTAATTATTTAAATAAATCCATGGAATCAAATCAAGATCTAAATTGCCATAATAATTCAAAAATATATTTTTCACAAATACTAATAATAATAATTTTGAAAATTACATTATTATTTAAAAATAAACTAATAAATAATTACGAAATATTTATCTATGACCAAATAATATTTACATAAATATATTTTTCTAAAATAAAATTTTATAAGAATATTTATTTATTATTATAGCTCTATAAATGAAAGGCCTTATAAATAATAACAAACTTGGAGATTTTGGAATGCTAACAAAATAACTATTATGTATATTATTTTGAAAACATAAAAATAAAAAATATTTTTCAAAATTATGTACGCTCGCACATATTCGCACTCGTCGAGCAAATTCGAAAAATGAACTTTCGCGCACGACGTACAATACGAATACGCAACGTACAATAAAATTTTAAATCAGTACCAAATTTAATAAATAAAAATATAGTAGAAATTTAGGGATTTTACATCTGGAGCCTAGGAACATGTTCTATAAAGAACCCCTCCAAGGTTGCTATGATGGAAATTGCTGTCTGATGATAAGGAATCAAGTCCGCGTTACGAACCTCGTAAGTGCCTCGGATTTGATTGACGATCAGCTTCTAGGTATTCGACTCCCACCTCTTTTGCCAGTCGGAGCCCGATAATCAAAGCGTTATATTCGGCTACATTGTTTGAACAGGTTCTGTGAGAGAATATACCCGATTGACTACCAACCTAGAGGGAGAAATTAGTAATACCCCGACTCCAGCGACGATATCACCTCGTGGCCCTATTCTTGAAGTACCATTGAAGAACATTCGCCAAAGGTCATCATGTGAAGTCACGTTTGAGTCAACAACTTCATCTGGGATTTCTTCATAGATCCTGGTTGTTTCTGAGCCTGGATGGGCTGCTAGAAAATCGGCCAAGGCTTGACTTTTGACAGCCTTCTGTGGAAAGAAGACCATGTCGTAGAGGGATAACGGTATCGCCCATGTGGCTAGATGAGAATTGAGTGCACCTGGCTTGGTCATGAGAACCCTAAGGGGATTGACTCGCGAGACAACAAGTATGGTCTGCCCTGACATATAGTGTCATGTTTTCTGAATGGCGAACACCAAGGCAAGGCATTCCTTCTCTACGGTGGTGTACCTATATTCCGGCCCCACCATCATTCGATTGAGATAATAGATGACTTGTTCATGCCCCGTATCATTATTTTGTGCTAGCAAGGCGCCGAGGGAGTGTTCTATCGCCCGAACATAGAGTAAGAAGGGCTTTCCGGCGATCGGGGCTACCAGAACTGGCGGATTCGTCAAGTATTCCTTAATGTCATCAAAGGTGCGTTGACATTTCTCATTCCATACAAAAGAGATGCCTTTCTTCATGAGTTGCGTGAAGGGTTGATATCGCCCTGAGAGGTTAGATATGAACCTCCTGATGTAGGCTAGTCTTCCCTGAAGATTGCAGAGTTCACGGAGGTTCCTCGGTGAACTCATCTCCAGGATCACCTTTGTCTTATTGGGGTCTATGTGAATGCCCCGGGAAGTAATGACGAAGCCCAAGAACTTTTCGCTGGCCACACCTAGGAAGGACTTGGTGGGATTCATCTTCAGATTGTGCGCTCGTATAAAGTCGAACACTGTTCTCAAATCGTGTAAGTGATCATCCTTGGAGCGGCTTTTGACTGCGATGTCGTCAACATAACACTCCACCGTCTTGTGCAAGTGATCTCTAAAGATGACGCTCATAGCACATTGATACGTAGCACCCGTATTCTTCAAGTCGAAGGGCAATGACTGTGTAGCAATACACAGTCATCGGTGTTCAGAATGACGTATGCTTCTCATCGTCAGAAGACATTTTAATTTGATTGTATCCTGAAAAGCTATCCATAAAGGACATGCGCTCGAAGTTATACATATTATCGATCATTATGTCGGTAATGGGAAGTGGGAATTAATCCTTAGGACATACCGCATTCAGATTGCAAAAGTCGATACAGATTCGGAACTTCCCGTTCTTCTTGATGACTGGTACTATATTAGATATCCAGTCTGGGTGCTGTTCCTCGCAGATGAAACCACTAGCTATGAGCTTGTTTACTTCTGTTTTGATGGAGTTCATAATGTCTGGACGGAACCGTCGTTGCTATTGCTTGACTAGTTTCGTGTCTGGATGAATATTGAGCTTATGAAGTACGATCTCGGGGTTTAGCCCTGACATGTCTTTATAGCTTTAGGCAAAAATGTCGATATACTCTCTGACGAGTTGCAACAACGACTCCCGCTCGCCGTCCATCAGGCTTTTACTGACGAAGATTGGCTTTGGAGAGGATTCATCATCGAGGTTAACTTGCATGACCTCATCTTCAGTGGGAGGGTCACGTAGTTCAAAGTGCTTCTCCCATTGTGCATCCAGTTGTTGGACCCATGGCTCCAATTCAGGAGGTTCGATTAGATCTTCGTCTTCCTATTCAATGTCAGCGGATACCATGTTGACAGATAATATATGCCTGAATATATCTCTAATGCTGTCATCGGAATCGTATGTAGGTTATTCGGATGAGTGATAATGCCACTCGTATTTCTCATTGGAGCTCTCGGGCGTTGTTGCTGGTGTAACATAACCGAGGCCGTATTTGGATTTGCCGTAATAATCCTAAGGTTTTCCAGACGGGGTTGACAGCTGCAGAGGCGATCGTCGACCGTTGCCGTAATTCAGACCTGGGATAGCATCCATGTCATACCCCTCCTTTTGTATGAAATACTTGGCTTGAGGACTATACAGGTAGAGTGGTAATCTTCCAATATCGGGTTCGAGATCAAACTCTTGAGGCATAAAGGGTTGAGGACCTTCTTTTCGGCCAAAGATGATCATGTGTTCCCCTTCTCTTCTGCCTGGGACTAGGAAGTAGGCATCTTTAATGGGAGTAAGTCTGTTTGCGGTATGGACGGTAGTCACCTGTGTGTGCAGGTTAATGTCCCGATCGAGTCCCACAGTTTACATTAAATTAAGTTTATTACACTCAGGATAGTTCAATGGCAGCTTCTTATAGATGAAATAAAGAATTTTATGCAAGGGATTACATCATCAGGAGAGGGACTATCCACCTTTGCAATAAGATACTTCGCGAGTTCTGTATCCTCTCAAGCTAACCCCTGCGTGACCGGAGGTTAGGATGCTGCCTTGGGCAACTTGACCACCAAGGGTTCAGCTTGTGGCATTGGCTTGCCTGAGGGTCTCGGATTGACACTTGGTTGCTGGCTTGTCTTGGGAAGACAGATAACCATCGGCTCGGCAGAGGACTTCGTGTCTTCTGATTGCTTTTGACTGGATCTCGACAATCGGATCACCATCGGCTCCCCAGAGGGCCATGCATCTTCCGGTCGCCTTTGATTGGATTTTGGCAACCGGATCACTATCGGCCCTATGACGGGTTTTGTCTCTTGGCTTTGGGAGTCGGATGACCATCGGTTCAACTATGTGGCTGGAGCGGGGGAACCGGGCACCCTTTATGCAAAGTTGCGACGAGGGGTGTGGCTTTGCCCAGTTTACGGGCCTGGAAATGAATTCTCAATGGTTCCTCTGGTCCTGTGATGGCCTTCAGTTCTTCAGTTATGTGTTTTTTAGATTTGTCATATAGGCACGCCTCCGAAAAATAATAAGACTCAACCCCTTGAAGTGATCGATGTCGACGAATTCAATCTTCACGAAGCCGTGCTTACTGACATACTTGAAGCATTGGTGGAGGGTGGACGGCACGATAATGGAGTCATGTATCCATGGACGTCCTAGGAGGATGTTGTAGGACGTATCTTCATATATGACGTAGCAGGTAACCTCTGTCCTCAGGTCGCCGATCTGACATTTTAATCGGATCTTTCCTAAGGGATAGCTGCTTCTTGACTTGAAACCGCTAATGGCGGTATTGGTTGCCGCTAGCCGGTACATAGGGATGCCGAGGACTTGAAGCAAGCTTTTTGAGATGTTGCTTATTGACGAGCCAGGATCGACGTACATCTGATCCACCTTGATGTCGCCTATGTCTCCAGTGTAGTACAAGGGACGATCATGCATGTTGGTCTTGATCAGCATATCCTATGGGGTGAATACGATGTTGGGCATTGCATCCGCACAGTTGTTGTCCTGGAGATCTGCCGATGAGTCTTCCCCTGCAGGTTTGACCTGGGCTAAGTAAGCGTCAGCATTCTGGAGTGCTTCGCTCAATACGACACGAAGATCTTTGGAGAGCCTTAGGAGCTCGTATAACGACAACTTCGTAGGCGTATTAGCCAATTGTGTTAATATGTCAAAGTTGTAAGGTATCTCTAGCCCTTGAGGTGCATCTTTGCGGAGCGGCCTATCGAAGCGGGTTTCTTTCGGCTTGGAACTGTCCGCCGGTGGAGGCTGAGATGGCCCTAGAACATCAATGGCAGCCAACATTGCTCGCTGAGGGTCTTCAACTGAACTGCTCAGAGTGGGCTGGACTTGTGCCCCAGACCAAGTATCAACAGCCGCCGCCTCTTCAGCTTCGACTGAAATTGCATGGCAGAATCTGGACTTCCTGCCCTTCTTCATATATCTGGAGATGACACCACTTGAGTAACTTCGGACACTAAGTCTGGGTGCACCCACTTAATTTCTCCTTGTGACGTGGTGAGAGGTACCAAGCCAGTCGACTTGTCCCGGACAGGGGGAAGATTACTAACCTCCATCGTTGCCTGGGGTATAGGTATTACCCCGTCTCGAGTACTTATTGGAGGGAAGTCGTCGAACTGAATTGACACCATGTTCGCCCCCACGGTAACCTCTTCAAAGTATAGCGACAGAGCCTTAGAGTCGATAAGATTCTGGATATACCACTTTAATTGAAAGCAATCATGAGTGGCATGATGAACATAGCAGTACAAATGGCAGTATTTTGGGTCCTCCATCTCTGCCGTTCGAGGCTCGCGCCTTGGTGGAGGGAGTTGGATCCTGTCCCCTTGCAAGAGCATGTCGAAGATAGGATTGACATGACTATTTTTGAATGAGTAATTAACCTTGGGCCACTGAGCTTCTGCCTGCTTTTGTTCAGGCTTCTTGGTCAAATCAGCGACCAGGGCCTATTTTTCTTTGTTGTCCTGGTTATTGGAGGTGTCGTCATTGTTGTTGTTATTAGAGGTGGTACCGGGACATATTTGCCTTTGACCTTTTCATCCGGGATGCATAGTCCCAGCTGGCGAGCCTTCTTTAACTTTGTCTTCGTATTGGTGGCGCTTATGATAAAGGTCGTCCAATCCTTGAACTGATCTTCACCCATCCAGTGGCTGATTGCGGGGAGCAACTTCTTCTAGCAGATTTCGATCAAGAAGATTTCGGGATTGCCTTGGGGCAATCTCATTGTAGTTTGGCGGAACCGCTCTATATAGTTCCCTGTTAGCTCCCTCTCCCCCTGAACGACGTCCATGAGGAATGACATTGTTACGTCATGTCCCACTTTGTAGAATCTTTCTAGAAACACGTGCTTGAGGCCGTCAAAAGACTGGATGCAGTTGTCCGGAAGGTTGCGGTACCAGTCGAACGCGATCCTCTCCAATGCTACGATGAATAATCGTGTGAGGATAACGTCACTATACGGTAAGTGGTCGGTTGTAACCTCAAAATAGGTCATGTATCGACTAGTAGAGGTCTTCCTGTCATATGAATCGATATGAAACGGCTTGTATCATGGTGGAAAAGGCATATCTATCCATGCAATGGGATATGGCTGCCGTATTCTGAGGTCCCGAGAGGAGTCTCGGGAATTGAACATTGCCCGAAGCTCCTGGATTTCCCTCCTTGCTTCCCTGGCTTCATCTGCAGCTGAAGGAGCGGATGCTCCTAGAGGATTATCATCCAAAGGAGGAGCGATTGTGTTGAAGTTCGATATTGACTGCGGGTCCCAAGCTTGTTTTTCCAGGCGTCCTTGCTGGTTGAGTCGGCAAGGCAACTTTGATTTCGTCTACTGACTTGACCAAGTGTAACTCCACTTCCCGGTTTTCAAGATAAATAAATTCGATTTCTAAAATTTTTATAGTTGTTATTTTAGCTTTAAATAATAAATTAGTTTTATTTATAAATTTGGAAATCTATTTTTGGAGGGAATTAAATTTGGGCTACTTTTTAAATTTGAAAATTTGTTATAACAACTTTGGGCCCACCATGTGAATTTTTAACTATTTTAAATAAATTTCTATAATAATAAAAAGGCAGAGGGACTTTCTGCTTAAATTCAGAGCGGGTGGGGGTCTTCTGTAATTTAGTATAAGCTGGGGGGGTTTGCAAAATATAATTTATTTTCTTTTAAAACAGATTCGTTGGAGAGAGAGTGTTCATTCACTCTTCACATTTTTTTCTTGCTTCTCTCTGGATTCTTCCCGAGCGTTCAGCCAAACTTCGTCCGACCAAACCCTTATCTCTCCGACTTCGACTCCGGCGGCGACGAGTGGTCGAGCTACTTCGGCGATGGTGGTGGATCTCTCCAGGCACTGAGATCGCAGCAAGTAGCGCCTCTTCCGAGCTGTTCTCGGCGACGACGACACGACTTCGACATGGATCGTCCAGCGGCGGGTGGCGATGATGACCGAGATCTTGGTAGCCGAGTTCGAGTAGCCTAGATCGAGGTTCTCCTAAAGTAAGGGGTGTTTGTTCAATCTTTTCGTCGGGGAGCGGACTCGTCGGTGCTATTTCGGTGAGTTATTTTAGGGTTTCATTCCCTATTTCTCAGATCTACAGATCTGAACCTAATCGAGACTTTCTTTCCGTAGTTCTGGTTCGATCGATCGATCGACTATTTTCGAGTGTTGAGTAGGAGGAGGATCGAATCCTTCTGAGCTCAGCCGATTTGTTTTCTTCAACTCTATTTTAGTGAGCAATCTTTATCTCAGATTTTGGTTATAGAATTTGATTCGTGGGTTAATTGTATGATTATTTTCGATTTCCGTAGCTTGTTTGAATATTCTGTGTTCGAGACATCGCTGTTGTAGTCGTTGAAATCGTGTCCGATCCTTTTGAACAATTTCCATGAATTAGAATCAGATAAACACTCATCCTCTTATTTTTAGTTCTTTCAAATAATCGGTCATAACTCGGGTTGTGTATTCGTATTGTGGGATCGGACGAGTTCGTGACTGCATTTTGGAGGTTGATCGTGTCCGGATTTTATGCCGTTCGTGTTGAGTTCGGGTGGGGTGTTGGCGTTGGCATGTCCAATTTGGTGTTCTTGTGTACCAGCTGATTTGATGCAGTTCACATCATGTCCAAGTACTGACCGTTCATATCTGGATTTCGTGTGTGTGTTTGGACTGTGGGGGCGTATTTGACTTTGGAGTCAGTTCTAAACTTTTCAAGTTGGGATTACTGATAATTTTTCTCTCTTATTTCAATTCATTCAAGTGTATAATCTTTTGATGAGTTATTGTTCTGTGAGTTTCTTTATGCAAATGTTTTTTCTGAGCAAGTTACGAACTCTGGGATTGGGAGAGTTTAGTTCTTATTTTATTTGTGCTTTGGTGACTGTTGGCAGTAAACCAGGAAGCTGGGTGGGAGTTTGTGTATACTCTTCTGATTTTTCTCAGTTCTATATGTGTTCATTGGACCCTTAAGGACTCTGGGTGTTTTAGTAGGTGGTATTGGTCAGGCCTAGGAAATATACTTGATGGGCTGGAAAGGTTGCTTGAACAACTGTTTGACTGTGCAGTGCTGTTCAGTACTTGAATCTAGTTGAGATTGGCAAGCTTTAATTTTCTAAATGTGATTTAGCCGAAACTTGAATGTTCATTGAACATTGAAGTTAAATAAGCTAGTGTGATCTGCTATTTTACTGCTGGGTATAGTCTGATGAGTTGAATAGAATGAGTTTGCATCTTCAGTTTGCTTAAAAGAGTTAAGAGTATTCTAGTTACTTAAATGTGCTTGTTGGGTTGTGGTCAAGAATGCCTACAGAAATGAATGATTTAAATTTTGTTTACAATTTCTATACTATTAGATTATGCTTATTAGTATTAATCACAAATGCTATTTGTCAATATCTGGAATAGAAGGTTCTGACAGTGGAAGTATGGTAAGGAATAGTTATATATGAACTAAAGAGTTTCTATACAAACTATTGAGTTATATTATCTATTTTCCACATGCTCTATTTTTTTAACTAATGATTTAATTGTAAGGTAGTCATAATTAAGTGAACAGGAATGAGATGACTTGTTAAAGCAAAACCATGATTTAGATAATAACCAACTTGTACATCATTATTAATTATAGGAAGACATCTAGCCCCGATCTTCACCCGTACTTTTCTAGAGCAAGGCAAGTACACTCTACGGTCTTGTGCATTTCATTATATCCTGTGCTTTCTTGATTGACACATTACAACACGTCATGTACTTTCTGGTGCTCATGTTCCTTGTTCTTACTACTTGTACCTGTGGTGGGAAAATATACTATCTATGTGACCAAACCCAAGAAAAACTCAGGTGTGTTTAGCTTAGACCCCGCATTGTGCACGCGGGTCCTAAGCCGTACCATTCATGTGCTTTCATGTGCTTACCCCTAGCCGGTCACATACTTAGTTATATTTCAAATATAGTACACACATGCAGGAGATATACCTTGTACTTATTTTCTGTGATTCCATGATACCATGTTCTTTCAGGTGCTTACATATCATGTTCTTTCATGTTCTTACATACCATGTTCTTTCATGTACTTTACATACCCTGTTCTTTTATGTACTTATTCACATGTTCTTTCCTGTATTTTCCATGTTTTCTCGTACTTTTATATCATGATGTTTTGTTCATTACCTAGAATTGTACTTGCTCCACTCCTGAATAGGATACGTTGCAGGTGAGTTGGAGGCCCTGTACGACACTTACTATGGTCAGGATACTGCTTTCCTTGCTGAGCCAGCTGGAGCTGCTTATGACCTAGAGGCTGCAGAAGCCTAGAGCTTCTCTTAGTTTTTCCCTATTATTTCCATGTATTGAGACTAGCAGACTTCTTTCATTTGTGGGAATATAATAATTCTGAGTTGTACTTTACTCTGGTTGGGACACATTTATAGATGCTGTGATTTCATACATGTTCATATTATCTGGTTAGTTTTCCTAGATTGGTACAGCTTACTTTGTTGTGTCTAACAACAAAGGCTGGGCGTGTCCAACTCGTATCCGGTTATTCGTGAGCGGGTCGTGACATGTTTTAGTGGTAGCCCATGCAGGTCTATCCTAATAGTACCTAGGACTTAGCGTACTATTGGGGGACTTGATTTACACTAGAGAAACTTGATCACAACATAGGAAAATTGGGAAATAAGGGTATATCAGGTTTATCAGGATTATCAGGTAGCTTATTATTATAAAAACATTATTTGTTAGGTTTTAGGCTTTGTCATTCAACGAAGTTTTCTTTTTATGTAGATGGTCGCCATGAGGAAGACCGCAGATCAGCCTGGAGTTACAGGCGGTTCTGGAGTTACATACGGTCCAGGAGTTGCAGGCGGCACGGAGCAGCTCGCACCAGACGTTCAGAAAGATCAGCTTCCGCCAGCGCCTCCTATTTTTCCATTACTGCCTCTAACGATGATGTTTGACGGCACCCAGGTGATGGCGATGTTTCATCGCTTTCTGGAGGCCCAGAACCATTAGGCAGCGCAGTTCAGAGCGACTTTCGTCCATGCACTTAGGACCAGAGAGCCGGCAGCACCAGCACCAGCACCAGTGGCACCTCCAGCACCACGAGGACCGAGACCAGGGACGGCCAAGTAGTACCAGAACCTCTGTCGGGGCAACGAAGGGATCATCTATACAGATGAATGGCTAGAAAATACAGAGAGGACCTTGAGGATGGCGAATGTTCCGGATGACACTAAGGTGGAGGTGGCCAGCATGCGACTCTTCGACTTGGCCAGATCTTGGTACCGGGATGACCCCCAGTTGACGAAGCCCCATGTGTCTTGGACAGTTTTCAAAACTCTGTTCAAGGAGAAGTTCTTTCCAGAGGTAGAACAGGATGAGCTGAGGATGCAGTTCGAGGCGCTGCAGCAGGGGACTATGACGATCGCAAAGTACACTTCAGAGTTTACCAGACTCAGCAGGTTCGCTGAGAGCCTGGTCAGAGAGCCGGAGGACAGAGCATGGAGATTCAAGAAGGGTCTCACCAGGGAGCTGCGACACGCGGTTAGCGATCAGTCAGGCGACGACGTATGCGAACATTCTAAAGATTGCTCAGGCTGTAGAGAAGGAGGCAGACCCAAGGCTAAAGAGGGACCGGGACGTAGGCAGCAGCACTTTCCAGGCACCAGCAAAGAGGTTCAGACTCAGATCCAGGCGAGGCCACAGCAGCAGCAACATCACCGTCCGGCCAGAGCTCCTGCACATCAGCATCAGAGTCAGCATCTGGCGACCAGTTGTGCTTTTTGTCATCGCCCCGGACACCATATCGACGAGTGTCGCAAGAAGTTGGGACTTTGCCTCTTTTGCGGATCCGACGCACATCAGATGAGGGACTGCGTTCAGGCTACAGCTAGACTAGCAGGAGGACCCCGAGGAGCTGGAGGACCACCGCCTGTACCACCCAGAGCATTGCCTGCTGCACCCCAGAGAGGAGGATTCCTACCACCCCAGCAGCAGAGGTTTGCACAGCACCAGCAGCAGCAGAGAGGAGGAGCACAGCAGGGACGTGCTTAGTCATGGCTGCGGTTGAGAAGGATGAGGCAGTGCCAAATGTGATCACAGGTTCTATAATTTTATATTCTTTTCCTGCCATTGTATTGTTTGATTCTAGAGCCACCCATAGCTTTGTATCATATGAGTTTCTACATAGACACGGCTTCACACCCAAGCCCACTAAGAGGAACTGTCAGATCATGACAGGAGGAGGGTTAGTGCCAGTAAGTGAGATGGTGGAATCCACTATCACTATTGCTGGGAGAGAGATTAGGGCTCGACTTCTAGTGATGCCACTGCCCGGATTCGATACGGTCCTCGGTATCGACTGGATGAGCGAGGAGTTTGCCGTAATAGACTGCCATAAAGGGAAGGTGATCTTCAGCCCGCCAGGAGTTCCACCGTTCGAGATCAGCAGACGAGTTACAGAGAGGCCAGAAGGAGTCTACTTCAGAGCAGTTGCAGAAGACCATGAGTTGCCGCATCCACTTATCGCAGAGTTTTTCGACGTCTTCCCCGAGGAGCTGCCAGGATTGCCGCCAGATCGAGATGTGGAATTCAACATCGATCTATTGCCCGGATCAGTACGAAGTTATAGCATTGTTACAAGATCAACCCGAAGGAAGCTGCAGAGTTGAAGGCCCAGATTGATGAACTAGAGGGTAAGGGTTTTATTCAGTCCAGTGCTTCACCCTGGGGAGCACCAGTACTCTTCGTGCCCAAGAAGGATGGGACTGTGAGGATGTGCATTGACTACTGTGCGCTCAACAATATCACTATCAAGAATAGATACCCTTTGTCGCGGATTGATGAGCTGTTTGACCAGCTTTGTGGAGAGAAGGTCTTTTCTAAGATTGATCTTCGGTCGGGATATCACCAGATGAAGGTTAGGGAGCAAGATATTTCGAAGACAGCCTTCAACACCGATATGGCCAATATGAGTTCCTGGTGATGCCGTTCGGACTCACCAATGTCCCAGCTGTGTTTATGAACCTGATGAATAAGGTTTTTCACAAGTATTTGGATAAGTTTGTCATAGTCTTATTGACGACATTCTGATATATTCAAAGACAGAGGAGGAGCATATAGAGCACCTACGGATTGTTTTAAAGATTCTGCGGAAAGAGAAGATGTACGGGAAACTCTCTAAATCTGAGTTTTTCTTGGACAGAGTAGAGTTTCTTGGGCATGTGGTGACTGGAGAGGGGATTTCTGTGGATCACAAGAAGATTGAAGCAGTAGAAGCATGGGCACCTCCCAAGTCAGTAGCAGAGATTCGTAGTTTCCTGGGTCTAGCAGAATACTACAGAAAGTTCGTGAAGGACTTCGCTAGGATAGCTGAGCCTATGACGAAGCTTACGCGGAAGGACGAGGAGTTCATCTGGAGCGACGCCTGCCAGTCAGCATTTGAAGAATTAAAGAGAAGACTCACGACGACGCCAGTTCTAGCTTTGCCATCAGGATCAGAAGGATTCGTCATCTACAGTGATGCTTCAGGGAAAGTTTGGGATGTGTGCTTAAGCAGAACAAGAAGGTGATAGCTTATGCTTCTAGACAGTTGAGGCCCCATGAGAAGAATTATCCTACACATGACTTGGAGCTTGCAGCAGTCATATTTGCCTTAAAACTGTGGAAGCATTACCTGTTTGGAGAGAGAGTGGACATCTTCATGGACTACAAAAGCCTGAAGTATGTCTTTACTCAGAAGGAGCTAAATATGAGGCAGCGCAGATGGCTGGAACTCATGAAGGATTTTGACATCAGTCTGCAATACTACCCTGGGAAGGCGAATATGGTAGCGGATGCTCTTAGTCGATATCTTGTTGCCATGTATCTCTCTATGGACCGACATCTTCTGGAGGACCTTGAGAGCCTTGGGATTGAGATTGTTCTACCAGGATTTGGAGGACAGATGATGCACATACAGATACAGTCGGGACTGCTAGAGAAGATCAAGGAGGCCCAGCTTCTTGATGAGGGACTCCAATGTCTTAGAGCTCAGACGGAGGCAGGACTGCTCGATGACTTCACTATTACGGAGGACGGATCCTTGAGGCACGGGAGGCAGCTGTGTGTGTCCAAGGACTTGCAGGAGGAGGTGATGCAGGAGGCCCACCAGTCGCATTATTCTATACATCCTGGGTCTACCAAGATGTACAAGGATTTACGAGAGTATGTTTGGTGGTATGGGATGAAGAGAGAGGTTGCCAGATTTATTTCCAGATGCCTTGTGTGCCAGTAAGTCAAGGCGGAGCGCCAGAGACCAGCAGGATTACTTCAGCCTTTACCTATTTCGGAATGGAAGTGGGAGCACATTACCATGGACTTCGTCTCTAGATTGCCGCGTACTCCCAGTGGCAAGGACGCTATTTAGGTGATCGTGGACAGATTGACGAAGTCTGCTCATTTCATTCCGTTCAAGGTTGGGCTTCGTCGACCGAAGCTTACAGACCTTTACATGCGTTAGATCGTAAGGATTACAGGGTACCGGTAAGCATCATTTCAGATCGAGACAACCGTTTTACATCATATTCTGGAGGAGTCTACAGATGAGCTTGGGATCACAGTTGAAGTTCAGCACCGCCTATCATCCACAGACGGACGGACAGTCCGAGAGGACCATTCAGACCTTGGAGGACATGCTGCGGGTTTGCGCACTCGACTTCGGCGGTTCATGGGAGGACTATTTGTATTTAGTAGAGTTTGTCTATAACAACAGTTATCAGGCCAGCATCGAGATGACTCCATTCGAGGCGCTGTATGGACGGAGATGTCGCACGCCGTTATCTTGGGAAGACGTGGGCGAGAAAGCTTTACTTGGACCAGAGATGGTGGTAGACTCAGCTGAAAGTCAGATTGATCAGAGAGCGTCTCAGGGTTGCGCAGGATCGGCAGAAGCATTGGGCGGACAACAGCAGACGGACACTTGAGTTCGAGGTTGGAGACAGAGTATTCCTGAAGATTTCACCGACCAGGGCGTCATCAGATTCGACAGAGGCGGGAAGCTCAGTCCGAGATTCATCGGACCTTTCAATGTGACTGCACGGATTGGCGAGGTGGCATATCGACTAGCACTTCCAGCTAGCTTGGAGGGGGTACACGACGTCTTTCACGTATCTCAGCTTCGACGCTACATTTTAGACCCGAGCCATGTGGTGGACTATTCCGAGCTGGAGGTGGGCCCGAGATTGACCTACGAGGAGCATCCAGTGGAGATCCTCGACCGGAGGGAGAAGCGCCTGCGGAACCAGACTATTCCTCTTGTTCGTGTCATGTAGAGACACCACTCTCGGGAGAGTCCACATGAGAGCGCGAGGACGAGATGCGGGAGCGCTATCCCACTCTGTTTGATTGATTTGATTGTACTCTGTTTCTTATAGAATTCTATTCTCAGTAAATAACTGGTGATTGGAACTTTTGTGAATTGCTGAGATTTGTTTCTGGGTCCTTTGAATTTCGAGGACAAAATTTTTTGGGGGGAGATTTGTAACTCCACTTCCCGGTTTTCAAGATAAATAAATTCAATTTCTAAAAATTTTATAGTTGTTATTTTAGCTTTAAATAATAAATTAGTTTTCATTTATAAATTTGGAAATCTATTTTTGGAAGGAATTAATTTTGGGCTACTTTTTAAATTTGAAAATTTATATAACAACTTTGGGCCCTCCATGTGAATTTTTAACTGTTTTTAAATAAATTTCTGTAATAATGAAAAGGCAGAGGGCCTTTCTGCTTAAATTAGAGTGGGTGGTGGTCTTCTGTAATTTAGTATAAGCGCGGGGGGGGGGGGTTTACAAAATGCCATTTATTTCCCTTTAAAATAGATTCGTTGGAGAGAGAGTGTTTATTCACTCTTCACTTTTTTTCTTCTTCTCTCTGGATTCTTTCCGAGCGTTCAGCCAAACTCCGTCCGACCAAACCCTAATCTCTCCGACTTCGACTCCGGCGGCGACGAGTGGTCGAGCTACTTCGGCGATGGCGGTGGATCTCTCCAGGCGCTGAGATCGCAGCAGTAGCGCCTCTTCCGCGTGTTCTTGGCGACGACGACACGACTTCGACATGGATCGTCCAGCGGAGGGTGGCGATGATGACCGAGATCTTGGGAGCTAAGTTCGAGTAGCCTAGATCGAGGTTCTCTTAAAGTAAGGGGTGTTCGTTCGATCTTTTCGTCGGGAAGCGGACTCGTCGGTGCTATTTCGGTGAGTTATTTTAGGGTTTCATTCTCTATTTCTCAGATCGACAGATCTGAACCTAATCGAGACTTTCTTTCCATAGTTCTGGTTTGATCGATCGATCGGCTATTTTGAGTCTTGAGTAGGAGGAGGATCGAATCCTTCTGAGCTCAACCAATTTGTTTTCTTCAACTCTATTTTGGTGAGCAATCTTCATCTCAGATTTTGGTTATAGAACTTGATTCGTGGGTTAATTGTATGATTATTTTCGATTACCACAGCTTGTTTGAATATTCTGTGTTCGAGACATCGCTGTTGTAGTCGTTGAAATCGTGTCCAATCCTTTTGAGCAATTTCCATGAATTAGAATCAGGTAAACACTCATCCTCTTATTTTTAGTTCTTTCGAATGATCGGTCATAACTCAATTTATGTATTCGTATTGTGGGATCGGACGAGTTCGTGACTGCGTTTTGGAGGTTGATCGTGTCCGGATTTTATGCTGTTCGTGTTGAGTTCGGGTGGGGTGTTGGCGTTGGCATGTCCAATTTGGTGTTCTTGTGTACCAGCTGATTTGATGCAGTTCACGGCATGTCCAAGTACTGACCGTTCATATCTGGATTTCTTTGTGTGTGTGTTCAGACTGTGGGGGCGTGTTCGACTTTGGAGTCAGTTCTGAACTTTTCAAGTTGGGATCACTGATAATTTTTCTCTCTTATTTCAATTCATTCAAGTGTATAATCTTTTGATGAGTTATTGTTCTGTGAGTTTCTTTATGCAAATGATTTTCCTGAGCAAGTTACGAACTCTGGGATTGGAAGAGTTTAGTTCTTATTTTTTTGTGCTTTGGTGACTGTTGGCAGTAAACCAGGAAGCTGGGTGGGTGTTTGTGTATACTCTGATTTTTCTCAGTTCTATATGTGTTCATTGGACCCTTAAGGACTCTGGGTGTTTTAGTAGGTGGTATTGGTCAGGCCTAGGAAATATACTTGATGGGCTGGAAAGGTTGCTTGAACAACTGTTTGACTGTGCAGTGCTGTTCAGTACTTGAATCTAGTTGAGATTGGCAAGCTTTAATTTTCTAAATGTGATTTAGCCGAAACTTGAATGTTCATTGAACATTAAACTTAAATAAGCTAGTGTGATCTGCTATCTTACTGCTGGGTATAGTCTGATGAGTTGAATAGAATGAGTTTGCATCTTCAGTTTGCTTAAAATAGTTAAGAGTATTCTAGTTACTTAAATGTGCTTGTTGGGTTGTGGTCAAGAATGCCTACAGAAATGAATGATTTAAATTTTGTTTAATTTCTATACTATTAGATTATGCTTATTAGTATTAATCACAAATGCTATTTGTCAATATCTGGAATAGAAGGTTCTGACAGTGGAAGTATGGTAAGGAATAGTTATATATGAACAAAGAGTTTCTATACAAACTATTGAGTTATATTATCTATTTCCCACATGCTCTATTTTTTTAACTAATGATTTAATAGTAAGGTAGTCAGAATTAAGTAAACAAGTGGCTAGGAATGAGATGACTTGTTAAAGCAAAACCATGATTTAGATAATAACCAACTTGTACATCATTATTAATTACAGGAAGACATCTAGCCCCGATCTTCACCCGTACTTTTCTGGAGCAAGGCAAGTACACTCTACGGTCTTGTGCATTTCATTATATCCTGTGCTTTCTGATTGACACATTACAACACGTCATGTACTTTCTGGTGCTCATGTTCCTTGTTCTTACTATTTGTACCTGGGGTGGGGAAATATACTATCTATGTGACCAAACCCAAGAAAAAACTCAGGTGTGTTTAGCTTAGACCCCGCATCGTGCACGCGGGTCCTAAGCCGTACCATTCATGTGCTTTCATGTGCTTACCCTAGCCGGTCACATACTGTTATATTTCAAATATAGTACACACATGCAGAGATATACCTTGTACTTATTTCCTGTGATTCCATGATACCATGTTCTTTTAGGTGCTTACATATCATGTTCTTTCATGTTCTTACATACCATGTTCTTTCATGTACTTTACATACCATGTTCTTTCATGTACTTATTCACATGTTCTTCTCTGTATTTTTATGTTTCCTCGTACTTTCATATCATGATGTCTTGTTCATTACCTAGAATTTTACTTGCTCCGCTCCTGAATAGGATACGTTGCAGGTGAGTTGGAGGCCCTGTGCGACACTTACTATGGTCAAGATACTGCTTTCCTTGTTGAGCCAGCTGGAGCTGCTTGTGACCTAGAGGCTGCAGAAGCCTAGAGCTTCTCTTAGTTTTTCCCTATTATTTCCATGTATTGAGACTAGCAGACTTCTTTCATTTGTGGGAATGTAATAATTCTGAGTTGTACTTTACTCTGGTTGGGACACATTTATAGATGCTGTGATTTCTTACATGTTCATGTTATCTGGTTAGTTTCCCTAGATTGGTACAGCTTAGTTTGTTGTGTCTAACAACAAAGGTTGGGCGTGTCCGACTCGTATCCGATTATTCGGAGCGAGTGTGACACCATGGACAGGAGCATGGCTTCAAGTAATTCTAGATGTTGTCGGTCAGAAGGCGCTTCATGATCATCATTGGCCAAAAAACTGTCCGCACGTGGGTAGAGGTGGAAGGGATCGTAGCACAGGTGCTCTCTGTGTCGTACCCTCGTACAGAGAAATCGTCGAGAAATGTCGAATGTCTTCCTCCTCGACTCGGAAGGGGTGCTACCCCCTGCGCAGGAATTCGTATCGTCTTGGCAAAGGCGGTCATACTCAGGGACGTCCATGTCTGTTGCGGAATTCCAGTGGATCGCTACCCCCTGTGTATGCTCTTGGAACACCGGGTTGTCGTATACATTGAGGGGACTGCTACCTCCGACCTCATCTACTCCCAGAGAGGTCAAGGATGCACCCCCAGGTGTTGAAAGCTTCTTTTTGGATCGAGTGCCTAGGTAGACACCCCCTGTGGTAGTCGGTGGCAGTCCTCCAGACGAAAGTTTCCTCGTAATACTGGCGGAGATTGCCGGGCTGGAAGAGCCTGTCTTATTCCTTCCCTTGTGGGAAAGAACTGTCATGCCCCGCTCTGCAGGAGCGATCGTCCTCGCTAAGGCGTGATGCCGCACGGGCCTAGGTTGCGCCAGTGAAAGGCTAAGTCCATAAACGGTCGATTTGAGCTAGGCCACAGAATCACAGAGTGTCCCCATTTGCAGCGAAAAGTAAATGAACACAATTTGAAGCGAATTCAAACTCTTTATTGAAATTCAAGAAGTTTACAAGCGGCGCTAGGCCGAGATTACAAATCGCTCAAGCTCTCTCTCTGAAACATAAAAGGCGTGCCAAGTGGCTTACAAGATGGAATGATTCTGGCGATGTTCCGCTATATTATGTCATGTATATGGTGCTTCAGCTCCTTGCAACGCCCCAAGGCTCCAGATGGCTCTGCGCCTTAGCACGTTCGAGGGAAGCTCCGCACCCGACGACGTCTCCTACGTCCTGCAAGCAAACTGTGGGGTTATCAGTACATTGTTATGCACTGGGGAGGCTAGCTCGCCCATAATGATATCATTACCAAACACGTTCTATTTACTTTTGTGCACCGTCTACCATTCATTGTCTTTCTAATCTTGTCTTAGGATCATTTCATGGCATATTTCATAACCTATCCCGTATTGCCAAATTCAAGTGTGTGCATAGAAATGCATGCACGACTTAACCATACTTACCGTCCGGCCTTCCCTGTCCAAAGTAAACCAAGTTAGTCAACAATTCATATAAACTTTCAATGTCAAGTGCGTGTCCCTGCCTCAGGTTCTAGCATCGTAGGCATTCTCTAACTCATTTGCATGAAGTACTCTTTATCATTTGGTGTGTTACATTTCAAGCCTGTTCCGAAGACGCTTCATTCAGTTAACTAGAATGAATCTTGGGTTGTGTTCTAAGCCATCCGTTCTGATCAAGCATCCCGTTGAATGTGGAACTTGAATCCGAAGAAGCCTTTCCATAACGAGAAAAGGATCTTAATTCAATCGTTCCCATTCAACCGATTCGATCGATTCCGACCTATCGGTCCCGACTGAATTGATAGCGACAGTGTTCTTTTCTCGCATACCCCGTGGACGAAAAATGGGGCACGATGTAGGTATGTGGCACTACACCATAACCAACTAAGAAAAATTTTTGTCCTCGAAACTTAAGAATAGAACCTACCTCTACGAGAACAGTGAAGAAAATTTCTCCTTCATCTCCGACTCAAGTTCCCACGTCGACTCTTCAACCGAATGGTTACTCCAAAGTACGCGGACGAGAGGGATCGTTCATTCAGTAGCAGCTTATCCTTACGTTCCAAGAGTTGGATTGGCTCTTCAACGTAGGATAAGTCAGACTTCAGCTCCAGTTGACCAAAATCTACCACGTGGCTAGGTCATGCATATACTTCGACAACTGAGAGACATGAAAGACATTGTACACCCGCTAGCGCTGGTGGCAGGACAATTTGATAGGCCACTGGGGTGACTCGCTTGAGTATCTCGAATGGCCCAACGAATCTCGGACTCAACTTCCCCTTAGCACCGAACCGGGTAGCTCCCCTCATGGGTGTCACTTTAAGAAATACGTGGTTGCCTTCAAGAAATTTGAGAGGTCGACGATGGTATCAACATAGCTTTTCTGACGACTCTGAGCAGTCTTTAATTTTTTCGAATAAGCCAAACTTTTTGCACAGTCTATTCCACCAGTTCTGGGTCAAGAATATGCCATTCCCCGACTTCATCCCAACAAATGGTGATCTGCACTTCCGGCCATACAAGGCTTCATACGAGTCATTTGGATGCTGGATTGATAGCTATTGTTATATACAAATTCGGCCAGAAGTAGATGAACGTCCCAACTCAACTTGAAGTCAATTGTACAGAGCCATAACATGTCTTCGAGAATCTAATTCACATGCTCCGTTTGGCCGTCGGTCTGGGATGGTAAGCTGAGATGAACTGCAACTTAGTGCCTAGAGCCGACTGGAGGCTACTCTAGAAGCGCGATAGAAATCGTGCATCCCGATCAGAGACGATAGATACAGGGACTCCGTACAACCATACTATCTCGTCAAGATAAATCTGAGCCATGCGATCAACGCTCCAAGTAACTTTAACGACAATGAAGTGCGCTGAGTTGGTTAGTCGATCAACGACGACCCCGATGGCATCATTTCCTCGGCGTCTTCGGCAGGCCAACAACAAATTCCATAGTGACATGATCCCATTTCCATTCTGGAATGACAAGGTTCTGCATCTCCCTGCCGGTCTCTAATGCTCAACTTTCACCTGCTGACAGGCCATGCAGTGAGATATGAAGAGCACCACATCTTTCTTTATTCTGTGCCACCAGAAGGTCGTGCGAAGGTCTTTGTACATCTTTGTGCTGCCAGGATGCAAGGTATATTTTGCGTAGTGCGCCTCCATTAATATCTCATTTCTAAGTTATGAATCGTCCGGAATGCATAACCTACACTACAATCGAACCACGTCGGTTTCGTCTTCTGCAAAGTCGGTCACACTACCCGTTGAAATTTGCTCTCGCACTTTCTTCAGGTACGGATCATCCTTCTGAGCGGTCATGATCTTTTCTCGTAAGCTCGGCTCTAGCTGCATCTGCGCCAACTGCACATCCCTGAATCGAACCCAAAAGTCGATGCCCATCTCTTCTAAGTCGCGTAGCAATCTACGGTCGATGGATAGCGAGGCAATATACTTCCGACTTAGCGTCTGCATAATATTTTCCTTACCTGGCGTATAGTCAATAGTCAAGTCGTAATCTTTGATCAGTTAAGCCAACATCTTTGTCGCAAGTTCAGCTCCTTCTGTGTGAATAGATACTTGAGGCTCTTATGATCCGTGTAGATCACGCATGCCACACCATAAAGACAGTGATGCCATAATTTTACCGCGAACACAATTGCCGCTAACTCCAAGTCATGAGTAGGATAATTCTTCTCTTGCGGCTTTAGCTGTCGAAAAAGCAAAAGATGTTACCTTGTTCTGCTGCATCAGCACACACCCCAAGCCCTGATCGGACACATCGCTGAAGATCTGGAATCCTTCAATCCCCTTTGGAAGTACGAGTATCGGGGCGAGACGAGCTGTTGCTTTAACTCCTATAAGGAAGCTTCACAGTCGTCTGACCATTCAAATGTGACTCCTTTGGGTGAGGCGAGTCAGAGGCGATGAGATCTTTGTGAAGTCTTTTACGAAGCGTCGGTAGTATCCTGATAAGCCAAGGAAGCTTCGAATCTTCCCGACTGACGCTGACCGTTTCCAATCGACAACGGCTTCAACTTTCTTTGGATCGACTGTTATGCCTTTGAAAGAAATGATGTGTCCGAGGAATGCGATGCTGCTCAGCCAAAATTCACACTTGCTCTACTTCGTATACAACTGATTTTCCCGAAAGGTCTGAAGCACGGTCCGCAGATGCTCAGCGTGTTGCCGCGTATCCTTTGAGTAGACGAGTATGTCGTCGATAAAGACTACTACGAACTTGTCGAGAAGGGTCAAAACACCCGATTCATTAAATCCATGAAAGCAGCTAGGGCATTCGATAGGCCGAACGGTATAACCAGAAACTCGTAATGGCCGTATCGACTGTGGAAGGCTGACTTCGACACATCGTTTGGCTTGATCTTGAGTTGAGGGTAGCCCGATCGAAGATCAATTTTAGAAACTATCGTAGCTTCTTGCAGCTGATCAAACAGGTCATCTATGCGGGGCAATGAATATTTGTTCCGGACGATGGCCTTGTTAAGCTCGCGGTAATCGATGCAAAGACGCATTGAGCCATCCTTTTTCTTGACAAATAACACGGGTGCTCCCCACGACGAGATGCTGGGTCGTATGAATCCATGTCGAGCAACTCTTGCAACTATACTTTGAGTTCTTTAGCTCTGTAGGGGCCATTCGGTACGGGGCTTTAGAGATCGGTGTGGTATGGGGAATGTGTCAATGCTGAACTCTATTTCTCGATCGGGTGGCATGTCGGGCAGCTCGTCCGGAAACACATCTGGAAATTCTGCCACAACGTCAGTCAGACTCGCGTTTGCACCCTCATGTCACTATAGAAGCATGGATATTGCTTTTAGTCCCACATCGAAAAGGAAAAGAAGAAAGGGCTCATTCCATTCTATATATAGAGCCCTCTTGCCTCCTTTAAAAAGGGCACCAAAATAGAAAAACAAAAGAATCACTCAAGAGAATCACTCGTGGTCATGGCAAAGATGAGTTGGGTTCTCAGTACTATGCACCTTCGCGGGCTAGTATAAAGAAATCCAAGACAGCACGGGCCATGCGCCTCAAATGTGCTATGCCAACAATAAACCAGAGATGCGTGCTCAAAATCATGCACGCTACCGATGGTAAACTGTAGAGAGTCGACTTGGGTGCGTTTGCAACTTGGACTCTTCCTACTACGCACCTTCGGGTAATAAGTCAAGAAGATTAGGGCAGTACGGGCTCAACAAGCCCATCAACTGTCCAATCTGCTGACCGTCAGCGGGTACCGTTAACTATTACACGGGTCCCTGATAGAAAGTTGTACAGAACCTCCCGTGTCCAGCCCTCTGCGGCAAACGGACATGACAAGTTCTAAAAGTCTCCCTACAATGATCGAGAGCAAGTGCTTTTACTAGCCACAGACCAGGAAGCAAATATGATACCTACGCACCCGGGTGCTCGGGATACCCGAGCCCACAAAACAGATACAAAGGTAGATCAATCTGCTCTTGACTTGCAAGAGGTGGTCATTGACAAACACAAGAGAGAGAAGCAACCTTGGCGTGCGATGAGCCCTTTCCAGGACATCACTGCACCCAAGTCGCCATCAACTGCTGCTGCCACAAAATAGTGGCTCACCACCATGGTAGTCTGTGTTCCATCGACCGCAACCTGCTACGCCTTTTTGACATCAGCTCGGAAGCATGATGCCAATTGAAGACTTCGTAACGACCTACTCTCAACTAGACGCATCAGATGTCTCAGTTAGGTACATTGTCTCAGCCCGGCGCATCACAATCTTTTGAGGGAGTTCATCGTCAAATCTCTTTCGAACAAGGAGATCCATAAATCCACAGTGCCAGCACTCGCCAAGGAGAAGGATCGGTCAAATTCATCTTCATTGAGAAGTCAAAAGAGAGACAAACAAAATTCTCTCAAAATGTTGCTGATCGTATAGGCCGCAGAAGGAAGAGCCGTATGAGCCTTATGCGGCTCAGTGGACTCGAGCCGCAGAAGGATTGCTCCCGAAGACCCTATGCGGCCAAGTGGACTCGAGCCGCAAAAGCAAGGCTCCTAGACCTCATGCGGCTAAATGGACTCGAGCCGCAGAAGGAATGCTCCCGAAGATCCCATGCAGCCAAGTGGAGCCGAGCCGCAGAAGCAAGGCTCCTAGAGACCTCATGCGGCTAAGTGGACTCGAGCGCGCAGAAGCAAGGCTCTCAAAAATCACATGCAACCAAATGAAACCAAGCCGCAGAAGCAAGGTTCTCGAAGATTCCATGCGACCAAGTGGAGCCGAGCCGCTGAAGAAAGGCTCCTAAGGCCATTATGCGGTCAAAACGATTCAGGCTTTACTTTGTAGGGGGACACATGGCAATTTGACCAAGTCTCAACTATCCAGATTTGTTCCAACAAAGAAATCTCAAAAACCACCAGCTGGCAGCCAAAGAGCGAGTCTTTATGTGCTGTTGCAGTCACGTGGCAACGTGGCCATCTATGCGGCTCAAAATATCCTTCATCTCGAAATCACTATAAATAGCTGGGTACCACACCCATGCAAATGACTGGCAACCTACGAAGGAAAATTTCTTCAAGAGCAAGGATCGTGTCAGATAGTCCAAAGAATAAGGCAGAGTTGCTACACTTTCCCGAGCTTCTATCGTCACCCCCAGAATCAAAAACTAAACAATTGTACTTAGATTGTTTCCTAGGATTTCTTCTAGGCTTTCTCTTGCACAAACAAGTTTGCAATCAAGTTCAATTCCTCTATAATTTTTGTTCTTGATATTTAATGGCAAACAGTCGCATGTCTCGAACGGACGCTAGATAGCCTTCACACCCGTAATGCAGCACCCGTCGAGCAGATATTGTTGAGATCACCATGCTGGTCGGCAACACCTCACCACACGAATAGTAGAATTCAGGCACTCCAGGTGTACGAAAGGTGACCATTTTTTTGGCACAGTCGATGGTTGTGTTGCACGGACCGAGCTAATCCATTCCCAGAATGATGTCGTAGTCCTTAGGGCCTAGAAATATTGCATCAAGACTGACCTTTTGACCACCTTTACATATGATTCTGTCGTCGCAGGCTAAGTTTGCAAGTAGTGACGTACCCGATGGTAAGTTAAAACTAAGATCAAGGCCTAGCGGTGTCATGAGGAACTTGTACTCGGCGTAAAATCCATCGATATAAAACTGTGTGTTGCACCTGAATCAAACAATACACGAGCGGTTTGTTATTAAAAAGCAATATACCGATCACGACTGTGTCAGATGCCAATGCCTTATCTCGGGTCATGGCGTAGACGCGCCCTTAGGCATTGGGGCAACGGTCTTGGCCATTTTATGGCACGGTTGTTGGGCTCTTGGCGCTGGACCCTGATTCCCTAAATGATGTTGCTGCTGTTGAGGCAACGTTGGGTTCGGCCTTCTGGTCGGGCAGTTTGCACGCAGATGGCCCATCTTACCGCAGTACCAGCATCGACCTTCAGAGACATGACATCATTTGCATGGTGTCCAAAATTATTGCATTTATGGCAGCGAGCTCCTGGGTTCCGCCATTGGTATCCGCCCTGATTTCCATTGTTTGGACGCGTATTCGCATTGTTTCCTCCCGAATGGCTAGGGCGCTTGTGGTTGTATATTTGCACAGCGCCAGCTGCTCCTGGAGGATATTGGTGCTCAATGCGGAGGGAGGGATGATTCAGAGACGCCCATGGTCTTTTATTCAGGCACCGATACATAGGAAAAAATAGATGGACACAGACCAACTTCGAACTGTCGAGCACGACTCTCCATTGTCGACAAGAATTCTTCAGCAAATTTGGCTAATTTATTGAATTCTGCTGCGTACTGCCGCACCGTCATGTTCTTTTACTTCAACTACATAAATTTATTCTCTTTTTCTTGTCAAACGGCAGCGGAAAGGTAATCGATTTGAAATGCCTTTCTAAATGTAGTCCAAGGAATCGTTGTTGTCTTGTCTTCATGTCGGATTGCTCGCTTCTGCACAGACCACCAATCATGCGTGTTCAATCAGAGCAGAAGTTGTGCACATGTGACTTTCTTTGAGTAATCGACACCCAGAAGTTCAAAACGGTCTTCCAGCTCCTCCAACCAGTCGATCGCCAAAGAGGGATCTTCAGTACCGTTGAAGGAAGTGCGACAATTCTTTGTAAATTTTGACACCTCAAAGTTGGAACTTCTCGGTGTTGTAGGTAGACGCTCGGGAACTTCTTGTTCGATTTTAATTGGTCGGACCGTAGGCTCGGTCACGGCATGCATTGTCGCAAAATTGTTGTTTTGGCCACAAGTGTCTAGACTATCTGTTGAAGAGTGTCAAGCTGCTTCTGCTGCAATTTGAATTGGGCCTCGAATCAATTCTCAAATTGAGTCTGTCGTGCCTCCGTCTGCTGTCAATGGAGCTCATTTTGGCGCTGGTTGGCTTTGACCTGACGTTGTTGTGCCTCTAATATATGCAACATCTGCTCCATAGGGGCGTTCGAGGGTTCATTCCTTGAGCTACTTGAGCCGCTCGAGGCACTCTCCTCGTTCACGACCGCAGCTTCTCTAGCTCTGGAATATAAAAGCAACTCTCGTTAGTTTCAGAAAATGTCATGGTTTCACTGTATAGAATAACTCATATCATCGACACGAGGTCAACGGTTCGAGACTTGACTCGAGACTGGAGACCAAGGACGTAAAGTCATGCTCTGATACCATTATGTCATGCCCAAATTCCGAAGAATCGATAGTCGTCCACCGGACGTGATGCTGTGTGAACCTAGGTTGCGATCGCACAAGGCATAGTCATAAGGTTATCTAAAACACAACAGCTAGGAGAGTACACAGAGAAATTGAACAACACATTGAGGTAGAGAAACTTTTTATTTTATTGATAATAGACATCACTTACAAGACTCTATTACAATCATGCCGCACGGGCTTCACAAAATGACTCGATTACAAAATGAATGCCAATGAGATAGTCGTTCCATACATACATCCCTTAATTTATAGTAAAAGTATTCAAGCCACTGGAATGGAGGGATGCCGAGACATATTCTTGGACTGATGCAGAGAGTCTTCAAAACTGGAGTAGCGAGAGTCTTCGACGTGCGGTCGAAGCTTCAAAACATGAACGTCGCCTCGGTTAGTTGGCACGTGCCTCGGATGGATTCCAGCACAGCAGATAGCGAGGGTCAATACGATCACATGTACTGGCGAGTGGCTAATTAAACCCAAGCTTCCTTTCTTCAAGATGTTTTATAAAACATGTTAGCCATTTTGCGATCTTTCTACATCCTGATTGATTGCATGTTAACATGTTAAGGGGAAAGTATTTGATAGATAATAAAACATAACTTACGATACATCTTACCCACGACAGAGCGTGCCATCGCAGCGTAACTTACCATGT
>JANAVB010032019.1:1434492-1473913 GCA_029216955.1 Iris pallida | reverse complement strand
TGGCTATAAATGACCGAACTAACAAATGAGATATGGACGTGATAAGTTCTTGACCTGCCCCATTGTGTAGTACCAAGTCCCACATCGTGCCTGTTTTTGTCGCGATGCGGAAAGCACGGTTAAAAAATATTGTCGCTATCGTTGGTTGGGACCGGTTGAATTAAGATTCGTTCCTCATTATGGAATGCCTTCTTCGAAATCAAGTCCTATATTCAGCAGGTTGCGCCTTGAGGATATACTCTGCGGTTGAGTTGGAAAGATCTCCCGTTGCTCTGCTTTTCATGTCGTACTTGCTTTTTTAGCTTTGGCTTTCTGAATGTATTTTTTGAATGTTTTTAATGGATTTTATTGTTTACGTTCTTCGAACTTCGTATTTCATATCAAACTCGAAATAGAAGGGTAGAGTGTTGATGCATTGCTTATGCGATTTCAGGTGATCGCATAAGCACCGTCTAATGCAAGAAGACCTTCCCTCTCGTCTCAAATAATCAAGTTGAGTGCTTGGACCCTCCTCCCCTTTGGTCCCCTTGTTCTCCAATCAATCGATATAATGCTAATTGAAAATAAAAATGACACGAATGCTTAATTTCAATGAACTGTTGCACGATTTCTCACGTACGCTCGCTATAGAACTGTTATGCCATGAAACTGATACATGCTTTCTTATATACATCTACTATAGAACTGTCATATCATAAACTGTTACATGCTTAATATGTTATGGTTGTTATAGAACCGTGATAAGCAGAGATTGAGTCATTGAATAAATATTGCCACAATATGATAAGACAAAGAAAAATGATTAAGTTGCTCATAAATTAAAGATCATGCTTGAATAACTAGTCCAGCTTTGCAAGGTCATGGATAACTTATGCACAAGAAACGGCTTCCTTGAATGATATCCCGGGACACAGGATCGATTCGGACTAGTGGAAGCAAAAGATAGCTGTGCTAGATAAAATTAAAAAGTGGTTATTCGTTAACTTTCAACGGAGCTCGATACTTGCGCTTAGTCCAAGATGGCTTATGATACCAGTGACCATCACATATACAAATTGCACACACTATGCTAGTAAATGATAACATTTGACAGGGAAGAACATGGTAAGATTCATATTGCATGGCACATTCTGTCATGGGTAAGTTCTAGCATAATTATGTTTTTATGCCTATCAAATACTTGCATGAAATTCACTACGATGGATAGAAAGATTACAAAATATATAACATGTTTCACTTAACTTCTTGAACCAAATGAGAGCATAGAATTTAAGTAGTCATGCACTAGTACACAACAATGTACCGATCCTCGCTCTCCACAAGTACCCCAAATTAACAAGGAAGTGCCTCTTAGCTGAAGGCGACACTCATGCGTTCTGAAGCCTCGTCTGTGTGCCGAAGGCTTTTTCAAATCATTTTTGAAGGCTCTACGTTCAGTCCAAAAAAAGATGGGTCAACTCCCTACTATAGCAAGTGTTTTGAAGTTTTGGTTGTATAAAGGGGATGTAATATATGGAACGACTATCTCATCAGCATTCATTTTGTAATCGAGTCAAGTTGTAAGCCTGCACATCAATCATTGTAATAGAGTCTTGTAAATGATGTTTATTATCAATGAAAAAATTCCTTCTATTTCGAATGTGTGTTCAATTTCTCTGCATACTCTATTAGATGTTGTATTTCAGATAACCTTATGACTATGCTTTATGTGAACGTAACTTAGGTTCAGACGACATCACACTCGGGGGACGACTATCGATTCTTCGAAATTGGGGCTTGACATATTGTTGTTAAGAGATACTATAGACACTACAATAAATGTTGATTGAGATTTTGAGAATACGCCGTTTAGAGAAAATATGGAATGATGGTAAAAAGTGTTAAAAGGTAATATGGACATGACAATCGAAAGCTATTAATCCATTAAAGATATAAAGATCAAAACATGATAGACAAGGTGACATGATAGACTATTGATCGCTCAGAGGTATTACTAGATGTACGTAAGGATCAAAACACAACTAGTTTATAGATAAGAGACTTATGTACTAGTTAATAGCCCGCGCATGGGCAAGTTCAAAGTCTGTAATAGACTCCTTAGGATAATGTTTAGAGACGACCTTAGATCAATCTATATCATCTCAAAATTAACCGTGCCAATATATCGAGTATAGTATAAAGAACAATTGTGCTGATTGTGCTTAACAACATATCTTCCTACGAAAATGTGATGTTAGGTACATGTTGGGTCGCACTATAGCATTGTGAACATTCGACACTTGCCTCTGGACTAGGCATGGTCTTTGTTAGGTAGGATTCTGCCTGTAGAATTGCTTTTCAAAGTGCATCCCTCCTATCATTGGACAAATATAAGAGCTCATACACGAAATACGGACCAGGATATTGGCCAACTGTGCTGGAATATAAAAGGTATATGGTTCCGTAAAACCTGGAGAAACTTTTTCCACATAGACTTGTCATACTTGGTATTCTTCACCTTTTTTGCTGTTGATGGCCTAGGTAAGCTTTTCGTTGTACATACTAGAGTAGAGGATGATGAATTTTGCCCGAGGTTTGATCATACACCCTAGTGTATTTCATATCTGTTTTTGGTTCCAGGCTGTGCGACGTCCATGTCAGCTAGTGAGCATTATTTTCTTCCTCTGAATCCATTATAGTGATAACGGAAAGATTATCCTCTAGATCCAGGTGGATGGCAATACATGACTTCTGCCTTCTACTCGTTGACTAATTGAGTTCACCTAGGGATGTCTTCCACCGTTCATCTTGAAGAAGATTTGGATGTACCCACTTATCTCTTCTTTTTTTAGACTGAGAGGCACTTGTTTTCTCGTCGGAGAGATAAATTGACGAGTTTTAACTCTGCCATAGGGAGAGGGACTATACCATCGTGCACTTGTACTTTGAGGAATGTCACCAAATTGTACTAATACTATGTTGGTAACTTCTTTTGGTCATTGCACAATATGATGGTCTTAGAATCCACCAGCTACTAGATTTTGTCTTTGAGCATGTAACAACACGTAGTTGGGTGGTTCACAAACTGATGAAACTCATAATACATGGGATCATTGGTGCATCATACTTCGTTAGGTCGTTTAGCTTCGAGGATTTGTATTTTTTTCCATTAAGCAAGACGTGGAAGATCTGTACCATGAAATCCTCATTGAAGGTATAGGTACGCGACGTCCTCAGGGTCTGTTATTATGGTTGCTGCTTGGACAGATCATTCACTAGGAATTCTACCATCATAGACTCTTTGTCTTTGTTTTTGTTCTGTTGGAATTTCCTTCCTCCATTGGGATTGATTCTTTGAAACCCCAACTAGTCAAGGTTAGCTACTTATTCTTGGTGATTTTGGAGGCATCGATCAATGCTGCCTAGATTTTGAATGGGCTAGCTGCGATACAAAATTTAACTGACAACATGAAGTTGTTATTGTATGTGTCCATGATGTGGATGTCGAAATTCTTGATGGGCAATTGAGGGCTAATCTCCAAAAGTGCTCGATGAAGTCCTTAGTCGATTCTACTTATTTTTGCTTCGTGTTGATCAAGAAAGACATACGAAGCTGATTTCTTCTTCATAAAAGTGGACAAGATATAGTCTCTTAGTCGTTCCAAGATTTGATAAAGCCTGCTGGAAGACTGTGGAACCATACGAATGCTGGTCCTCGAAGACTGCCGGTGAATAATAACCCTATCACAGCATCATTTCTCGAGATCCCCAAAGTCTGGAAATTGAAATGATAGTGGTGCTTGCTCGGGGAGGTTAATCCTTCAAAAGGCACGAATAATAGTAGTTTGTAATTGGCTGGGCTGTTTGCCATTAAATATCAAATACAAAAAATTACAAATGAATTGAACTTGATTGCATACTCGCTTGTACAAGAGAAAGCCTAGAAAGAAATCCTAGGAAACAATCTAAGTACAATTTTTTAGTTTTGATTCTGTAGAGTGACGATAGAGGCTCGGGAAAGTGTAGCAACTCTGCCTTACGCTTTGGGCTATCTGGCGCGTTCCTTGCTCTTGAAGAAATTACCCTTCGTAGGTTGCCAGCCTTTTGCAGGGGTGTGGCACCCTGCTATTTATAGTGATATATGTTTTGAGCCGCATAGATGGCCACGTGGTCACGTGGCTACAACAACACATAAAAGACCCGCTCTTTGGCCGCCAGCTGGCGACTTGTTGGGATTTTGTTGCAGCAAATTTGGTAGTTGAGACTTGGTTAGCCTGCCACATGTCCTATCGCATGATAGAATCAATCTGCTTGAGTCATTTTGAGCCGCATAAGTCCTTCCGTGTTCGGCCATGCTGGGCCGCATAAAACTCATGCGATAGTCTTTCTTAGTTCGCATGTAGCTTGGGGACTTTTGAGCCGCATAGGTTCTATATAAAGCTCATGAGGCTCATATTACAGTTACCCTTGACCGCATGAAGCACATAGATTGAACCGCATAAGGTTCATGCGGCTCGGGTCGCAGTCCTTTTGGCCGTATGGCCATGTCCAATCTGGTGACATGACGTTTTGTCTGATCACGTCTTATCTTTTTTTGTCAGAGTGTCAGAGCTGCCAGAGCTGTCATTTTTGCCAATTTTGACAAAGTTTGTCAGCTTTATCGGAAGGGTTGATCAGCCTGGCCGATAATTAACTATTCTTTCTGCAGCTCAAAAATTAGTCTGGTGAAGATGGACCGCAGGGGGCATGCTGAGTCTTTCATGCGGCTCTTCTTCATGCGGATCAATCTGTTCTAGAGTTTTTATGCGGTCAGTTGTGATCCGCATGAACCCCATATTTTCCATACTTCTACAAGACCCCCTTCAAAGTTTTCAAATTGCAAATTTGGAATACTTTGAATAAGAAGCATGGACATATGTCAAGCCGCAGGAAAATCTTCATGTCAGGAGCCGTTGTGCCGTAGGGTCATTTTTGAGTCGTAGGGACGTTTTTCGGTCGCAGGTAGATCTTGTGCCGCAGGAGATATTGTACCGCAGGGAGATCTAGTGCTGCATGGAGATCTTGTCTGTCAGCTGTCACTGTTGCATTTAATGCTTTGATTTGATTTTGGATTTGGGCTCTTTTTTCGAGATAAAGCTGATGGTTACAAAGGATAAAATCCCCAAACATCATTATTGTCTTTAATGGATACGAGAATCGAAGCGATTACGGTTACTAGGGATAAAAATCCCAAGTGTCATCATTATCTTTAATGTCACGCTAACCGACGCAATGTTCATCTGTTTCCACTTTGACGAGCTATAAATATGGGCCATAAGGAGAAAGAAAATTTTCAACGTTTTTCTTCCTGTCTTCATTCTTCGTCATCTATTCTGTCCTAGTTAGCCATGGCTCCGAAAGCTTCCAAGTCGACTAGCGCTACGGCCAAAGGGAAGGGACTCGCCTCTCCGTTGAGAACTGCAAACTCTCCTCTATTCATCCTGACGTGCAACCCCTGTTAAGGGTAAGGATGGTAAAAGCAATGACTTAAGTTTGAATGGTCATATCATATATTTTATGTACGGGCCTGTCATAGATTGCCTCTGTGCTCCGGGCATGATCGATATATCCCCCATCTATGGGACTGCATGTGTTCTGTATGATGGGCCATATGGGTTGAGCCGCATAAGCGCTACTGACCTTCATGGATACCTCATTCCTGAGCCATATGAGTGCTACATGGCTGAACCGTATGGATGCCTCGTGACCAAACCACATATACATCTCATAACTGATCCGCATAAATGCCTCATGGCTTAGTCGCATGAACATTGTAACAGGACTGCTAAGTGCTTTAAGACTGAGCCGCATATGTCTTATGTTTTTAAGCTGTATGCGCGTTCCTCATAACTAGGCCGCATGGGGTCTATTTGGCTTAATGTTGTTTTCTTCTAACTGCTAACCCCTTTTTTTTTTTTTTTTACAGGGATCCGGCTAGTGAATTTTTCCAGAACCGATATCGACGATAGAGTGAAGATGCACCATTCTGACATACACATAAGATAGCTCAGAACTCCCCATACTTCGAAAGAGTTTTCCCCTGCCATTTTGGCATACACATCAAACAACTTAGACCCCTCCATGTTTCGGAAGAGTTTTTCCCAGATGGTAGAAAGAACCTTTATACATCAGAGAGTCAGAACGTTGTCAGGCATCATCATGACAGTCCTATTTTCATGGCTCTCCAAGTAGGCAAATTCACCATTAGGGATGTTGTTTTGAAGGTATGGTCTTTTGGAGGAACGTGGCTAAGGTATCCGTAATATGGAGGGGAGAAATGCATGCTATATTTGCCCTCCTCCGTGCAGCTCCTTGGAAGTTCAACAGCCTTGTTTGCTTCTCAGCAGTAAAACATGACTTCTTTCGAGTGCCACAAAACTGCTTTTTGAAGAAGGCGAATGTTGTCAAACTGACCAAACTATGTATTGCTAGATTTTCCTTTCTTTTCTTATTGCTGCTGATGTAGTCCTATGAATGTAACTGATTTTGAATAAATAGAATACATTTACTCCATTCTTTATTTGTAGTATCTGTGGTGCTTGTACTAGAGGGCCTAAAACAGCATTTGTGTTTGATAAAGGACATCATACTGGAGGACTTTTTGTGGACCTATTGCCCTTTTATGCATCTAGAAATACGAACAAATAGATTTGAATGATATTTTGTGGACCTATTGCCCTTTTGTGCATCTGAAAATACGAGCAAATAGATTTGAATGATATTTTATGGACCTACTACTCTTTATACATGGATGGTGCGAGTAAAAGATTATGATAACTTCTGTAGACCTATTACCCTTTTGCGCACTGGCGGTGCAAGTAATAGATTTGAAACAAAAACTAACAGAGGTAATATGGACGTGATAGGTTTTATGGTCTTAATACCATATCTTTTATCCCATGTTGGGTACAGGTGCTAAGTCAAAAGACTATCGATATCAGGAGTAATATGAACGTGATACACGATAAACAAAAATAATTTTTTGGTGGACCTATTACTCTTATGTGCACTGGTGGTTTAGGTAATAGATTTTGAGACAAAACCCAACATAGGTAATATGGACGTTATAGCTTTTGTGGTCTTAACACCATGTCTTTTATCCCGGGTTGGGTATAGGTGTTAAATCAAGAGACTGTCGGTATCAGAGGTAATATGGACGTGATACACGATAATCAGGAACAAGAAGTTTGCTCAGTGATAATGATAAGCTGGGCAGACTCCTATGTGATAAAGCATTAGAGTGGGAGTTCAGAGGTATCATCATACATGACTCACCACTGAAGGAGATGCGATAGAGTGTGAGTTCAGAGGTACTTGGTGTACATAACTCAATAGTTTGGAAGATTTGATAGTTTGAGGGAGTACCAGTATGTCCTTAGACATAGTATTTCTTCAGAAATTTGCCATTTATGGGCATCATGAGCAAGTCCCCATTCTATTTTGCGAGCCGGTATGCGTCGTTGGAGAATACAGTCTCGATGATGTATGGACCCTCCTACTTGGGCTAGAATTTGTCGACGATTTTGTGAGTCATGACCATCGGTCTGCAAACGGCCAAGACAAGATCACCTACTTGGAATGTCCTCTGCTTGAATTTCTTATTGAAGGCTTGAGAGATGCGTGCTTGATAGAGCTCGATGCTTTGTTGAGCTTGTAAACGTTTCTCGTCTAACGCTTCCAATTCTTGTAGCCGTCGGCATTATTTATCGTCCGATGTTAACCGATAAGTAAGGGCCACATGAAGTGAGGGGATCTGAGTCTCCAATGGGAGGACTATCTCGCTCCCGTACACCAGAGAAAATGGTGTATTTTTGGTAGCCGTCCGACTAGTGGTGCGGTACGCCCATAAGCATGCACCCAGCTTTTCATTCCAGTCGTGCTTGTTTGAAGACACAAACTTCTTGAGAAGCTTGATTATGGTCTTGTTAAAGGCTTCCACCAGACCATTACCCGATGGGTTGTAGGCCGTTGAAGCCACATTCTGTATCCGATTCTTGTCACAGAATCGAAAGAAGGCATGGCTTGCGAACTAGTGGACCATTGTCATGAATGATCCTCCTTGGCAATCTAAAACGGTAAATGACTGTGATATTTTATGAAACTGATCACGTTTGATGTCTTTACCACTGTCAATGGAACAGCTTCTGCCCATTTGGAGAAGTAGTCGGTTATTGCGAGAATAAACCGGTACCCTTTGGACGATGGCGGGGATGGGCCAACTTGCTTCAAATGGCCAAGAGGCCACCGTTGGGTGCAAGAATTCGGATGGCAGATGTATGAAATTTGCGTGGATCTGACAAGCCTTTCACTTCTTTGCATAATCGATTACGTCTGCTACCATCGTAGGCCAGTAGTAATCCATCCGACGGTGACGGTCCGGCAACTTCGGGCCCAGTTGGTAAGCCCCACAAATGCCATTGTGAGCCTCGCGTAAGGCTTCTTTGGCTTTTTCATTTGACAGACATCTTAACAGTAGTCCGTCGTAAGATCGTTGGTACAATATTTTTGTTTCTGTGTCATAAAAGAATCTGAGAGAACGCCTTCTGATTGAAGTTGCTTCTTTCATATTCTCTGGCAGGATTTCGTAGACTGCGAAGTCGATGAACGGGAGTCTCCAATCATGCGCATCATTAGTCATCTGGGCGGAGTAACTCGTATCCAGTTGAACGTTGATCTTGGGACAGACCAGCTCATGGCCTATAACGTCAACTAGATGATGAGCATAATTTGGAACCGCCAAAGAAGCGGCGAGGCCCGCTAGGGCAGTCGACTTAAATATTCTGGTGTAACGCCCCAGTCCCAAAATACGTAGGACTAAGAACGTAGGACATGCCAGCTGTATTCATACGAAGTACGTAGGTCTCGTATGAATATATAAGCTGTAAAATATAGTAATCCAAGACAAACTAAATCTCATCCACAATGAAAAGAAGAATAATATAAATATCAACTCGAATATTTATGATACAATCGTTGGGACGGAGACAAAGTCCACTACCAACTACCCCAATGAAATAAATGTACAATAAATCGAGCGATAAAATTGGCAAGACGAACCAAACGCAATTGTCTTCGAAGGAATGAAGAAGACCACGACCTTGGCTAGAATACCTGCGGAAAACATGAACGCACACCTGGGGAAAAACCAGGTCCACAGACGGATGTAGCAAGATACAGGAAGAACAAGCTAATATGAACTTGTCAGAATAAAATAATATATAAACTAGACATAAATA
The DNA here is from genome assembly GCA_029216955.1 of Iris pallida. Lineage (NCBI taxonomy): Eukaryota > Viridiplantae > Streptophyta > Magnoliopsida > Asparagales > Iridaceae > Iris > Iris pallida. The sequence continues at coordinate 1,464,659 of JANAVB010032019.1, read as the reverse complement.
TGCAAAGGATATTCTAACCGCCTAACGTGCAATTTAGAGGACAACTTTCATGCGCATGGGTGGGATTTTTGGCTATGTGTACGTAACTGGCATCCAGTCATCTGTATCCGGCCATAACTGTCCAAAACGTCAGAGGGTATCTGCAAATAAATCGCCACAGTTCCATCCGGAGACTGTGGTTTACCTGTTTGGCTTCCCATACGCACTAGCGACTGTCCTCCTCCAATATTTCCCACACTGTTCAAGTCACGTCCATGGCTCATCCAGCTTTGTAACTGCTTGAGTCTCTAAAAATCCTAGTCATAGCAGTTACGATCATCTACCGTCACCCGACTTTAGAGATAGCTAGTCAATAAGTCGTGCCCCTAATAAAATATCTCAAACCGTGTAGTGTGAGTGTCACAGCCAAAGGAAGATATAAGGATATCCCCCAACAAAAAGGTAGTCCGCTAACACTAAGTCATCATGCATAAAATAAAATAACGACTAATAAAGTCGCTTGCACCCAAGTGTGGCTTGGACGCGCAGTTTATAACAAAGGAAACTACAATATGAACAAAATAAATAATACAGAAAATAAATAATTGACAGTTAATTAGCAAGGTATACTTGCCTATTGCGACGCCTGGTGAACTGCCTGGGGTGGTACAATAAAGGTGGCAGAAGATCGACTTCGATGTTACAACTAGGCAAGGGAGCCTCTGTTGATGACACGGGGTATTCCATCGGTTCCAGAACGGTCAACTTAGTTAGGTTTGACATGATAAAGTGCAGAATTGGAGAGAAAAATAGGAATGTCGAGATTGGTCATGGACTGGAAGTTAATCGAAGGAAATTGATCAATAATATGAATTTAGAAAAAAATTATTTATAACCTTGAAAACTATATTTTATGTTAGTCAAACATATTTTAATTAACTATTTAAAATCGAGAATATTTATAAAATAATTAAAATTATATTTACTAAAATAATTTTTATAAATATTTAAAATAAAGAAATAAATCGATTTAGGCCAAAATCCAAGGTTGGTATAAATACGCAGGTAGATAATATCCACGCTTCATAAATGAAAATAATTTAAATAAATATTTGAAAAAATTAATAACTTTAAAGTAGGTAGAAAATAACATAAAAATAAGTTTAGGGTTTTCAACTAATCTCTTTTTTTTCTTCTTCTTTTTGAATATAGTTACATGGCCAAACTTAAAACAATATTTTGTAATAAAAATATTTAAGATATATTTTTATTTAAAACTATTGGTTATTAATATAAATAAAAATACAAAGTATTACTACGCAATACTACTACATATGACCTGTTTTGGTTGTTCCTAAAGAAAAATAATTTAAATAATAATAATGATAATAATAATGATAATAATAATAATAATAATAATAATAATAATAATAATAATAATAATAATAATAATAATTTAATAATAAAAATCAATCAACTCAGGAAACAGAATAAAATAATAATAATAATAATAATAATAATAATAATAATAATAATAATAATAATAATAATAATAATAATAATAATAATAATAATAAAATCAAAACAAAAAAAATGAAAAGTCCACAGCTTCTTTTCTTCTTAGATTAGAGAGACAGAGAGAGAGAGAGAGAGAGAATCACAAGGGAGAAGAAGAAATCAGAGAAGAGAGAGATGGAGAAGGGGCCGAGCGGAGACGAGCGGTGGCCGGGAGCTCGTCGGCGGCAGGCTACGGTGGGGAAGAGCGAGAGAGAGAAAGTGGGATCGAGGAGGAAAATGGAGAGGAGAGACGGCCAGGTGGGGCTGCTCGGCACGGCGGCGTCTGAGCGTCGTCCACGCGGCGTGGGGCTGTGCGGATCTCGCGGAGGCAGCGAGCGACTGAGATCCGCGGTAGAGGTGGAGGGCTCGAGAGGGAGAGAGAGGATGGAGGGAGGAGAGAGAAGTCGAGAGAGGGGTTTCTCAACGGGGTGTTGCTTCGGCGGAGCGCCGCGGTCTTCGGAGGAGGTCGGAACGAGAGGGGGCTAGGGCTTAGGCGGAGAGGAAGAGATAGGCGGCGGAGATCTCGCCGCGGCTCGGCGGGAGGAACGGGTGAGCGGAAGGGAAGCTCGGGGTACGGCGAACCGGCGTTGCTCGATCGCGGCGGTCGGCGGTGGATGGAGGCGCCGGCGAACGGAGGTAAGGACGGCGGTGGTTCTCTTCTTCTTTTTTTTTTTAAAAAAATTGTGTGGTGGTGGCCGGTGGTGAGGATTTTTGGGTCTTTGGTGTGTTGGTTGGTGACGAAGGCCACGACAGGGGTGGCCGGATTTGGGTTTTTCTTTTGGGTACGGCTCCGACGACGAGGCCATGGGGGTGATGATGGTGTGGGTGGTGACGCTGCTATCTGGCCTGGCTGGGGGTGTGGTCAAGGCAAGGTGGTCGGATTCGGCTGTGGATGGCTGGAGTGGGTCGAGGAGACTGGGTTCGGTGATGGCGGGGACGGATTATTGGCTATGGTAGTGATGGCTGGTGTTGGGGTTCTCGTGGTGAGGGCAGGGTGGTGACGATGGTGACGGAGCAACCCGTGGTCAGGGATGGCTGGACGACGAGGGTGGTGCTGGCGTCGGGAAGCTGCTGTTAGGATAACAAGGAATTTGTTTAGGGGTAGGGTTAGGATTTGATTGAATATCGTGTCGGAATTGTCGACACAAAAATAATAAATATAAATATAAGAAGTGTGGAATAAGAGAGTCACCGGGGTCGGACCCGAGGTCGTCACGGCTGACACGGAAGAAATTGGACACAGACACGATCCACGTACCTTGGCGGAGAAATTTATGGAGTAATTTGTGATGTAAGAAATTTATGGAGGAGTACCTGCCTATTTATAGGATGTGGGAATTCCCAGTTAGATAAAGATTAGTATTTATTTAAAACCCAAATAGATAATTAGCTACTAATAAATTAAATCCAAATTCAAATCCAAATCCAATCCAAATCAAATCCAATTAAATTTCAACCTTTAACTTAAAATTAGATAAGGTAAATCAAATTTCAAAATATAGGTATTATTTTAATTATTTAAATAAATCCATGGAATCAAATCAAGATCTAAATTGCCATAATAATTCAAAAATATATTTTTCACAAATACTAATAATAATAATTTTGAAAATTACATTATTATTTAAAAATAAACTAATAAATAATTACGAAATATTTATCTATGACCAAATAATATTTACATAAATATATTTTTCTAAAATAAAATTTTATAAGAATATTTATTTATTATTATAGCTCTATAAATGAAAGGCCTTATAAATAATAACAAACTTGGAGATTTTGGAATGCTAACAAAATAACTATTATGTATATTATTTTGAAAACATAAAAATAAAAAATATTTTTCAAAATTATGTACGCTCGCACATATTCGCACTCGTCGAGCAAATTCGAAAAATGAACTTTCGCGCACGACGTACAATACGAATACGCAACGTACAATAAAATTTTAAATCAGTACCAAATTTAATAAATAAAAATATAGTAGAAATTTAGGGATTTTACATCTGGAGCCTAGGAACATGTTCTATAAAGAACCCCTCCAAGGTTGCTATGATGGAAATTGCTGTCTGATGATAAGGAATCAAGTCCGCGTTACGAACCTCGTAAGTGCCTCGGATTTGATTGACGATCAGCTTCTAGGTATTCGACTCCCACCTCTTTTGCCAGTCGGAGCCCGATAATCAAAGCGTTATATTCGGCTACATTGTTTGAACAGGTTCTGTGAGAGAATATACCCGATTGACTACCAACCTAGAGGGAGAAATTAGTAATACCCCGACTCCAGCGACGATATCACCTCGTGGCCCTATTCTTGAAGTACCATTGAAGAACATTCGCCAAAGGTCATCATGTGAAGTCACGTTTGAGTCAACAACTTCATCTGGGATTTCTTCATAGATCCTGGTTGTTTCTGAGCCTGGATGGGCTGCTAGAAAATCGGCCAAGGCTTGACTTTTGACAGCCTTCTGTGGAAAGAAGACCATGTCGTAGAGGGATAACGGTATCGCCCATGTGGCTAGATGAGAATTGAGTGCACCTGGCTTGGTCATGAGAACCCTAAGGGGATTGACTCGCGAGACAACAAGTATGGTCTGCCCTGACATATAGTGTCATGTTTTCTGAATGGCGAACACCAAGGCAAGGCATTCCTTCTCTACGGTGGTGTACCTATATTCCGGCCCCACCATCATTCGATTGAGATAATAGATGACTTGTTCATGCCCCGTATCATTATTTTGTGCTAGCAAGGCGCCGAGGGAGTGTTCTATCGCCCGAACATAGAGTAAGAAGGGCTTTCCGGCGATCGGGGCTACCAGAACTGGCGGATTCGTCAAGTATTCCTTAATGTCATCAAAGGTGCGTTGACATTTCTCATTCCATACAAAAGAGATGCCTTTCTTCATGAGTTGCGTGAAGGGTTGATATCGCCCTGAGAGGTTAGATATGAACCTCCTGATGTAGGCTAGTCTTCCCTGAAGATTGCAGAGTTCACGGAGGTTCCTCGGTGAACTCATCTCCAGGATCACCTTTGTCTTATTGGGGTCTATGTGAATGCCCCGGGAAGTAATGACGAAGCCCAAGAACTTTTCGCTGGCCACACCTAGGAAGGACTTGGTGGGATTCATCTTCAGATTGTGCGCTCGTATAAAGTCGAACACTGTTCTCAAATCGTGTAAGTGATCATCCTTGGAGCGGCTTTTGACTGCGATGTCGTCAACATAACACTCCACCGTCTTGTGCAAGTGATCTCTAAAGATGACGCTCATAGCACATTGATACGTAGCACCCGTATTCTTCAAGTCGAAGGGCAATGACTGTGTAGCAATACACAGTCATCGGTGTTCAGAATGACGTATGCTTCTCATCGTCAGAAGACATTTTAATTTGATTGTATCCTGAAAAGCTATCCATAAAGGACATGCGCTCGAAGTTATACATATTATCGATCATTATGTCGGTAATGGGAAGTGGGAATTAATCCTTAGGACATACCGCATTCAGATTGCAAAAGTCGATACAGATTCGGAACTTCCCGTTCTTCTTGATGACTGGTACTATATTAGATATCCAGTCTGGGTGCTGTTCCTCGCAGATGAAACCACTAGCTATGAGCTTGTTTACTTCTGTTTTGATGGAGTTCATAATGTCTGGACGGAACCGTCGTTGCTATTGCTTGACTAGTTTCGTGTCTGGATGAATATTGAGCTTATGAAGTACGATCTCGGGGTTTAGCCCTGACATGTCTTTATAGCTTTAGGCAAAAATGTCGATATACTCTCTGACGAGTTGCAACAACGACTCCCGCTCGCCGTCCATCAGGCTTTTACTGACGAAGATTGGCTTTGGAGAGGATTCATCATCGAGGTTAACTTGCATGACCTCATCTTCAGTGGGAGGGTCACGTAGTTCAAAGTGCTTCTCCCATTGTGCATCCAGTTGTTGGACCCATGGCTCCAATTCAGGAGGTTCGATTAGATCTTCGTCTTCCTATTCAATGTCAGCGGATACCATGTTGACAGATAATATATGCCTGAATATATCTCTAATGCTGTCATCGGAATCGTATGTAGGTTATTCGGATGAGTGATAATGCCACTCGTATTTCTCATTGGAGCTCTCGGGCGTTGTTGCTGGTGTAACATAACCGAGGCCGTATTTGGATTTGCCGTAATAATCCTAAGGTTTTCCAGACGGGGTTGACAGCTGCAGAGGCGATCGTCGACCGTTGCCGTAATTCAGACCTGGGATAGCATCCATGTCATACCCCTCCTTTTGTATGAAATACTTGGCTTGAGGACTATACAGGTAGAGTGGTAATCTTCCAATATCGGGTTCGAGATCAAACTCTTGAGGCATAAAGGGTTGAGGACCTTCTTTTCGGCCAAAGATGATCATGTGTTCCCCTTCTCTTCTGCCTGGGACTAGGAAGTAGGCATCTTTAATGGGAGTAAGTCTGTTTGCGGTATGGACGGTAGTCACCTGTGTGTGCAGGTTAATGTCCCGATCGAGTCCCACAGTTTACATTAAATTAAGTTTATTACACTCAGGATAGTTCAATGGCAGCTTCTTATAGATGAAATAAAGAATTTTATGCAAGGGATTACATCATCAGGAGAGGGACTATCCACCTTTGCAATAAGATACTTCGCGAGTTCTGTATCCTCTCAAGCTAACCCCTGCGTGACCGGAGGTTAGGATGCTGCCTTGGGCAACTTGACCACCAAGGGTTCAGCTTGTGGCATTGGCTTGCCTGAGGGTCTCGGATTGACACTTGGTTGCTGGCTTGTCTTGGGAAGACAGATAACCATCGGCTCGGCAGAGGACTTCGTGTCTTCTGATTGCTTTTGACTGGATCTCGACAATCGGATCACCATCGGCTCCCCAGAGGGCCATGCATCTTCCGGTCGCCTTTGATTGGATTTTGGCAACCGGATCACTATCGGCCCTATGACGGGTTTTGTCTCTTGGCTTTGGGAGTCGGATGACCATCGGTTCAACTATGTGGCTGGAGCGGGGGAACCGGGCACCCTTTATGCAAAGTTGCGACGAGGGGTGTGGCTTTGCCCAGTTTACGGGCCTGGAAATGAATTCTCAATGGTTCCTCTGGTCCTGTGATGGCCTTCAGTTCTTCAGTTATGTGTTTTTTAGATTTGTCATATAGGCACGCCTCCGAAAAATAATAAGACTCAACCCCTTGAAGTGATCGATGTCGACGAATTCAATCTTCACGAAGCCGTGCTTACTGACATACTTGAAGCATTGGTGGAGGGTGGACGGCACGATAATGGAGTCATGTATCCATGGACGTCCTAGGAGGATGTTGTAGGACGTATCTTCATATATGACGTAGCAGGTAACCTCTGTCCTCAGGTCGCCGATCTGACATTTTAATCGGATCTTTCCTAAGGGATAGCTGCTTCTTGACTTGAAACCGCTAATGGCGGTATTGGTTGCCGCTAGCCGGTACATAGGGATGCCGAGGACTTGAAGCAAGCTTTTTGAGATGTTGCTTATTGACGAGCCAGGATCGACGTACATCTGATCCACCTTGATGTCGCCTATGTCTCCAGTGTAGTACAAGGGACGATCATGCATGTTGGTCTTGATCAGCATATCCTATGGGGTGAATACGATGTTGGGCATTGCATCCGCACAGTTGTTGTCCTGGAGATCTGCCGATGAGTCTTCCCCTGCAGGTTTGACCTGGGCTAAGTAAGCGTCAGCATTCTGGAGTGCTTCGCTCAATACGACACGAAGATCTTTGGAGAGCCTTAGGAGCTCGTATAACGACAACTTCGTAGGCGTATTAGCCAATTGTGTTAATATGTCAAAGTTGTAAGGTATCTCTAGCCCTTGAGGTGCATCTTTGCGGAGCGGCCTATCGAAGCGGGTTTCTTTCGGCTTGGAACTGTCCGCCGGTGGAGGCTGAGATGGCCCTAGAACATCAATGGCAGCCAACATTGCTCGCTGAGGGTCTTCAACTGAACTGCTCAGAGTGGGCTGGACTTGTGCCCCAGACCAAGTATCAACAGCCGCCGCCTCTTCAGCTTCGACTGAAATTGCATGGCAGAATCTGGACTTCCTGCCCTTCTTCATATATCTGGAGATGACACCACTTGAGTAACTTCGGACACTAAGTCTGGGTGCACCCACTTAATTTCTCCTTGTGACGTGGTGAGAGGTACCAAGCCAGTCGACTTGTCCCGGACAGGGGGAAGATTACTAACCTCCATCGTTGCCTGGGGTATAGGTATTACCCCGTCTCGAGTACTTATTGGAGGGAAGTCGTCGAACTGAATTGACACCATGTTCGCCCCCACGGTAACCTCTTCAAAGTATAGCGACAGAGCCTTAGAGTCGATAAGATTCTGGATATACCACTTTAATTGAAAGCAATCATGAGTGGCATGATGAACATAGCAGTACAAATGGCAGTATTTTGGGTCCTCCATCTCTGCCGTTCGAGGCTCGCGCCTTGGTGGAGGGAGTTGGATCCTGTCCCCTTGCAAGAGCATGTCGAAGATAGGATTGACATGACTATTTTTGAATGAGTAATTAACCTTGGGCCACTGAGCTTCTGCCTGCTTTTGTTCAGGCTTCTTGGTCAAATCAGCGACCAGGGCCTATTTTTCTTTGTTGTCCTGGTTATTGGAGGTGTCGTCATTGTTGTTGTTATTAGAGGTGGTACCGGGACATATTTGCCTTTGACCTTTTCATCCGGGATGCATAGTCCCAGCTGGCGAGCCTTCTTTAACTTTGTCTTCGTATTGGTGGCGCTTATGATAAAGGTCGTCCAATCCTTGAACTGATCTTCACCCATCCAGTGGCTGATTGCGGGGAGCAACTTCTTCTAGCAGATTTCGATCAAGAAGATTTCGGGATTGCCTTGGGGCAATCTCATTGTAGTTTGGCGGAACCGCTCTATATAGTTCCCTGTTAGCTCCCTCTCCCCCTGAACGACGTCCATGAGGAATGACATTGTTACGTCATGTCCCACTTTGTAGAATCTTTCTAGAAACACGTGCTTGAGGCCGTCAAAAGACTGGATGCAGTTGTCCGGAAGGTTGCGGTACCAGTCGAACGCGATCCTCTCCAATGCTACGATGAATAATCGTGTGAGGATAACGTCACTATACGGTAAGTGGTCGGTTGTAACCTCAAAATAGGTCATGTATCGACTAGTAGAGGTCTTCCTGTCATATGAATCGATATGAAACGGCTTGTATCATGGTGGAAAAGGCATATCTATCCATGCAATGGGATATGGCTGCCGTATTCTGAGGTCCCGAGAGGAGTCTCGGGAATTGAACATTGCCCGAAGCTCCTGGATTTCCCTCCTTGCTTCCCTGGCTTCATCTGCAGCTGAAGGAGCGGATGCTCCTAGAGGATTATCATCCAAAGGAGGAGCGATTGTGTTGAAGTTCGATATTGACTGCGGGTCCCAAGCTTGTTTTTCCAGGCGTCCTTGCTGGTTGAGTCGGCAAGGCAACTTTGATTTCGTCTACTGACTTGACCAAGTGTAACTCCACTTCCCGGTTTTCAAGATAAATAAATTCGATTTCTAAAATTTTTATAGTTGTTATTTTAGCTTTAAATAATAAATTAGTTTTTATTTATAAATTTGGAAATCTATTTTTGGAGGGAATTAAATTTGGGCTACTTTTTAAATTTGAAAATTTGTTATAACAACTTTGGGCCCACCATGTGAATTTTTAACTATTTTTAAATAAATTTCTATAATAATAAAAAGGCAGAGGGACTTTCTGCTTAAATTCAGAGCGGGTGGGGGTCTTCTGTAATTTAGTATAAGCTGGGGGGGTTTGCAAAATATAATTTATTTCTTTTAAAACAGATTCGTTGGAGAGAGAGTGTTCATTCACTCTTCACATTTTTTTCTTGCTTCTCTCTGGATTCTTCCCGAGCGTTCAGCCAAACTTCGTCCGACCAAACCCTTATCTCTCCGACTTCGACTCCGGCGGCGACGAGTGGTCGAGCTACTTCGGCGATGGTGGTGGATCTCTCCAGGCACTGAGATCGCAGCAGTAGCGCCTCTTCCGAGCTGTTCTCGGCGACGACGACACGACTTCGACATGGATCGTCCAGCGGCGGGTGGCGATGATGACCGAGATCTTGGTAGCCGAGTTCGAGTAGCCTAGATCGAGGTTCTCCTAAAGTAAGGGGTGTTTGTTCAATCTTTTCGTCGGGGAGCGGACTCGTCGGTGCTATTTCGGTGAGTTATTTTAGGGTTTCATTCCCTATTTCTCAGATCTACAGATCTGAACCTAATCGAGACTTTCTTTCCGTAGTTCTGGTTCGATCGATCGATCGACTATTTTCGAGTGTTGAGTAGGAGGAGGATCGAATCCTTCTGAGCTCAGCCGATTTGTTTTCTTCAACTCTATTTTAGTGAGCAATCTTTATCTCAGATTTTGGTTATAGAATTTGATTCGTGGGTTAATTGTATGATTATTTTCGATTTCCGTAGCTTGTTTGAATATTCTGTGTTCGAGACATCGCTGTTGTAGTCGTTGAAATCGTGTCCGATCCTTTTGAACAATTTCCATGAATTAGAATCAGATAAACACTCATCCTCTTATTTTTAGTTCTTTCAAATAATCGGTCATAACTCGGGTTGTGTATTCGTATTGTGGGATCGGACGAGTTCGTGACTGCATTTTGGAGGTTGATCGTGTCCGGATTTTATGCCGTTCGTGTTGAGTTCGGGTGGGGTGTTGGCGTTGGCATGTCCAATTTGGTGTTCTTGTGTACCAGCTGATTTGATGCAGTTCACATCATGTCCAAGTACTGACCGTTCATATCTGGATTTCGTGTGTGTGTTTGGACTGTGGGGGCGTATTTGACTTTGGAGTCAGTTCTAAACTTTTCAAGTTGGGATTACTGATAATTTTTCTCTCTTATTTCAATTCATTCAAGTGTATAATCTTTTGATGAGTTATTGTTCTGTGAGTTTCTTTATGCAAATGTTTTTTCTGAGCAAGTTACGAACTCTGGGATTGGGAGAGTTTAGTTCTTATTTTATTTGTGCTTTGGTGACTGTTGGCAGTAAACCAGGAAGCTGGGTGGGAGTTTGTGTATACTCTTCTGATTTTTCTCAGTTCTATATGTGTTCATTGGACCCTTAAGGACTCTGGGTGTTTTAGTAGGTGGTATTGGTCAGGCCTAGGAAATATACTTGATGGGCTGGAAAGGTTGCTTGAACAACTGTTTGACTGTGCAGTGCTGTTCAGTACTTGAATCTAGTTGAGATTGGCAAGCTTTAATTTTCTAAATGTGATTTAGCCGAAACTTGAATGTTCATTGAACATTGAAGTTAAATAAGCTAGTGTGATCTGCTATTTTACTGCTGGGTATAGTCTGATGAGTTGAATAGAATGAGTTTGCATCTTCAGTTTGCTTAAAAGAGTTAAGAGTATTCTAGTTACTTAAATGTGCTTGTTGGGTTGTGGTCAAGAATGCCTACAGAAATGAATGATTTAAATTTTGTTTACAATTTCTATACTATTAGATTATGCTTATTAGTATTAATCACAAATGCTATTTGTCAATATCTGGAATAGAAGGTTCTGACAGTGGAAGTATGGTAAGGAATAGTTATATATGAACTAAAGAGTTTCTATACAAACTATTGAGTTATATTATCTATTTTCCACATGCTCTATTTTTTTAACTAATGATTTAATTGTAAGGTAGTCATAATTAAGTGAACAGGAATGAGATGACTTGTTAAAGCAAAACCATGATTTAGATAATAACCAACTTGTACATCATTATTAATTATAGGAAGACATCTAGCCCCGATCTTCACCCGTACTTTTCTAGAGCAAGGCAAGTACACTCTACGGTCTTGTGCATTTCATTATATCCTGTGCTTTCTTGATTGACACATTACAACACGTCATGTACTTTCTGGTGCTCATGTTCCTTGTTCTTACTACTTGTACCTGTGGTGGGAAAATATACTATCTATGTGACCAAACCCAAGAAAAAACTCAGGTGTGTTTAGCTTAGACCCCGCATTGTGCACGCGGGTCCTAAGCCGTACCATTCATGTGCTTTCATGTGCTTACCCCTAGCCGGTCACATACTTAGTTATATTTCAAATATAGTACACACATGCAGGAGATATACCTTGTACTTATTTTCTGTGATTCCATGATACCATGTTCTTTCAGGTGCTTACATATCATGTTCTTTCATGTTCTTACATACCATGTTCTTTCATGTACTTTACATACCCTGTTCTTTTATGTACTTATTCACATGTTCTTTCCTGTATTTTCCATGTTTTCTCGTACTTTTATATCATGATGTTTTGTTCATTACCTAGAATTGTACTTGCTCCACTCCTGAATAGGATACGTTGCAGGTGAGTTGGAGGCCCTGTACGACACTTACTATGGTCAGGATACTGCTTTCCTTGCTGAGCCAGCTGGAGCTGCTTATGACCTAGAGGCTGCAGAAGCCTAGAGCTTCTCTTAGTTTTTCCCTATTATTTCCATGTATTGAGACTAGCAGACTTCTTTCATTTGTGGGAATATAATAATTCTGAGTTGTACTTTACTCTGGTTGGGACACATTTATAGATGCTGTGATTTCATACATGTTCATATTATCTGGTTAGTTTTCCTAGATTGGTACAGCTTACTTTGTTGTGTCTAACAACAAAGGCTGGGCGTGTCCAACTCGTATCCGGTTATTCGTGAGCGGGTCGTGACATGTTTTTAGTGGTAGCCCATGCAGGTCTATCCTAATAGTACCTAGGACTTAGCGTACTATTGGGGGACTTGATTTACACTAGAGAAACTTGATCACAACATAGGAAAATTGGGAAATAAGGGTATATCAGGTTTATCAGGATTATCAGGTAGCTTATTATTATAAAAACATTATTTGTTAGGTTTTAGGCTTTGTCATTCAACGAAGTTTTCTTTTTATGTAGATGGTCGCCATGAGGAAGACCGCAGATCAGCCTGGAGTTACAGGCGGTTCTGGAGTTACATACGGTCCAGGAGTTGCAGGCGGCACGGAGCAGCTCGCACCAGACGTTCAGAAAGATCAGCTTCCGCCAGCGCCTCCTATTTTTCCATTACTGCCTCTAACGATGATGTTTGACGGCACCCAGGTGATGGCGATGTTTCATCGCTTTCTGGAGGCCCAGAACCATTAGGCAGCGCAGTTCAGAGCGACTTTCGTCCATGCACTTAGGACCAGAGAGCCGGCAGCACCAGCACCAGCACCAGTGGCACCTCCAGCACCACGAGGACCGAGACCAGGGACGGCCAAGTAGTACCAGAACCTCTGTCGGGGCAACGAAGGGATCATCTATACAGATGAATGGCTAGAAAATACAGAGAGGACCTTGAGGATGGCGAATGTTCCGGATGACACTAAGGTGGAGGTGGCCAGCATGCGACTCTTCGACTTGGCCAGATCTTGGTACCGGGATGACCCCCAGTTGACGAAGCCCCATGTGTCTTGGACAGTTTTCAAAACTCTGTTCAAGGAGAAGTTCTTTCCAGAGGTAGAACAGGATGAGCTGAGGATGCAGTTCGAGGCGCTGCAGCAGGGGACTATGACGATCGCAAAGTACACTTCAGAGTTTACCAGACTCAGCAGGTTCGCTGAGAGCCTGGTCAGAGAGCCGGAGGACAGAGCATGGAGATTCAAGAAGGGTCTCACCAGGGAGCTGCGACACGCGGTAGCGATCAGTCAGGCGACGACGTATGCGAACATTCTAAAGATTGCTCAGGCTGTAGAGAAGGAGGCAGACCCAAGGCTAAAGAGGGACCGGGACGTAGGCAGCAGCACTTTCCAGGCACCAGCAAAGAGGTTCAGACTCAGATCCAGGCGAGGCCACAGCAGCAGCAACATCACCGTCCGGCCAGAGCTCCTGCACATCAGCATCAGAGTCAGCATCTGGCGACCAGTTGTGCTTTTTGTCATCGCCCCGGACACCATATCGACGAGTGTCGCAAGAAGTTGGGACTTTGCCTCTTTTGCGGATCCGACGCACATCAGATGAGGGACTGCGTTCAGGCTACAGCTAGACTAGCAGGAGGACCCCGAGGAGCTGGAGGACCACCGCCTGTACCACCCAGAGCATTGCCTGCTGCACCCCAGAGAGGAGGATTCCTACCACCCCAGCAGCAGAGGTTTGCACAGCACCAGCAGCAGCAGAGAGGAGGAGCACAGCAGGGACGTGCTTAGTCATGGCTGCGGTTGAGAAGGATGAGGCAGTGCCAAATGTGATCACAGGTTCTATAATTTTATATTCTTTTCCTGCCATTGTATTGTTTGATTCTAGAGCCACCCATAGCTTTGTATCATATGAGTTTCTACATAGACACGGCTTCACACCCAAGCCCACTAAGAGGAACTGTCAGATCATGACAGGAGGAGGGTTAGTGCCAGTAAGTGAGATGGTGGAATCCACTATCACTATTGCTGGGAGAGAGATTAGGGCTCGACTTCTAGTGATGCCACTGCCCGGATTCGATACGGTCCTCGGTATCGACTGGATGAGCGAGGAGTTTGCCGTAATAGACTGCCATAAAGGGAAGGTGATCTTCAGCCCGCCAGGAGTTCCACCGTTCGAGATCAGCAGACGAGTTACAGAGAGGCCAGAAGGAGTCTACTTCAGAGCAGTTGCAGAAGACCATGAGTTGCCGCATCCACTTATCGCAGAGTTTTTCGACGTCTTCCCCGAGGAGCTGCCAGGATTGCCGCCAGATCGAGATGTGGAATTCAACATCGATCTATTGCCCGGATCAGTACGAAGTTATAGCATTGTTACAAGATCAACCCGAAGGAAGCTGCAGAGTTGAAGGCCCAGATTGATGAACTAGAGGGTAAGGGTTTTATTCAGTCCAGTGCTTCACCCTGGGGAGCACCAGTACTCTTCGTGCCCAAGAAGGATGGGACTGTGAGGATGTGCATTGACTACTGTGCGCTCAACAATATCACTATCAAGAATAGATACCCTTTGTCGCGGATTGATGAGCTGTTTGACCAGCTTTGTGGAGAGAAGGTCTTTTCTAAGATTGATCTTCGGTCGGGATATCACCAGATGAAGGTTAGGGAGCAAGATATTTCGAAGACAGCCTTCAACACCCGATATGGCCAATATGAGTTCCTGGTGATGCCGTTCGGACTCACCAATGTCCCAGCTGTGTTTATGAACCTGATGAATAAGGTTTTTCACAAGTATTTGGATAAGTTTGTCATAGTCTTTATTGACGACATTCTGATATATTCAAAGACAGAGGAGGAGCATATAGAGCACCTACGGATTGTTTTAAAGATTCTGCGGAAAGAGAAGATGTACGGGAAACTCTCTAAATCTGAGTTTTTCTTGGACAGAGTAGAGTTTCTTGGGCATGTGGTGACTGGAGAGGGGATTTCTGTGGATCACAAGAAGATTGAAGCAGTAGAAGCATGGGCACCTCCCAAGTCAGTAGCAGAGATTCGTAGTTTCCTGGGTCTAGCAGAATACTACAGAAAGTTCGTGAAGGACTTCGCTAGGATAGCTGAGCCTATGACGAAGCTTACGCGGAAGGACGAGGAGTTCATCTGGAGCGACGCCTGCCAGTCAGCATTTGAAGAATTAAAGAGAAGACTCACGACGACGCCAGTTCTAGCTTTGCCATCAGGATCAGAAGGATTCGTCATCTACAGTGATGCTTCAGGGAAAGTTTTGGGATGTGTGCTTAAGCAGAACAAGAAGGTGATAGCTTATGCTTCTAGACAGTTGAGGCCCCATGAGAAGAATTATCCTACACATGACTTGGAGCTTGCAGCAGTCATATTTGCCTTAAAACTGTGGAAGCATTACCTGTTTGGAGAGAGAGTGGACATCTTCATGGACTACAAAAGCCTGAAGTATGTCTTTACTCAGAAGGAGCTAAATATGAGGCAGCGCAGATGGCTGGAACTCATGAAGGATTTTGACATCAGTCTGCAATACTACCCTGGGAAGGCGAATATGGTAGCGGATGCTCTTAGTCGATATCTTGTTGCCATGTATCTCTCTATGGACCGACATCTTCTGGAGGACCTTGAGAGCCTTGGGATTGAGATTGTTCTACCAGGATTTGGAGGACAGATGATGCACATACAGATACAGTCGGGACTGCTAGAGAAGATCAAGGAGGCCCAGCTTCTTGATGAGGGACTCCAATGTCTTAGAGCTCAGACGGAGGCAGGACTGCTCGATGACTTCACTATTACGGAGGACGGATCCTTGAGGCACGGGAGGCAGCTGTGTGTGTCCAAGGACTTGCAGGAGGAGGTGATACAGGAGGCCCACCAGTCGCATTATTCTATACATCCTGGGTCTACCAAGATGTACAAGGATTTACGAGAGTATGTTTGGTGGTATGGGATGAAGAGAGAGGTTGCCAGATTTATTTCCAGATGCCTTGTGTGCCAGCAAGTCAAGGCGGAGCGCCAGAGACAAGCAAGATTACTTCAGCCTTTACCTATTTCGGAATGGAAGTGGGAGCACATTACCATGGACTTCGTCTATAGATTGCCGCGTACTCCCAGTGGCAAGGACGCTATTTGGGTGATCGTGGACAGATTGACGAAGTCTGCTCATTTCATTCCGTTCAAGGTTGGGCTATCGATCGAGAAGCTTACAGACCTTTACATGCGTTAGATCGTAAGGATTCACAGGGTACCGGTAAGCATCATTTCAGATCGAGACAACCATTTTACATCATACTTCTAGAGGAGTCTACAGATGAGCTTGGGATCACAGTTGAAGTTCAGTACCGCCTATCATCCACAGACGGACGGACAGTCCGAGAGGACCATTCAGACCTTGGAGGACATGCTGCGGGTTTGCGCACTCGACTTCGGCGGTTCATGGGAGGACTATTTGTATTTAGTAGAGTTTGTCTATAACAACAGTTATCAGGCCAGCATCGAGATGACTCCATTCGAGGCGCTGTATGGACGGAGATGTCGCACGCCGTTATCTTGGGAAGACGTGGACGAGAAAGCTTTACTTGGACCAGAGATGGTGGTAGACTCAGCTGAAAAAGTCAGATTGATCAGAGAGCGTCTCAGGGTTGCGCAGGATCGGCAGAAGCATTGGGCGGACAACAGCAGATGGACACTTGAGTTTGAGGTTGGAGACAGAGTATTCCTGAAGATTTCACCGACCAGGGGCGTCATCAGATTCGACAGAGGCGGGAAGCTCAGTCCGAGATTCATCGGACCTTTCAACGTGACTGCACGGATTGGCGAGGTGGCATATCGACTAGCACTTCCAGCTAGCTTGGAGGGGGTACACGACGTCTTTCACGTATCTCAGCTTCGACGCTACATTTTAGACCCGAGCCATGTGGTGGACTATTCCGAGCTGGAAGTGGGCCCGAGATTGACCTACGAGGAGCATCCAGTGGAGATCCTCGACCGGAGGAAGAAGCGTCTGCGGAACCAGACTATTCCTCTTGTTCGTGTCATGTAGAGACACCACTCTCCGGGAGAGTCCACATGAGAGCGCGAGGACGAGATGCGGGAGCGCTATCCCACTCTGTTTGATTGATTTGATTGTACTCTGTTTCTTATAGAATTCTATTCTCAGTAAATAACTGGTGATTGGAACTTTTGTGAATTGCTGAGATTTGTTTCTGGGTCCTTTGAATTTCGAGGACAAAATTTTTTGGGGGGGAGATTTGTAACTCCACTTCCCGGTTTTCAAGATAAATAAAGTCAATTTCTAAAAATTTTATAGTTGTTATTTTAGCTTTAAATAATAAATTAGTTTTCATTTATAAATTTGGAAATCTATTTTTGGAAGGAATTAATTTTGGGCTACTTTTTAAATTTGAAAATTTGTTATAACAACTTTGGGCCCACCATGTGAATTTTTAACTATTTTTAAATAAATTTCTGTAATAATGAAAAGGCAGAGGGCCTTTCTGCTTAAATTCAGAGTGGGTGGTGGTCTTCTGTAATTTAGTATAAGCGGGGGGGGGGGGGGGGTTTGCAAAATGCCATTTATTTCCTTTTAAAATAGATTCGTTGGAGAGAGAGTGTTTATTCACTCTTCACTTTTTTTCTTCTTCTCTCTGGATTCTTCCCGAGCGTTCAGCCAAACTCCGTCCGACCAAACCCTAATCTCTCCGACTTCGACTCCGGCGGCGACGAGTGGTCGAGCTACTTCGGCGATGGCGGTGGATCTCTCCAGGCGCTGAGATCGCAGCAGTAGCGCCTCTTCCGCGTGTTCTCGACGACGACGACACGACTTCGGCATGGATCGTCCAGCGGAGGGTGGCGATGATGACCGAGATCTTGGGAGCCGAGTTCGAGTAGCCTAGATCGAGGTTCTCTTAAAGTAAGGGGTGTTCGTTCGATCTTTTCGTCGGGAAGCGGACTCGTCAGTGCTATTTCGGTGAGTTATTTTAGGGTTTCATTCTCTATTTCTCAGATCGACAGATCTGAACCTAATCGAGACTTTCTTTCCATAGTTCTGGTTTGATCGATCGATCGGCTATTTTTGAGTCTTAAGTAGGAGGAGGATCGAATCCTTCTGAGCTCAACCGATTTGTTTTCTTCAACTCTATTTTGGTGAGCAATCTTCATCTCAGATTTTGGTTATAGAATTTGATTCGTGGGTAAATTGTATGATTATTTTCGATTACCACAGCTTGTTTGAATATTCTGTGTTCGAGACATCGCTGTTGTAGTCGTTGAAATCGTGTCTAATCCTTTTGAGCAATTTCCATGAATTAGAATCAGGTAAACACTCATCCTCTTATTTTTAGTTCTTTCGAATGATCGGTCATAACTCGGTTTATGTATTCGTATTGTGGGATCGGACGAGTTCGTGACTGCGTTTTGGAGGTTGATCGTGTCCGGATTTTATGCTGTTCGTGTTGAGTTCGGGTGGGGTGTTGGCGTTGGCATGTCCAATTTGGTGTTCTTGTGTACCAGCTGATTTGATGCAGTTTACGGCATGTCCAAGTACTGACCGTTCATATCTGGATTTCGTGTGTGTGTTCGGACTGTGGGGGCGTGTTCGACTTTGGAGTCAGTTCTGAACTTTTCAAGTTGGGATCACTGATAATTTTTCTCTCTTATTTCAATTCATTCAAGTGTATAATCTTTTGATGAGTTATTGTTCTGTGAGTTTCTTTATGCAAATGATTTTCCTGAGCAAGTTACGAACTCTGGGATTGGAAGAGTTTAGTTCTTATTTTTTTGTGCTTTGGTGACTGTTGGCAGTAAACCGGGAAGCTGGGTGGGAGTTTGTGTATACTATTCTGATTTTTCTCAGTTCTATATGTGTTCATTGGACCCTTAAGGACTCTGGGTGTTTTAGTAGGTGGTATTGGTCAGGCCTAGGAAATATACTTGATGGGCTGGAAAGGATGCTTGAACAACTGTTTGACTGTGCAGTGCTGTTCAGTACTTGAATATAGTTGAGATTGGCAAGCTTTAATTTTCTAAATGTGATTTAGCCGAAACTTGAATGTTCATTGAACATTAAACTTAAATAATCTAGTGTGATCTGCTATCTTACTGCTGGGTATAGTCTGATGAGTTGAATAAAATGAGTTTGCATCTTCAGTTTGCTTAAAATAGTTAAGAGTATTCTAGTTACTTAAATGTGCTTGTTGGGTTGTGGTCAAGAATGCCTACAGAAATGAATGATTTAAATTTTATTTATAATTTCTATACTATTAGATTATGCTTATTAGTATTAATCACAAATGCTATTTGTCAATATCTAGAATAGAAGGTTCTGACAGTGGAAGTATGGTAAGGAATAGTTATATATGAACTAAAGAGTTTCTATACAAACTATTGAGTTATATTATCTATTTCCCACATGCTCTATTTTTTTAACTAATGATTTAATAGTAAGGTAGTCATAATTAAGTAAATAAATGGCTAGGAATGAGATGACTTGTTAAAGCAAAACCATGATTTAGATAATAACCAACTTGTACATCATTATTAATTACAGGAAGACATCTAGCCCCGATCTTCACCCGTACTTTTCTGGAGCAAGGCAAGTACACTCTACGGTCTTGTGCATTTCATTATATCCTGTGCTTTCTTGATTGACACATTACAACACGTCATGTACTTTCTGGTGCTCATGTTCCTTGTTCTTACTATTTGTACCTGGGGTGGGGAAATATACTATCTATGTGACCAAACCCAAGAAAAAACTCAGGTGTGTTTAGCTTAGACCCCGCATCGTACACGCGGGTCCTAAGCCGTACCATTCATGTGCTTTCATGTGCTTACCCTAGCCGGTCACATACTGTTATATTTCAAATATAGTACACACATGCAGGAGATATACCTTGTACTTATTTCCTGTGATTCCATGATACCATGTTCTTTTAGGTGCTTACATATCATGTTCTTTCATGTTCTTACATACCATGTTCTTTCATGTACTTTACATACCATGTTCTTTCATGTACTTATTCACATGTTCTTATCTGTATTTTTTATGTTTCCTCGTACTTTCATATCATGATGTCTTGTTCATTACCTAGAATTTTACTTGCTCCGCTCCTGAATAGGATACGTTGCAGGTGAGTTGGAGGCCCTGTGCGACACTTACTATGGTCAAGATACTGCTTTCCTTGTTGAGCCAGCTGGAGCTGCTTGTGACCTAGAGGCTGCAGAAGCCTAGAGCTTCTCTTAGTTTTTCCCTATTATTTCCATGTATTGAGACTAGCAGACTTCTTTCATTTGTGGG
Organism: Iris pallida; assembly: GCA_029216955.1. Taxonomy (NCBI): domain Eukaryota; kingdom Viridiplantae; phylum Streptophyta; class Magnoliopsida; order Asparagales; family Iridaceae; genus Iris; species Iris pallida. The sequence continues at coordinate 1,444,369 of JANAVB010032019.1, read as the reverse complement.
AATGTAATAATTCTGAGTTGTACTTTACTCTGGTTGGGACACATTTATAGATGCTGTGATTTCTTACATGTTCATATTATCTGGTTAGTTTCCCTAGATTGGTACAGCTTAGTTTGTTGTGTCTAACAACAAAGGTTGGGCGTGTCCGACTCGTATCCGATTATTCGAGAGCGAGTCGTGACACCATGGACAGGAGCATGGCTTCAAGTAATTCTAGATGTTGTCGGTCAGAAGGCGCTTCATGATCATCGTTGGCCATAAAAACTGTCCGCACGTGGGTAGAGGTGGAAGGGATCGTAGCACAGGTGCTCTCTGTGTCGTACCCTCGTACAGAGAAATCGTCGAGAAATATCGAAATGTCTTCCTTCTCGGATTCGGAAGGGGTGCTACCCCCTGCGCAGGAATTCGTATCGTCTTGGCAAAGGCGGTCATACTGAGGGACGTCCATGTCTGTTGCGGAATTCCAGTGGATCGCTACCCCCTGTGTATGCTCTTGGATCACCGGGTTGTCGTATACATTAAGGGGACTGCTACCTCCGACCTCATCTACTCCCAGAGAGGTCAAGGATGCACCCCCAGGTGTTGAAAGCTTCTTTTTGGATCGAGTGCCTAGGTAGACACCCCCTGTGGTAGTCGGTAGCAGTCCTCCAGACGAAAGTTTCCTCGTAATACTGGCGGAGATTGCCGGGCTGGAAGAGCCTGTCTTATTCCTTCCCTTGTGGGAAAGAACTGTCATGCCCCGCTCCTGCAGGAGCGATCGTCCTCGCTAAGGCGTGATGCCGCACGGGCCTAGGTTGCGCCAGTGAAAGGCTAAGTCCATAAACGGTCGATTTGAGCTAGGCCACAGAATCGTACAGAGTGTCCCCATTTGCAGCGAAAAGTAAATGAACACAATTTGAAGCGAATTCAAACTCTTTATTGAAATTCAAGAAGTTTACAAGCGGCGCTAGGCCGAGATTACAAATCGCTCAAGCTCTCTCTCTGAAACATAAAAGGCGTGCCAAGTGGCTTACAAGATGGAATGATTCATGGCGATGTTCCGCTATATTATGTCATGTATATGGTGCTTCAGCTCCTTGCAACGCCCCAAGGCTCCAGATATGGCTCTGCGCCTTAGCACGTTCGAGGGAAGCTCCGCACCCGACGACGACTCCTACGTCCTGCAAGCAAACTGTGGGGTTATCAGTACATTGTTATGCACTGGTGGGGAGGCTAGCTCGCCCATAATGATATCATTACTAAACACGTTCTATTTACTTTTGTGCACCGTCTACCATTCATTGTCTTTCTAATCTTGTCTTAGGATCAGTTTCATGGCATATTTCATAACCTATCCCGTGTTGCCAAATTCAAGTGTGTGCATAGAAATGCATGCACGACTTAACCATACTTACCGTCCGGCCTTCCCTGTCCAAAGTAAACCAAGTTAGTCAATAATTCATATAAACTTTCAATGTCAAGTGCGTGTCCCTGCCTCAGGTTCTAGCACATCGTAGGCACGTTCTCTAACTCATTTGCATGAAGTACTCTTTATCATTTGGTGTGTTACATTTCAAGCCTGTTCCGAAGACGCTTCATTCAGTTAACTAGAATGAATCTTGGGTTGTGTTCTGAGCCATCCGTTCTGATCAAGCATCCCGTTGAATGTGGAACTTGAATCCGAAGAAGCCTTTCCATAACGAGAAAAGGATCTTAATTCAATCGTTCCCGTTCAACCGATTCGATCGATTCCGACCTATCGGTCCCGACTGAATTGATAGCGACAGTGTTCTTTTCTCGCATACCCCGTGGACGAAAAACGGGGCACGATGTAGGTATGTGGCACTACACCATAACCAACTAAGAAAAATTTTCGTCCTCGAAACTTAAGAATAGAACCTACCTCTACGAGAACAGTGAAGAAAATTTCTCCTTCATCTCCGACTCAAGTTCCCACGTCGACTCTTCAACCGAATGGTTACTCCAAAGTACGCGGACGAGAGGGATCGTTCAATTCAGTAGCAGCTTATCCTTACGTTCCAAGAGTTGGATTGGCTCTTCAACGTAGGATAAGTCAGACTTCAGCTCCAGTTGACCAAAATCTACCACGTGGCTAGGGTCATGCATATACTTCGGCAACTGAGAGACATGAAAGACATTGTACACCCGCTAGCGCTGGTGGCAGGACAATTTGATAGGCCACTGGGGTGACTCGCTTGAGTATCTCGAATGGCCCAACGAATCTCGGACTCAACTTCCCCTTAGCACCGAACCGGGTAGCTCCCCTCATGGGTGTCACTTTAAGAAATACGTGGTTGCCTTCAAGAAATTTGAGAGGTCGACGATGGTATCAACATAGCTTTTCTGACGACTCTGAGCAGTCTTTAATTTTTTTCGAATAAGCCAAACTTTTTGCACAGTCTATTCCACCAGTTCTGGGTCAAGAATATGCCATTCCCCGACTTCATCCCAACAAATGGTGATCTGCACTTCCGGCCATACAAGGCTTCATACGAAGTCATTTGGATGCTGGATTGATAGCTATTGTTATATACAAATTCGGCCAGAAGTAGATGAACGTCCCAACTCAACTTGAAGTCAATTGTACAGAGCCATAACATGTCTTCGAGAATCTAATTCACACGCTCCGTTTGGCCGTCGGTCTGGGATGGTAAGCTGAGATGAACTGCAACTTAGTGCCTAGAGCCGACTGGAGGCTACTCTAGAAGCGCGATAGAAATCGTGCATCCCGATCAGAGACGATAGATACAGGGACTCCGTACAACCATACTATCTCGTCAAGATAAATCGGAGCCATGCGATCAACGCTCCAAGTAACTTTAACGACAATGAAGTGCGCTGAGTTGGTTAGTCGATCAACAACGACCCCGATGGCATCATTTCCTCGCAGCGTCTTCGGCAGGCCAACAACAAATTCCATAGTGACATGATCCTATTTCCATTCTGGAATGACAAGGTTCTGCATCTCCCTGCCGGTCTCTGATGCTTAACTTTCACCTGCTGATAGGCCATGCAGTGAGATATGAAGAGCACCACATCTTTCTTTATTCTGTGCCACCAGAAGGTCGTGCGAAGGTCTTTGTATATCTTTGTGCTGCCAGGATGCAAGGTATATTTTGCGTAGTGCGCCTCCATTAATATCTCATTTCTAAGTTATGAATCGTCCGGAACGCATAACCTACACTACAATCGAACCACGCCGGTTTCGTCTTCTGCAAAGTCGGTCACACTACCCGTTGAAATTTGCTCTCGCACTTTCTTCAGGTACGGATCATCCTTCTGAGCGGTCATGATCTTTTCTCGTAAGCTCGACTCTAGCTGCATCTGCGCCAACTGTACATCCCTGAATCGAACCCAAAAGTCGATGCCCATCTCTTCTAAGTCGCGTAGCAATCTACGGTCGATGGATAACGAGGCAATATACTTCCGACTTAGCACGTCTGCCATAATATTTTCCTTACCTGGCGTATAGTCAATAGTCAAGTCGTAATCTTTGATCAGTTCAAGCCAACATCTTTGTCGCAAGTTCAGCTCCTTCTGTGTGAATAGATACTTGAGGCTCTTATGATCCGTGTAGATCACGCATGCCACACCATAAAGACAGTGATGCCATAATTTTACCGCGAACACAATTGCCGCTAACTCCAAGTCATGAGTAGGATAATTCTTCTCTTGCGGCTTTAGCTGTCGAAAAAGCAAAAGATGTTACCTTGTTCTGCTGCATCAGCACACACCCCAAGCCCTGATCGGACACATCGCTGAAGATCTGGAATCCTTCAATCCCCTTTGGAAGTACGAGTATCGGGGCCGAGACGAGCTGTTGCTTTAACTCCTATAAGGAAGCTTCACAGTCGTCTGACCATTCAAATGTGACTCCTTTTTGGGTGAGGCGAGTCAGAGGCGATGAGATCTTTGTGAAGTCTTTTACGAAGCGTCGGTAGTATCCTGATAAGCCAAGGAAGCTTCGAATCTTCCCGACTGACGCTGACCGTTTCCAATCGACAACGGCTTCAACTTTCTTTGGATCGACTGCTATGCCTTTGAAAGAAATGATGTGTCCGAGGAATGCGATGCTGCTCAGCTAAAATTCACACTTGCTCTGCTTCGTATACAACTGATTTTCCCGAAAGGTCTGAAGCACGGTCCGCAGATGCTCAGCGTGTTGCCGCGTATCCTTTGAGTAGACGAGTATGTCGTCGATAAAGACTACTACGAACTTGTCGAGGAAGGGTCAAAACACCCGATTCATTAAATCCATGAAAGCAGCTGGGGCATTCGATAGGCCGAACGGTATAACCAGAAACTCGTAATGGCCGTATCGACTGTGGAAGGCTGACTTCGACACATCGTTTGGCTTGATCTTGAGTTGAGGGTAGCCCGATCGAAGATCAATTTTAGAAACTACCGTAGCTTCTTGCAGCTGATCAAACAGGTCATCTATGCGGGGCAATGAATATTTGTTCCGGACGATGGCCTTGTTAAGCTCGCGGTAATCGATACAAAGACGCATTGAGCCATCCTTTTTCTTGACAAATAATACGGGTGCTCCCCACGACGAGATGCTGGGTCGTATGAATCCTATGTCGAGCAACTCTTACAACTATACTTTGAGTTCTTTATGCTCTGTAGGGGCCATTCGGTACGGGGCTTTAGAGATCGGTGTGGTATTGGGGAATGTGTCAATGCTGAACTCTATTTCTCGATCGGGTGGCATGTCGGGCAGCTCGTCCGAAAACACATCTGGAAATTCTGCCACAACGTCAGTCAGACTCGCGTTTGCACCCTCATGTCACTATAGAAGCATGGATATTACTTTTAATCCCACATCGGAAAGGAAAAGAAGAAAGGGCTCATTCCATTCTATATATAGAGCCCTCTTGCCTCCTTTAAAAAGGGCACCAAAATAGAAAAACAAAAGAATCACTCAAGAGAATCACTCGTGGTCATGGCAAAGATGAGTTGGGTTCTCAGTACTATGCACCTTCGCGGGCTAGTATAAAGAAATCCAAGACAGCACGGGCCATGCGCCTCAAATGTGCTATGCCAACAATAAACCAGAGATGCGTGCTCAAAATCATGCACGCTACCGATGGTAAACTGTAGAGAGTCGACTTGGGTGAGTTTGCAACTTGGACTCTTCCTACTACGCACCTTCGGGTAATAAGTCGAAGAAGATTAGGGCAGTACGGGCTCAACAAGCCCAATCAACTGTCCAATCTGCTGACCGTCAGCGGGTACCGTTAACTATTACACGGGTCCCTGATAGAAAGTTGTACAGAACCTCCCGTGTCCAGCCCTCTGCGGCAAACGGACATGACAAGTTCCAAAAGTCTCCCTACAATGATCGAGAGCAAGTGCTTTTACTAGCCACAGACCAGGAAGCAAATATGATACCTACGCACCCGGGTGCTCGGGATACCCGAGCCCACAAAACAGATACAAAGGTAGATCAATCTGCTCTTGACTTGCAAGAGGTGGTCATTGACAAACACAAGAGAGAGAAGCAACCTTGGCATGCGATGAGCCCTTTCCAGGACATCACTGCACCCAAGTCGCCATCAACTGCTGCTGCCACAAAATAGTGGCTCCACCACCATGGTAGTCTGTGTTCCATCGACCGCAACCTGCTACGCCTTTTTGACATCAGCTCAGAAGCATGATGCCAATTGAAGACTTCGTAACGACCTACTCTCAACTAGACGCATCAGATGTCTCAGTTAGGTACATTGTCTCAGCCCGGCGCATCACAATCTTTTGAGGGAGTTCATCGTCAAATCTCTTTCGAACAAGGAGATCCACAAATCTACAGTGCCAGCACTCGCCAAGGAGAAGGATCGGTCAAATTCATCTTCATTGAGAAGTCAAAAGAGAGACAAACAAAATTCTCTCAAAATCGTTGCTGATCGTATAGGCCGCAGAAGGAAGAGCCGCATGAGCCTTATGCGGCTCAGTGGACTCGAGCCGCAGAAGGATTGCTCCCGAAGACCCTATGCGGCCAAGTGGACTCGAGCCGCAAAAGCAAGGCTCCTAGAGACCTCATGCGGCTAAATGGACTCGAGCCGCAGAAGGAATGCTCCCGAAGATCCCATGCAGCCAAGTGGAGCCGAGCCGCAGAAGCAAGGCTCCTGGAGACCTCATGCGGCTAAGTGGACTCGAGCCGCAGAAGCAAGGCTCTCAAAAATCACATGCAACCAAATGAAACCAAGCCGCAGAAGCAAGGTTCTCGAAGATTCCATGCGACCAAGTGGAGCCGAGCCGCTGAAGAAAGGCTCCTAAGGCCATTATGCGGTCAAAACGATTCAGGCTCTACTTTGTAGGGGGACACATGGCAATTTGACCAAGTCTCAACTACCCAGATTTGTTCCAACAAAGAAATCTCAACAAACCACCAGCTGGCAGCCAAAGAGCGAGTCTTTATGTGCTGTTGCAGTCACGTGGCAACGTGGCCATCTATGCGGCTCAAAATATCCTTCATATCGAAATCACTATAAATAGCTGGGTACCACACCCATGCAAATGACTGGCAACCTACGAAGGAAAATTTCTTCAAGAGCAAGGATCGTGTCAGATAGTCCAAAGAATAAGGCAGAGTTGCTACACTTTCCCGAGCTTCTATCGTCACCCCCAGAATCAAAAACTAAACAATTGTACTTAGATTGTTTCCTAGAATTTTCTTCTAGGCTTTCTCTTGCACAAACAAGTTTGCAATCAAGTTCAATTCCTCTATAATTTTTGTTCTTGATATTTAATGGCAAACAGTCGCATGTCTCGAACGGACGCTAGACAGCCTTCACACCCGTAATGCAGCACCCGTCGAGCAGATATTGTTGAGATCACCATACTGGTCGGCAACACCTCACCACACGAATAGTAGAATTCAGGCACTCCAGGTGTACGAAAGGTGACCGTTTTTTTGGCACAGTCGATGGTTGTGTTGCACGGACCGAGCTAATCCATTCCCAGAATGATGTCGTAGTCCTTAGGGCCTAGAAATATTGTATCAAGACTGACCTTTTGACCACCTTTACATATGATTCTGTCGTCGCAGGCTAAGTTTGCAAGTAGTGACGTACCCGATGGTAAGTTAAAACTAAGATCAAGGCCTAGCGGTGTCATGAGGAACTTGTACTCGGCGAAATCCATCGATATAAAACTGTGTGTTGCACCTGAATCAAACAATATACGAGCAGGTTTGTTATTAAAAAGCAATATACCGGTCACGACTGTGTCAGATGCCAATGCCTTATCTCGGGTCATGGCGTAGACGCGCCCTTAGGCATTGGGGCAACGGTCTTGGCCATTTTATGGCACGGTTTGTTGGGCTCTTGGCGCTGGACCCTGATTCCCTAAATGATGTTGCTGCTGTTGAGGCAACGTTGGGTTCGGCCTTCTGGTCGGGCAGTTTGCACGCAGATGGCCCATCTTACCGCAGTACCAGCATCGACCTTCAGAGACATGACATTCATTTGCATGGTGTCCAAAATTATTGCATTTATGGCAGCGAGCTCCTGGGTTCCGCCATTGGTATCTGCCCTGATTTCTATTGTTTGGACGCGTATTCGCATTGTTTCCTCCCGAATGGCTAGGGCGCTTGTGGTTGTATATTTGCACAGCGCCAGCTGCTCCTGGAGGATATTGGTGCTCAATGCGGAGGGCATGATTCAGAGATGCCCATGGTCTTGTATTCAGGCACCGATACATGGGAAAAAATAGATGGATACAGACCAACTTCGAACTGTCGAGCACGACTCTCCATTGTCGACAAGAATTCTTCAGCAAATTTGGCTAATTTATTGAATTCTGCTGCGTACTGCTGCACCGTCATGTTCTTTTACTTCAACTACATAAATTTATTCTCTTTTTCTTGTCAAACGGCAGCGGAAAGGTAATCGATTTGAAATGCCTTTCTGAATGTAGTCCAAGGAATCGTTGTTGTCTTGTCTTCATATCGGATTGCTCGCTTCTGCACAGACCACCAATCATGCGTGTTCAATCGGAGCAGAAGTTGTGCACATGTGACTTTCTTTGAGTCATCGACACCCAGAAGTTCAAAACGGTCTTCCAGCTCCTCCAACCAGTCGATCGCCAAAGAGGGATCTTCAGTACCGTTGAAGGAAGTGCGACAATTCTTTGTAAATTTTGACACCTCAAAGTTGGAACTTCTCGGTGTTGTAGGTAGACGCTCGGGAACTTCTTGTTCGATTTCAATTGGTCGGACCGTAGGCTCGGTCACGGCATGCGTTGTCGCAGAATTGTTGTTATTGGCCACAAGTGTCTAGACTATCTGTTGAAGAGTGTCAAGCTGCTTTTGCTGTAATTTGAATTGGGCCTCGAATCAATTCTCAAATTGAGTCTGCCGTGCCTCCGTCTGCTGTCAATGGAGCTCATTTTGGCGCTGGTTGGCTTTGACCTGACGTTGTTGTGCCTCTAATATATGCAACATCTGCTCCAAAGGGGCGTTCGAGGGTTCATTCCTTGAGCTACTTGAGCCGCTCGAGGCACTCTCCTCGTTCACGGCCGCAGCTTCTCTAGCTTCTGGAATATAAAAGCAACTCTCGTTAGTTTCAGAAAATGTCATGGTTTCACTGTATAGAACAACTCATATCATCGACACGAGGTCAACGGTTCGAGACTTGACTCGAGACTGGAGACCAAGGACGTAAAGTCGTGCTCTGATACCATTATGTCATGCCCAAATTTCGAAGAATCGATAGTCGTCCACCGGACGTGATGCTGTGCGAACCTAGGTTGCGATCGCACAAGGCATAGTCATAAGGTTATCTAAAACAAACAGCTAGGAGAGTACACAGAGCAATTGAACAACACATTGAGGTAGAGAAACTTTTTATTTTATTGATAATAGACATCACTTACAAGACTCTATTACAATCATGCCGCACGGGCTTCACAAAATGACTCGATTACAAAATGAATGCCAATGAGATAGTCGTTCCATACATACATCCCTCAATTTATAGCAAAAGTATTCAAGCCACCTAGAATGGAGGGATGCCGAGACATATTTCTTGGACTAATGCAGAGAGTCTTCAAAACTGGAGTAGCGAGAGTCTTCGACGTGCGGTCGAAGCTTCAAAACATGAACGTCGCCTCGGTTAGTTGGCACGTGCCTCTGGATTCGCGGCACCTGCAGATAGCGAGGGTCAATATGATCACATGTACTGGCGAGTGGCTAATTAAACCCAAGCTTCCATTTCTTCAAGATGTTTTATAAAAACATGTTAGCCATTTTGCGATCTTTCTAGCTATCCTGATTGATTTGCATGTTAACATGTTAAGGGGAAAGCATTTGATAGATAATAAAACATAACTTACGATACATCTTACCCACGACAGAGCGTGCCATTGCAGCGTAACTTACCATGTTCATTCCCTGTCATATTTATAACAAGTTTATGATTTATGTGCAAGTGTGGGTCACTAGCAATTCAAGCCATCCTGGACGTATAGTCTGGTCGAGACGGCACCCTTTCAGCCGGTAGCTAGCCCCACTGGAAGTCCCGAATGACCCGTGCTAGCATCCAACACAGCTATCTTGCATTCCTCCTAGGCCGAAATGGTCCCGTGGCCTCGGGTTGCCGTTCGAGGAAGTGAAGCCTTGTGCGCATGTTGCCCATGACCGTGCTTAAGTTAACAAGTTATTCAAGCATGTTTTATGGAATCGTTGGGATTATAATGTAATAGATTCATTTACTTGGTTTAGCAGAGCCTGAAATAACTAGAACCTTATTTTTTTCTCTTTTTTAGCATAGAACTTTTATTTTCCAAGTAAATCATTCTAGTTCGATGCAGTTATCCGAGTTCTTGTTTTTGAAACAGAGGGTCGAGGTGAAAGAAGTCAGCCACTCACCTTAGTCTT
>JANAVB010032019.1:1336992-1429492 GCA_029216955.1 Iris pallida | reverse complement strand
TTATATTTGATTCTTGTTACATTACGTATTGTTATTACTGGATTCATGTATGCGACACATACCTTACTTGTATGGCCTCAATTTCTGGAATCACCATTTGAATCATGTACAAAAATCACCCTGGAATCACTCTGGAATCACCTACTGGAATCATCATTAGTTGGCTGGACTCATCTCGATTTGCATGTCGAATTTTGGATTCTTGTATTTGTTGGGCGGGAAAATATTGAGTAAGACATGTAGACATACCCCAAATCTGGAATCTTCCAAATGATGGAATCAAACTGGAATAATAGCCATCCCACACTTGGCCGAGTGTGCGATATGCCAGATTACCTATAGCCGTTTACATGTCGATCTCGGTATTTTAAAACACACTGTTAGAATATAGTCTGGACTCACCCTAAAATTATTGATCACTACTGGATTCATCTATATTGGACTCATCTATACTAGACTCACCTATACTGGACTCATCTTGTACTGGAATCACCTGGTATTGGATTATATGTTTTGGACCCACATTGGGATTTACATTTGACTTACATTGTACTGTCTGGACTTATACCCTGTTATTCTAGTTTAGCTAGTTTTTATTACAGTCTTTCTTGATATGTTTCTTCTCTTATTTCATTACCTTACTTTCCTTGTACCTTTACTATTTTCTACATCATTACTTGTATAAAACTGCCATTTTCATAGATATAATTATCCATAACTGTTTTATAGTATTTGTCATTTACTTGGATTTTCTGGATAAGATGTGCTCATTCTTGTCCTGACTGGACCCGTTAAAAATATTACAGATGTTAGCCCTGAGGATTCATGCCCTACTTACCATGGACCTGGCGAGGTATTAGTTACTTTTGGCCCCGACACTCAGCAGCGATCGGGATTTAGTTTAGCAGTATTGTATTAGTTTCATTTGGACTTGTTTGTATTGAGTTTAGACCTTGAGTTGTATTTGAGATTGTTTGAGATTTTGTTATTAGTTTAGTAGAAGTTTGAGTTGTTGTTATTTCAATTCTTAGTTATATCTTCTGTGTTATCTTATCGTGCTTAGACTGTGATTGAGTTATATCGTATCTTATACTTGTCCTCCGTTCGGAGTTGAGATCATGACAAGTATTTTATATATTGCGTGAGTTGTTGTTTAGATAGAGATCTAGGACATCGTTCTACCACCGATTCTGCGGCATAGGCTTGGCGTTGTTACGTACTTGTACCCTTACACTGGGTGTGGGTCGTGACACATTTTTATTGGTGGCCCATCAAGGTCGAGAGTCGCATTAGTGCGATGTCGTGGTAGTACAACAATTAGTTGTACTGCTGCGCACCTGCGGTAGGAGATAAAGAATAGGCTTTAGTGGAGAGGTTACTCAATCATAGTTAGGACTATTTGAGAAGATTCCTAGGATGACCCTTGAAAATCTCATTATAAACAACCACGAAATTCAAATCCGACAGTTTCTGTCTACTTCCTTGTTCATTGATTCTTGGTATTCATTGTTGACTTGATTTTCTACCAAGATAAACTTTATGGGATAGGTTGCTTCAGATATGGAATCTAGAATCTTCTATAGCCATATTAGTTGGCATGGCAAAAGTACAGAGTCTGACTTTGGATGTATTTCTCGGGTGTGGAAATTTAAGGTTTTTGCAGCCATGCTAGCGGCAATACGAAAATTTTAAATACCATGATTCTAGAGGTATGTACCTTAGTTGTGGACTCTATGGATTACCCTGTCATACTTACTGGCATAACAAGGATTCTGGTAACATGGTTCTGGATAGATAGGTATGATTTGCAGATTGTAGAAATAGATGCCATATAGATGGTGCCCTAGTATAATGGAGTGGAATGTTAGTATGGATGTTGCTCAAGTTTATAGATTAAATAGAGGGAGCTAGACCACTTGTCGCGCAGCACCAGAGGGGTGGAGCTTTTACGATGGCAGTCGAGGAGACTGAAGCTGCAGGTGATGGGTTAGCAGGTCTGTCTTTCATTCTCACCTTGTTGTGTGATTCCATTAGTACCTGTCAGGATATGCTTGTGATATTCTAGATAGAGTAGTTACCCTGTTCGAGACTATGATAAAATGAACAATATGACCATAATTGTTGTATTGTTTAATAGATTATGTGACTATGATTGATGGGGGTTTGACCTAGAGAAGAGTACGACCAACTTAAATTTCGAGGACAAAATTTTCTAGGGGGGAGATTTGTCACTACCACTTTTCTAAAATAAGGATATTTTTGTCATTTCATATTTTGTATATATTTTTTTATTTTAATATGATGGTTGTATTTTACTAGTATTTTAACGTATTCATTAGTCATGATGGACCCCATTCCAATTGACTTGACTCATAGACTAGATTTATTTAAGATAGCCATGAGTAGTTAGTGGTTAGTCATTACTTTAGTTACACCTTAATAAAGTTTCTAGTCATGACAAATGGAGAAGGACCTTTAAGTCATCTTGTCTATTCCTACAACCAAACCCTAACCTAATGAGAGTCTATATAAAACCCTTCATGACAAGCCTTAGTGCATTTATTTCATCCCAACCTAGAAGGAAAAACCTAGCCACCATTCCAAAAATCCCTTCTCTTCATTCCTAGGGGCTTGAGGCTTGACATTACTAAGGGAGCTCTAGAAGGAGGCTTGTTAAAGACTTTAGGAAGGATTTGAAAGCTCCACCTCCATCCATTTTCCCCTAATTTTATGCAACTTTGTAATGGCTCCTTCCTACATAGGTATAACCCCCTAAACTTGCATTTCTATGGCTCAAATTCTTGCATTCATATAGGAGACCCATCCCATGACTCATAGGAAGTAGATTGAGGTTCTAATGAGCCCTATAGTGATAGTCCCATGAAGTTCTGTGTCCATTTAAGAAGGACTACGAATTTTGACCTCTAGGTGTTTGTTAAAATGTCTAAATGACCATTTATGTTCTGTTTTTCAGTTTTATTAATTGGATATAGCTTGGTTATTAAATTGATAGGTATATTGATCTCTAAAGGATGTCATTTAGAGGTATAGGTATATGTTATGTGTGTGGGGCATGGTTGTGTCCACGAAAGAAGTGAGGAGAGTTCACTGTCACTTGACAGTGTGAGGTAGGGATTGTGTTCAGTCAGTGATAGAGAAATAGGGAGAGAGGAAGTCTTGTGTGTGGATTAGGGAAATTGGGTTGGTAGTGTTCTGTTTCTTGTTCTGTCCAGAGTAAAGTTCTGCCCATGATCATTCACTGCCATTCGAACATATCCTACTTGAGTAGATAAGGTATCAACCAACACCTGGGTTCATGTTATACACTCACTAGACTTGGGTGTTGTTCTCTTCACCAAAAGTTGACAAATTAGATTGTCCTGCATATAGGTCCCATTAGGAGAGTACCAGATGTATAATTGTAATATCCTGTATTCACTAGTGTACTGCACCTCCATCATAAGTATCCGACCATTACCTTCCTTGTAGTTTAGCACCCTACAATAGTTAGCCTTTGAATCAGACCATTGGCTTTTAGTTCATTCTCTGAACTGAATGCCTATTTAACTAATGTCGGACCACCAAGAACATTCATTTCAATCCCATCCTTCATTTCTATATTACAATTTAGTTTACACATTTAGATTTTGATATCAGTTAATGCTCTGTATTGTGAGTTAACTGCCCAACCTATAGTCCACTTAAAGGCATGATGTAGTCTCATACTTATTTAGATACCAGTTGGAGAGTTGAGTTGAGGCCCTAGTATACTTTTTCCTCATTGCATTTAATTAGGAAAATACCTGTTATATATATATATATATATATATATATATATATATTAATTTATATATATATATATAAATATATATATATATATATATATATAAATTATGGTATGTTGGGTGTGCTTAAGGGGTTTTAGGAGTGTATAGTGGTGTTGAGTGTGTGCTTCATGAGTATATCAGAGATGGCTTGGGTGGCTCGAGTTGGCTTGGCCATTTGGTCATTGGTTTTGGTTCAGAGATTTAGGGGTCGGGACAGACTGTAGGCAGTGGCCAAGCCACTGCTGGCCAATGGGCAAGTGGCAGCAAGGGTACACTAGCATGCTTGTTTGCCTTGGCATGGTTTAGCCTTAGACCTAGCAGTAGTAGTAGGGGACTTGGTGTCCTTCCTTGTACCAGTCATTTGTAATATCATATAGGTTCTTCATTTACTTCAGGTATCATAAAGCTTAGGATATCATCTCAGGTTCAGCCACATTCGAATGTCCTGCCCCAAATTGGCTTACTGCATCCATATTTCACCTGTCCAGCTCATCATCCCTTGTGTGCAGTCAGATGATACCCCTATTACTATTTTGTCCTACATACTATAGTTATATGTTCAGTCATAGGATGTAACTAGTGTTCTTTCCAGAGCAGTAGCAGACCCATTCATTTGAGTATCAGTCCAATATTGGTCCTATATCACTTGGGTATGTGACAGACCTTAGACTTCATATATTTAATCATTTTGAGAATGGTTGGTCCCCATAATCCAATTGGTTCAGTTATATAAATTATTCAGATATTAGAGCTCAATTGATTATAGCAGTGAAGTGTTAGCAGCAGCAGCAGCAGAGCTTGCTGCATTTGCATCAAGCTGGTTTTAAGTTTTGGTAGCCTATCATCTAGTATCTGTCCAATTTTCCTTTTAAAATGAATTGTCTACACAAATAAGTACTTATCAAACCTTAGTTGTTTTCTGTGTATGGAGTGTTTTGTTCAGTCTTTACAGAGGTTAAGATCAGCCTATATATGTGTATTGTGCAGTCTTTACCATCTATCCAAACCCTCCCAGTTAAGTTCCCATGAACATTTACTTTAGACAACTAAGATAGGTTAGTTTTCATCTTTCCCCAAGTTAACAATTCATTAGAATAGATGTCAATGACTGTTATCCTTGGGCTTAAGTTCAGACAATAGGATGAACTGTCCTGCTTCCATGCTATACTCTGCCTATTTCATGTATCTCTTTGATGTTAGTAAGAGGAAGGTCTAAGGTATTACGCTATAGGGATAATGTAGAGATATGTTATATATACATGTGTATATATATATGAGAGTGGCTAGGCCTTGGGCCATAGACTAGTACCCATGGCCACACATGTAAAGTGAGGGGTTTGCCTTGCATAGGTAAGGGATATGATGAGTTTGGTTTTTATTGAGTATTGGGTATCCCCTTTTGAGAAACTCTAGGTAAGTAAATAAGAGTTGACAGACTGGGGTATAGCCTTGATACCATAATACCCTATCCAAACATTATAACCAAGAAAACATGAGGTAATAGTCCCAAAGTTGACCTAGTTTGACTGTTAGAGTTGACCAGAGTTGACCAAGTTTGACTTTGACCTAGATTGGCCTAGAAATCATGTAGATTGCATCGTATATTTCATTTACCTTTACATTAAGCACATCATAACCTATATTGCTTTAATTAGGATTTTATGGCTCAGGTTCAGACATCTGATATTCATCAGTCTTACAGGGTATCAGGCGAGTACATTCTCTGATAGTTCTTTCATTTACTTGTCAATTACTGTATTTCAGTTCTAGTTAGTTATATTTGATTCTTGTTACATCATGTATTGTTATTACTGGATTCATGTATGTGACACATACCTTACTTGTATGGCCTCTATTTCTGGAATCACCATTTGAATCATGTACTGAAATTACCCTGGAATTACTCTGGAATCACCTACTGGAATCATTATTAGTTGGCTGGACTCATCTTGATTTGCATGTCGAATTCTGGATTCTTGTATTTGCTGGGCGGGGAAATATTGAGTAAGACATGTATACATACCCCAAATCTGGAATCTTTCAAATGCTGGAATCAAACTTGAATAATAGCCATCCCACACTTGGCAGAGTGTGCGATGTGCCGGATTACCTATACCCTTTACATGTCGATATTGGTATTTTAAAATACACTGTTAGAATATAGTCTAAACTCACCCTAAAATCATTGATCACTACTGGATTCATCTATATTGGACTCATCTATACTGGACTCACCTATACTGGACTCATCTTGTACTGGAATCACCTGGTATTGGATTATATATTCTGGACCCATATTGGGATTTACATTTGACTTACATTGTACCGTCTAGACTTATACCCTGTTATTCTAGTTCAGCTAGTTTTTATTACAGTCTTTCTTGATATGTTTTTTCTCTTATTTTATTACCTTACTTTCCTTGTACCTTTACTATTTTTCTACATCATTACCTGTATAAAACTGCCATTTTTATCGATATAACTGTCCATAACTGTTTTATAGTATTTGTCGTTTACTTGGATTTTCTGGATGAGATGTGCTCATTCCTGTCCTAACTGGACCCGTTAAAAAGATTACAGATGTTAGCCATGAGGATGCATGCCCTACTTACTATGGACCTGGCGAGGGATTAGCTACCTTTGGCCCCGACACTCAGCAGTGATCGGGATTTTGTTTAGCAGTCTTGCATTAGTTTCATTTGGACTTGTTTGTATTGAGTTTAGACCTTGAGTTGTATTTGAGATTGTTTGAGATTTTGTTATTATTTCAGTAGAAGTTTAAGTTGTTGTTATTTCAATTCTTAGTAATATCTTATGTGTTATCTTATCGTGCTTAGACTGTATTGAGTTACATCGTATCTTATACTTGTCCTCCGTTCGGAGTTGAGATCATGACAAGTACTTTATATACTGCGTGAGTTGTTGTTTAGATAGAGATCTAGGACAATGTTCTACCGCCGATTCTGTGGAGTAAGCTGGGCGTTGTTATGTACTTGTACCCTTACAATGGGTGTGGGTCGTGACACATTTTTATTGGTGGCCCATGCAGGTCGAGAGTCGCATTTGTGCGATATCGTGGTAGTGCAATGATTAGTTGTACAGCTGCACACCTGTGGTAGGAGATAAAGAATAGGCTTTAGTGGAGAGGTTACTCAATCACAGTTAGGACTACTTGAGAAGATTCCTGTGATGACCCTTGAGAATCTCATTATAAACAATCTCAAAATTCGAATCCGACAGTTTTTGTCTACTTCCTTGTTCATTGACTCTTGGTATTCATTGTTGACTTGATTTTCTACCAAGATAAACTTAATGGGATAGATTGCTTCAAGTATGGAATCTAGAATCTTCTATAGCCATATTAGTTGGCATGGCGAAAGTACAGAGTATAACTTTGGATGTATTCCTCGGGTGTTGGAATTTAAGGTTTTCGCAGCCATGCTAGCGACAATGCAAAAATTTTAAATACCATGATTCTAGAGGTATGTACCTTAGTTGTAGACTCTATGGACTACTACTGTCGTACTTACTAGCATAATGAGGATTTTGGTAACATGGTTCTGGATAGATAGGTATGATTAGCAGATTGTAGAAATAGATGCCATATAGATGGTGCCCTAGTATAATGGAGTGGAATGTCAGTATGGATGTTGCTCAAGTTTATAGATTAGATAGAGGGAGCTAGACCACTTGTGGTGCAGCACCAGAGGGGTAGAGCTTTTACGATGGCAGTCGAGGAGACTGAAGCTGCAAGTGATGGGTTAGCAGGTCTGTCTTTCCTTCTCACCTTGTTGTGTGATTCCATTAGTACCTGTCAGGATATGCTTGTGATATTCTAGATAGCGTAGTTACCCTGTTCGAGACTATGATAAAACGACCAATAGGACCATAATTGTTGTATTGTTTAATAGATTATGTGACTATGATTGATGGGGGTTTGACCTAGAGAAGAGTACGACCAACTTAAATTTTGAGGACGAAATTTTCTGTGGGGGAGATTTGTCACTACCACTTTTCTAAAACAAGGATATTTTTTTCATTTCATATTTTGCATATTTTTTTATTTAATATGATGGTTGTATTTTATTAGTGTTTTAACTTATTCATTAGTCATGGTGGACCCCATTCCAATTGACTTGACTCATAGACTAGATTTATTTAAGATAGCCATGAGTAGTTAGTGGTTAGTCATTACTTTAGTTACACCTTAATGATGTTTCTAGTCATGACAAATGGAGAAGGACCTTTAAGTCATCTTGTCTATTCCTACAACCAAACCCTAACCTAATGAGAGTCTATATAAAACTCTTCATGACAAGCCTTAGTGCATTTATTTCATTCCAACCTAGAAGGAAAAACCTAGCCACCAATCCAAAAATCCCTTCTCTTCATTCCAAGTGGCTTGAGGCTTGACATTACTAGGGGATCTCTAGAAGGAGGCTTGTTGAAGACTTTAGGAAGGACTTGAAGGCTCCACCTCCATCCATTTTGTCCCTATGTCATGCAACTTTGTAATGGCTCCTTCCTACATAGATATAACCCCCTAAACATGCATTTTTATGGCTCAAATACTTGCATTCATATAGGAGACCCATCCCATGACTCATATGAAGTAGATTGAGGTTCTAATGAGCCCTATGGTGATAGTCCCATGAAGTTCTGTGTCTATTTGAGAAGGACTACGAATTTTGACCACTAGGTTTTGTTAAAATGTCTAAATGACCATTTATGTTCTGTTTTTCAGTTTTATTAATTGGATATAGCTTGGTTATTAAATTGATAGGTATATTGATCTCTAAAGGATGTCATTAGAGGTATAGGTATATGTTATGTGTGTGGGGCATGGTTGTGTCCACGAGAGGAGTGAGGAGAGTTCACTGTCACTTGACAGCGTGAGGTAGGGATTGTGTTCAGTCAGTGATAGAGAAATATGGAGAGAGGAAGTCTTGTGTGTGGATTGGGGAAATTGGGTTGGTAGTGTTTTGTTTCTTGTTCTGTCCAGAGTGAAGGTCTGCCCATGATCATTCACTGCCATTCGAACATATCCTACTTGAGTAGATGAGGTATCAACCAACACCTGGGTTCATGTTATACACTCACTACACTTGGGTGTTGTTCTCTTCACCAAAAGTTAACAAATTACATTGTCCTGCATATAGGTCCCATTATGAGAGTACCAGATGTATAATTGTAATATCCTGCATTCACTAGTGTACTGCACCTCCATCTTAAGCATCCGACCATTCCCTTCCTTGTAGTTTACCACCCTACAATAGTTAGCCTTTGAATCAGACCATTGGCTTTTAGTTCAGTCTCTGAACTGAATGCCTATTTAACTAATGTCGGACCACCAAGAATATTCATTTCAATCCCACCCTTCATTTCTATATTACAATTTAGTTTACACATTTAGATTTTGATAACAGTTAATGCTCTGTATTGTGAGTTAACTGCCCAACCTATAGTCCACTTGAAGGCATGATGTTGTCTCATACTTATTTAGGTACCAGTTGGAGAGTTGAGTTGAGGCCCTAGTATACTTTTTCCTCATTGCATTTAATTAGGAAAATACCTGGTATATATATAAATTATGGTATGTTGGGTGTGCTCAAGGGGTCTTAGGAGTGTATAGTGGTGTTGAGTGTGTGCTTCATGAGTGTATTAGAGATGGCTTGGGTGGCTCGAGTTGGCTTGGCCATTTGGTCATTGGTTTTGGTTCAGAGATTTGGGGGTCGGGACAGACTGTAGGCAGTGGCTAAGCCACTGCTGGCCAATGGGCAAGTGGCAGCAAGGGTACACTAGCTTGCTTGTTTGCCTTGGCATGGTTTAGCCTTAGACCTAGCAGTAGTAGTAGGGGACTTTGTGTCCTTCTTTGTACTAGTCATTTGTAATATCATATAGGTTCTTCATTCACTTCAGGTATCATAAACCTTAGGATATCATCTCAGGTTCAGCCACATTCGAATGTCCTGCCCCAAATTGGCTTACTGCATCCATATTTCACCTGTCCAGCTCATCATCCCTTGTGTGCAGTCAGATGATGCCCCTACTACTATTTTGTCCTGCATACTATAGTTATATGTTCAGTCATAGGATGTAACTAGTGTTCTTTCTAGAGCAGTAGCAGACCCATTTGTTTGAGTATCAGTCCAATATTGGTCATATATCACTTGGGTATGTGATGGACCTTAGACTTCATCTATTCAATCATTTTGAGAATGGTTGGTCCCCATAATCCAATTGGTTCAGTTATATGAATTGTTCAGATATTAGAGCTCAATTGATTATAGCAGTAAAGTGTTAGCAGCAGCAGCAGAGCTTGCTGCATTTGTATCAAGCTGGTTTTAAGTTTTGGTAGCCTATCATCTAGTATCTGTCCAATTTTCCTTTTTAAATAAATTGTCTACACAAATAAGTACTTATTGTCATTACCACATTTCTAGTGTGAGGGTATTTTTGTCATTTTTGGGGTATTTTAAATTTATTATAATTAATTAGAATTTATGGGAATTTTTAGGAATTATTTGAGATTGTTTGAACTAGGTTGACTTTTGACTAGTGTTGACTTTGTAGACCTACCTAGAAGCTAACCCTAGTTAGTGGGTCATGGTTAGGTCAAGTGACTCTAGTCTAACCTAGCCTAGCACTTGGTTTAAGTCATTTTAGCAATAGGATTAGAAAGTCACAAGTCATGACTTATGGTTTTAGAACCTTGATTAAGTTTAACCTTCATTAGCTTGTAACTTGGCCCAAGGCCCAATAGTTTGACTAAACCCTAACCCTAAGCCCTAGTGGCCGGCCACCCTATAGCCTAGGGATTCCCCCATATAAAATCCCTCCCAAATCTAGGGTTGCCTCTTTTCTTTAGGAAGAGCCCTAATTTCAAGGAGGTAAGTTTTCATGCCATTTAAATTCTAGAGCCCCTTTCCTAATCCTTTTTCTTTCTAAATTGTTCCAATAGGACCTAATAGGACTGTTATTGCTGTTATTGAGCTTCCATTTCAGTTTGAGGTTGATTTGGATTGATTTGGTCATCAAGTGGAGAGCATTACAAAGGGAGTTTCTATTGAAAGTTCAACAAGAGGTAATTTCTTCAACTCTCAATGGATTTTTGATTTGTCTTCATGTATAGGAAGCCCTAAGGGTCCCCCTAAGGTCTGGATAATTTTCGAGTCGAGTGTCGGAGGATTCGTGTCCATTCTGGACACGTATCAGTACACTGGTTGGGTGTTCGACCGAATGCCACAGAGGGCATGTCGATCGAGTTAACCTATTGTTTTTGAATATGACTGATAGATTAGATCTTGTCTTTCGATCCCTGTGTTTGAGTGTTGGTGTCGTGTCATTTTTGTGTCGATTTCATGACCTGGACACGCGCGTGCACACGCTCGCGCAGGTGCTACAGGGATCCCCTGCCTATCGGGCCCTGTAGCGGACACGACACACGTCGTTTGGACACGAGACTTGACACATGGCATGGGGCCATAACTGACACCCCGTGTGTCAAGCCTCATGTGTCCCCGTATTGTGTCTAGGTAGATAGCAGCTGTGCACGTGTTTTGGCTGTTCTGTGCAGTGTGGTTTTGGGCCACTGACACGGGCCTCGTGTCCGACACTGACACGTCGTGGACACTAGCCAATGGGCCTATGAGGTAGCCCTATAGGTGGGCTACCTATGAGGGTGACCACGAGATCCATTCGTGTCCTGTGTCGTGCACACGACACAAGTGCACGTGTGCACGAGACAGTGCACTGACAGTGCACTGTATGTGTATCATTTTATGATTTCTTGCTATGGACACGCCGTGTCAGGCTATGGGTGACACGAAATGATGTGTGGGGTTGTGCACGAGGGTTGTATTCATTTTCCAAGCATTAGATTCATGTTAGTCGATTTGCTATTCGATTTCTCATTAAAACCAATGTTCTGGTACTGATATTGAATACCTATCAAAATCCAGTTTTCAAATTTGATATTGTCTAATGATTTAAAACCTGTAATGATGATTTAATGCTGAGTTTAGACTCTAATTATGTTCTCCTATGTGTTATCTTGCCATGGTCATGAGTTGGTGTTAAATTGATGTGTGTGGACTGTTATAGGTGTTGATGTGTGATAAAGGTTATGAACTGTTTTCATTATTGAATGATTCTTCAAACTGTGTTGATCCTATCTGAGTTGTGGGTTAATTTTGAACTGAACTTGGGGTTCTTGATATTCCAGATTTATGTTAACTGGGACATTGCTATTGCCATTTAGATATGTAGACTGTTTTTTAATAAAATTCCTTTTGCCTATTAATAGATACTTGAATTGGTTTAAGTCAACTGTGTGGCTTAATGATTTCTGTCATTGGGTTATGTTAAACCAGAGATTAGGAAGGAAATGAATTGATTTCATTCTTCTTTTCTTCCTAACTGAGTTAAGCTTCCAGTTGGAACAAACCTGAGAGTAGGCTATGTAATTCCAGTCTTCATGATTTCATTAACTGCCCTTTAAAGTGTTCTTCTGATTTTCCCTTCTTGTTGAATGTTTCCTTCACTGTTGGGTAATTCCTGCCTATACACACACACACTTCTCCTTCTTCACTGTCATATGTTCCTGCACACAATTGCACACTGGTTCACACACTCACTGTTGAGGGTTTACACTGCCTGCAAACACAAGTGCACACACACAATATTTCCTCTTGACAGTAACACTGTAAACACATTATGTTACATACCTATCCTATTACACAACCCTTCTTTCATGCCACTTTGACACATTATATACACAAGCACACCCCCTTCCTGTTACTTTCTGTCCATACACGTTTTATGTGTCACACACTAGCACCTCTTTCCCATTCTCTAAAATTTCTAGCCTTTACATGTGTAGGCATATACAATGCATATGTGGGTAATTTGTATGAGTGCATATATGTCTATAAATATACCTCCTTGTTAGCATGATGTAGGTTTTACATCTAGCCTAGTTTGTGTAATGTGTTATGTGGTGTTGATTATGGGTGTGATAGTGAGGTTGTAGACTTGCTAAGATATTCTAGAATTAGCTAAGCTATATTGTGATATAGCTAGTATAGGCTTGCCTAGCCTTGTTAGGGATTTTGCTAGATAGCATGGATTTGAATAGCCTAGTTTAGACTTAACTAGACTTGGTTGACCTAGTTTGACTTCTAGGGTTGACCAGAGTTGACCAAGAGTTGACTTTGGTCTAGATTGACCTAGAATCATGTAGAATGCATAGTAGGACTACATTACACTATTCTGGACTTGTTGTGACTTGTGCTGTTCTGATTAGGAGCCAGACACCACTCCTTGGACAGTACATTTCATTCGGGACACTCAGTTACAGGCGAGTACATTCTCTGATTATTTCATATCCTGCTTAGAATTATATTCCTGCTTTAGATTACTATACTTGATGCTGTCACGACATTATCACGGATTTGTACTATATGGATCTTCTCATGCGATGTTATCCCCTTCGGGAGCATCGGGTACATTGTGTCATGTGCGTTTCACTTTCATCGTGTACTCCTGTGCTTTCATTACATGTACACTCCTGTGAATCTTGTACTCTCATGTTCACGGAGCCCCCATGTATACTATCATGTACACCCTATATGGGCCCCCATGTGATATCCTGTGTAATAACATAACCTGTTTAGATCCTTGTGTATTGATTGGGAATACGGCGGAGTGCTAGTAGTTGTATGAACAATTCCATTGTAGTGTAGATCCTGTGCACCTCGATATCCTGTGCAAATCTGTCATGTTCACATGTGCTATCTCGTACTCTGACTCACTAGCCACTGTTAGTTCTCTATTTATAGTAGATATTTCTGTTACAGTTCTCTCTCTTGTTTACATACTGTATTTCTTCAGATCCTGTATTTTACTCTACTGTATGATTATATTTTCTAACCTGCTATGATCTGATAAGATGTACTGTACTCGCTCCTGTCCTGACTGGACCTGTTGAAAATATTACAGAGGATGAGGAGGAGGCCTGCCTGGACACCTACTACAGGGCAGCCTTAGATGATACCTGTGAGCTGGACTCCCAGGAGGATCCAGCAGTAGCTGAGGACCTTTCCCCGACTGCCTAGACTAGATTAGTTAGGTTGTCTTATTTTTGCAGTCTTGAGACATGTTCTAGTTAGACGCTTTATTTGGAGATCAGTTGTATATATTTTTTTATCTGAGACCTTGTATTGCTAGGATTATCTTAGACTACTGTTATCTATTTCATTTCCTTGTGTTCTATTTCATATCGTGCTATCTCTTCCTTAGTTGTGATTGAGTTTTCTATTACTATGTTACCCCATTCGGGGAGTATAAACTGTTTAGAGATACACTATTAGATGTTGTGACCTAGGACAGCGTTCTACCGCCGACACTGTGGCGTAGGCTGGACGTATTCACGTCTCGTGCCCTTACTCTAGGGTGCGGGTCGTGACACGTTTTTAGTGGTAGCCCATGCAGGTCTAGACTAGAAGTGTAGTGGTACTCGAACTAGAGTATCACTGCAGCCTGCTATAGGATATAGGACATTAATTTTAAGATACTCAATCACTTTAGGAAAATTCCTTTTATTGCCATCTAAATCCTTTTGTCAGCTGATCCTTTGAATTATAATTGTCCGCCTTTGTTATTTCGCTTCTTTCTCAGAAATTGATACTCTTGTTTGTCTATCTTCAGGATGGTAGAGACTCGATTGCAGCGTGCCGTCCATGAGGATGCTATAGAGGGGACTGCTACCTCTCAGCCAGCACGGCGAGGCCAGGGGACTGCAGCTTCTGCCACCTCAGCTCGTGTTGAGACCTCGGCAGTCGCAGCAGGGGGTATGCATCCACCGACTGGGAGGCAGGACCCGGTCATTCCAGAGGATCCTTTCTTGCCGCCACCGCCTCCAGGACATGTGGACGCAGCTTAGATGTTCGCATATTTCCAGCAGTTCATGGACCGACAGCAGGCTCGGCAGGACAGAGGTATGGAGTTGGCCGTCACGACAGCCGCAGCTCGACCAGTGGTACAGCAGCAGAGGACACCGGGGATCGAGCAGTTTCAGAAGATGAGCCCCAGGGACTTCATGGGGACAGAGGGGATCTTGTATGCCGATGAGTGGATCGAACATATGGAGGAGATCTTCCGCTTGGCCAGGATTCCAGCAGACCTTCAGATCGAGGCCGCAGCTAGCCGGATGCGAGATCTTGCTCGCACCTGGTATCAGTCGGACCCCAGGGTGGGGGTACCGGGGCAGACTTGGGAGCAGTTCAGGGGCTTCTTTAAGAAGAAGTTCTTTCCAGATTCAGCAGTCAGGGCCTTAGAGTCGCAGTTTGAGAGCTTGGTCCAGGGGAGCCTCTCAGTAGAGGAGTATGCTGGAGAGTTTGGTTGTCTCGGCAGGTTCGTGGAGGGCTTGAGCGAGACGGCGAAGGCCCAGAGGTTCCGAAAGGGTCTGGTCAAGGAGGTCAAGTCCCTGACCAAGGGCAGCAGAGATGCTACATTCGAGGAGATCTTGGCAGGAGCCCTGTTGGCTGAGGATGATCTTGAGCTTAGGCTCAAGAGAGGGAGAGACCCAGCTGGGGGCAGTAGCAGCAGCGGGGGCCAGGCCAAGAGGCCTCATTTTCAGCACCAGCAGTCGAGGCAGTTTCAACCGCAGCCGATTCAGCAGAGGCCGGCTCATTAGCAGCAGTTTCAGCATCAGGCACCCAGGCAGACAGTCAGTTGCACCTTCTACAAGAAGCCAGGGCATGGATGGAATGAGTGCAGGAAGAGGCTCGGGAAGTGCCTTTTTTGCGGAGCAGCAGATCACCAGATGAGGGATTGTCCTAGGTCTGTGGGACGAACAACTCAGGGAGGTAGAGCTAGAGCTCCAGTGGGCCAGCAGCGGGGACCAGCCCTGCCGACGCAGCAGCTGAGGTTTGTCCAGCACCAGCAGCAGGCCAGGGGAGGCCAGTAGGGGCAAGCTTTCGCCATGGCAGCTGGAAAGGCAGAGGTGAATGGAGAGCTGATTGCAGGTTCGATTCTTCTTGACTCCAGTTCAGCTTTTGCCTTATTCGATTTCGGTGCTTCGCATAGCTTCATATCAGTATCTTTTGCGATTAGACAAGGTATCATAGCTGAATCGTTGCCTAGGACTTACAAGATCACGACCGGGGGTGGTATTATCCTCGTGAGTGATGTTTATAAGGGTCGGAGAGTAGTTTTGGGAGGCCATGAGTTGGAGGTGAGCCTGCTCGTAATGCCATTGCCGAACTACGATATAGTACTAGGCATGGATTGGTTGAGCAGGCACCACGCCAGCATTGATTGCAGAGGGGGTAGAGTTCTCTTCAGAGCGCCGGGGGAGCCAGAGTTCGAGTCCTCCAGACGTCAGGTAGAGTAGAGCAGCGGAGTCTTCTGTGGAGTCTCGGTCGAGGAGCAGACGATTCCACACCCCTTGATAGCAGAGTATATGAATGTTTTCCCGGAGGAGTTGCCAGGACTGCCACCAGATAGGGATATTGAGTTCTCGATAGACTCGGTTCCAGGAGCGGAACCCATCTCTCAGCATGTCTATCGGGTGAACAACAGCGAGCTGGTGGAGCTGAAGAAGCAGGTGGATGAGCTACAGGACAAGGGCTTCATCCGCTCGAGTTCGTCGCCATGGGGTGCACCAGTATTGTTCGTGCCGAAGAAGGATGGGTCAGTACGCATGTGTATTGACTATAGGGCACTCAACAACCTCACGATCAAGAACAGATACCCACTGCCGCGGATCGACGATCTGTTTGACCAGTTGAGCGGAGCTCGGGTATTTTCCAAGATTGATCTGAGGTCGGGATATCACCAGGTGAAGGTGAAGAGGGAGGATATTCCCAAGACCGCTTTCAGGACGCGGTATAGACAGTTCAAGTTTTTGGTTATGCCGTTGGGCTAACCAATGCACCAGCAGTATTTATGAACCTTATGAACAAGGTGTTCCATCAGTATCTGGATCAGTTTATGGTAGTGTTCATAGATGCTATTTTGGTATATTCCAAGACTGAGGAGGAGCATAAGGAGCATTTGAGGATAGTGCTGGAGATTCTCAGGAATGAACAGCTT
The DNA here is from genome assembly GCA_029216955.1 of Iris pallida. Classification (NCBI taxonomy): domain Eukaryota; kingdom Viridiplantae; phylum Streptophyta; class Magnoliopsida; order Asparagales; family Iridaceae; genus Iris; species Iris pallida. The sequence goes on along the minus strand of JANAVB010032019.1, from coordinate 1,412,570 downwards.
TACGGGAAGCTCTCCAAATGTGAGTTCTTCCTAGACCGGATGGATTTCTTGGGACATGTGGTGACTGGAGATGGTATCTCAGTTGACCCCAAGAAGATTGTAGCAGTCGAGGCATGGGCAGCGCCGACTTCAGTTGCAGAGATCAGGAGCTTTCTGGGGCTGGCAGGGTATTATCGGAGATTCATGCAGGATTTTTTCCGGATCGCAGAGCCATTGACACGGTTGACTCGAAAGGATACTGAGTATGTTTGGTCAGAGGAGTGTTAGGCAGCTTTTGATGAGTTGAAGAAGCGGCTGACGACAGCTCCGATTCTGACGTTGCCTTCAGGATCAGGTGGTTTCACTATTTATAGTGATGCTTCAGGGAAGGGGCTGGGTTGTGTGTTGCAGCAGCACGGAAAGGTGATTGCTTATGCTTTCAGGCAGTTACGTCCCCATGAGAAGAACTACCCTACCCACGACCTGGAGCTGGCAGCAGTAATTTTTGCTTTGAAGCTGTGGAAGCATTATCTGTATGGTGAGAGGGTAAAGATCTTCACAGATCACAAGAGCCTGAAGTATGTGTTCACTCAGAAAGAGTTGAACATGAGACAGCGCAGATGGCTGGAGTTGATGAAGGATTTTGACATCCTACTTTAATACCACCCAGGAAAGGCCAGCGTGGTTGCCGATGCCTTGAGTAGGTATCCGACAGCCATGTGTTTGACTATAGATCGGCATTTGCTTGCCGACTTGTAGAGCCTTGGGATTGAGGTGATCGTGCCGGGAGTGCAGATGCAGCTATGGGGGATACAGATTCAGTCAGATTTGGTGGACAGCATCAAGGCAGCCCAGTTCGAGGATATGGCTTTGCAGAGTATCAGAGAGCAGATTATGCAGGAGGCCCACAGATCTCAGTACTCTATACACCCGGGTGCCAACAAGATGTACCGAGATCTGCGGGAGCATGTATGGTGGTCAGGGATAAAGCGGGAGGTGTCCCACTTCGTAGCTAGGTGCTTGGTCTGTCAGCAGGTCAAGGCAGAGAGACAGAGGCCCGGTGGATTGTGGCAGCCGCTGCCCATTCCCGAGTGGAAATAGGAGCATATCACGATGGACTTCATTTCAGGATTGCCGCGTACTCCAGGAAGGAAAGACGTGATTTGGGTCATCGTGGACAGGTTGACCAAATCGGCCCACTTCTTGTCATTCAAGGTGGGTACGTCTACAAAGAGGCTGGCAAAGATGTATATGCGACAGATAGTCAGGATCCACGGAGTTCCGGTCAGCATCGTCTCAGATCGGGATAGCCATTTGACTTTCCATTTTTGGAGGAGTCTGCAGACCAGCTTGGGCACTCAGCTCAAGTTCAGTACTGCATACCACCCCCAGACGGACGGACAGTCGGAGCAGACTATTTAGACCCTTGAGGATATGCTGCGGACGTGCATTCTGGACTTTAGAGGTTCCTGGGAGGATCATCTTTATTTGGTGGAGTTTGCATATAACAATAGTTTCCAGGCCAGCATTGAGATGTCACCTTTCGAGGCTCTGTACGGGCGTAGGTGCCGTACACCCTTATCCTGGGATGATGTTGGTGAGCGAGCTTTGCTGGGGCCAGAGATGATTGTGGATGCGGCCGAGATGGTGAAGCTCATCAGGGACAGACTTCGCATGGCACAGGACAGACAACGGCATTGGGCCGATAGCCACCGGAGACCCTTGGAGTTTGAGGTACGAAGTAGAGTAGGATTAGATTTAGGTTGTTTGTTTATGATTTTGATCATGTTTGTTATTTATTTTAATTGAGACCTTGCTTGTGATTAGGTCGGAGACCAGGTTTTCTTGAGGATATCTCCGACTCGTGGTACGATACATTTTGGTGGAGGCGGAAAGCTTAGCCCGCGCTTCATCGGCCCTTTCGTTATCAGCGGGAGAGTCGGTGATGTGGCTTACAGGCTAGACTTGTTGCCTGCACTTGTGGGGGTCCACAACGTATTCCATGTATCACAGTTGAGACGGTACGTAGCTGACCCTAGCCATGTGCTCGATCATTCGGAGATTGAGGTGGGGCCTTCTCTCAGCTATCCAGAGCAGCCAGTAGAGATTCTGGATCGACGGGAGAAGGTTCTGAGGAACCAGGTGATACCTTTGGTATGCGTCGCATGGAGGCATCATTCTCCAGGAAAGTCTACCTGGGAGCGGGAGGATGAGATGCGCGAGCGGTACCCTTATCTTTTTGGACCGTGAGGTATACTTTCTATCCTTCTCATCAGTTGCATTTTGCCTTTCAATTTCGAGGACGAAATTCTTTTAAGGAGGGTAGATTTGTCATTACCACATTTCTAGTGTGAGAGTATTTTTGTCATTTTTGGGGTATTTTAAATTTATTAGAATTAATTAGAATTTATGGAAATTTTTAGGAATTATTTGAGATTGTTTGAACTAGGTTGACTTTTGACTAGTGTTGACTTTGTAGACCTACCTAGAAGCTAACCCTAGTTAGTGGGTCATGGTTAGGTCAAGTGACTCTAGTCTAACCTAGCCTGGCACTTGGTTTAAGTCATTTTAGCAATAGGATTAGAAAGTCACAAGTCATGACTTATGGTTTTAGAACCTTGATTAAGTTTAACCTTCATTAGCTTGTAACTTGGCCCAAGGCCCAATAGTTTTACTAAACCCTAACCCTAAGCCCTAGTGGCCGGCCACCCTATAGCCTAGGGATTCCCCCATATAAAATCCCTCCCAAATCTAGGGTTGCCTCTTTTCTTTAGGAAGAGCCCTAATTTCAAGGAGGTAAGTTTTCATGCCATTTAAATTCTAGAGCCCCTTTCCTATTCCTTTTTCTTTCTAAATTGTTCCAATAGGACCTAATAGGACTGTTATTGCTGTTGTTGAGCTTCCATTTCAGTTTGAGGTTGATTTGGTCATCAAGTGGAGAGCATTACAAAGGGAGTTTCTATTGAAAGTTCAACAAGACGTAATTTCTTCAACTCTCAATGGATTTTTGATTTGTCATCATGTATAGGAAGCCCTAAGGGCCCCCCTAAGGTCTAGATAAGTTTCGAGTCAAGTTTCGGAGGATTCGTGTCCATTCTGGATACGTATCAGTACACTGGTTGGGTGTTCGACCGAATGCCACAGAGGGCCTGTCGATCGAATTAACCTGTTGTTTTTGAATAGGGCTGATAGATTAGATCTTGTCTTTCGATCCCCATGTTTGAGTGTTGGTGTCGTGTCGTTTTCATGTCGATTTCATGACCTGGACACGCGCGTGCACACGCTCGCGCGCGTGCTACAGGGATCCCCTGCCTATCGGGCCCTGTAGCGGACACGACACGCGTCGTTTGGACACGAGACTTGACACATAGCATGGGGCCATGACTGACACACCATGTGTCAAGCCTCATGTGTCCCCGTGTCGTATTTAGGTAGATATCAGCTGTGCACGTGTTTTGGCTGTTCTGTGCAACGTGGTTTTGGGCCACTGACACGGGCCTCGTATCCAACACTGACACGTCGTGGACACTTGCAAATGGGCCTATGAGGTAGCCCTATAGGTGGGCTACCTATGAGGGTGACTACGAGATCCATTCGTGTCCTGTGTCGTGCACACGACACAAGTACACGTGTGCACGAGACAGTACACTGACAGTGCACTGTATGTGTATCATTTTGTGATTTCTTGCTATGGACACGCCGTGTCAGGCTATGGGTAACACGAGATGATGTGTGGGGTTGTGCATGAGGGTTGTATTCATTTTCCAAGCATTAGATTCATGTTAGTCGATTTGCTATTCGATTTTTCATTAAAACTAATGTTCTGGTACTGATATTGAATACCTGTCAAATTCCAGTTTTTAAATTTGATATTGTCTAATGATTTAAAACCTGTAATGATGATTTAATGCTGAGTTTAGACTCTAATTATGTTCTCCTATGTGTTATCTTGCTATGGTCATGAGTTGGTGTTAAATTGATGTGTGTGGACTGTTATAGGTGTTGATGTGTGATAAAGGTTATGAACTGTTTTCATTATTGAATGATTCTTCAAACTGGGTTGATCCTATCTGAGTTGTGGGTTAATTTTGAATTGAACTTGGGGTTCTTGATGTTCCAGATTTATGTTAACTGGGACATTACTACTGCCATTTAGATATGTAGACTATTTTTTAATAAAATTCCTTTTGCCTATTAATAGATACTTGAATTGGTTTAAGTCAACTGTGTGGCTTAAAGATTTCTGTCATTGGGTTATGTTAAACCTGAGATTAGGAAGGAAAGGAATTGATTTCATTCATCTTTTCTTCCTAACTGAGTTAAGCTTCCAGTTGGTACAAACCTGAGAGTAGGCTATGTAATTCCTGTCTTCATGATTTGATTAACTGCCCTTTAAAGTGTTCTTCTGATTTTCCCTTCTTGTTGAATGTTCCCTTCACTGTTGGGTAATTCCTGCCTATACACACACACACTTCTCCTTCTTCACTATCATATGTTCCTGCACACAATTGCACATTGGTTCACACACTCACTGTTGAGGGTTTACACTGCCTGCAAACACAAGTGCACACACACAATATTTTCTCTTGACAGTAACACTGTAAACACATTATGTTACATACCTATCCTATTACACAACCCTTCTTTCATGCCACTTTGACACATTATACACACAAGCACACCCCCTCCCTGTTACTTCCTGTCCACACACATTTCATGTGTCACACACTAGCACCTCTTTCCCATTCTCTAAAATTTCTAGCCTTTACATGTGTAGGCATATACAATGCATATGTGGGTAATTTGTATGAGTGCATATATGTCTATAAATATACCTCCTTGTTAGCATGATGTAGGTTTTACATCTAGCCTAGTTTGTGTAATATGTTATGTGGTGTTGATTATGGGTGTGATAGTGAGGTTGTAGACTTGCTAAGATATTCTAGAATTAGCTAAGCTATATTGTGATATAGCTAGTATAGGCTTGCCTAGCCTTGTTAGGGATTTTGGTAGCTAGCATGGATTTGAATAGCCTAGTTTAGACTTAACTAGACTTGGTTGACCTAGTTTGACTTCTAGGGTTGACCAGAGTTGACCAAGAGTTGACTTTGGTCTAGATTGACCTAGAATCATGTAGAATGCATAGTAGGACTACATTACACTATTCTGGACTTGTTGTGACTTGTGCTGTTCTGATTAGGAGCCAGACACCACTCCTTGGACAGTACGTTTCATTCGGGACACTCAGTTACAGGCGAGTACATTCTTTGATCATTTCATATCCTGCTTAGAATTATATTCCTGCTTTAGATTACTATACTTGATGCTGTCACGACATTATCACGGATTAGTACTATATGGATCTTCTCATGCGATGTTATCCCCCTCGGGAGCATCGGGTACATTGTGTCATGTGCGTTTCACTTTCATCGTGTACTCCTGTGCTTTTATTACATGTGCACTCCTGTGAATCTTGTACTCTCATATTCATGGAGCCCCCATGTATACTATCATGTGCACCCTATATGGGCTCCCATGTGATATCCTGTGTAATAACATAACATGTTTAGATCCTTGTATATTGATTGGGGATACGGGGGAGTGCTAGTAGTTGTGTGAACAATTCCATTGTAGTGTAGATCCTGTGCACCTCGATATCCTGTGCAAATCTGTCCTGTTCACATGTGCTATCTCGTACTTTGACTCACTAGCCACTGTTAGTTCTCTATTTATAGTAGATATTTCTGTTACAGTTCTCTCTCTTGTTTACATACTGTATTTCTTCAGATCCTGTATTTTACTCTACTGCATGATTATATTTTCTAACCTGTTATGATCTGTTGAGATGTACTGTACTCGCTCCTGTCCTGACTGGACCTGTTAAAAATATTACAGAGGACGAGGTGGAGGCCTGCCTGGACACCTACTACGGGGCAGCCTTAGATGATACCTGTGAGCTGGACTCCCAGGAGGATCCAGCAGTAGCTGAGGACCTTTCCCCGACTGCCTAGACTAGATTAGTTAGGTTGTCTTATTTTTGCAGTCTTGAGACATGTTCTAGTTAGACTCTTTATTTGGAGATCAGTTGTATATATTTTTTTATCTGAGACCTTGTATTGCTGGGATTATCTTAGACTGTTGTTATCTATTTTATTTCCTTGAGTTCTATTTCATATCGTGCTATCTCTTCCTTAGTTGTGATTGAGTTTTCTATTACTATGTTACCCCGTTCGGGTAGTATAAACTGTTTAGAGATACACTGTTAGATGTTGTGACCTAGGACAGCATTCTACCGCCGATATTGCGGCGTAGGCTGGACGTATTCACGTCTCGTGCCCTTACTCTAGGGTGCGGGTCGTGACACTTATCAAACCTTAGTTGTTTTCTGTGTATGGAGTGTTTTGTTCAGTCTTTACAGAGGTTAATATCAGCCTATATGTGTGTATTGTGTAGTCTTTACCATCTATCCAAACCCTCCCAGTTAAGTTCCCTTGAACATTTACTTTAGCCGTCTAAGATAGGTTAGTTTTCATCTTTCCCCAAGTTAACAATTCATTAGAATAGATGTCTATGACTGTTATCCTTGGGCTTAAGTTCAGACAATAGGATGAACTGTCCTGCTTCTATGTTATACTCCGCCTATTTCATGTATCTCTTTGATGTTTGTAAGGGGAAGGTCTAAGGTATTACGCTATAGGGATAATGTAGAGATATGTTATATATACATGTGTATATATATATGAGAGTGGCTAGGCCTTGGGCCATAGACTAGTGCCCATGGCCACACATGTAAAGTGAGGGGTTTGTCTTGCATAGGTAAGGGATATGATGAGTTTGGTTTTTATTGAGTATTGGGTATCCCCTTTTGAGAAACTCTAGGTAAGTAAATAAGAGTTGACAGATTGGGGTATAGCCTTGATACCATAATACCCTATCCAAACATTATAACCTAGAAAACATGAGGTAATAGTCCCAAAGTTGACCTAGTTTGACTGTTAGAGTTGACCAAGTTTGACTTTGACCTAGATTGGCCTAGAAATTATGTAGATTGCATCGTATATTTCATTTACCTTTACATTAAGCACATCATAACCTATATTGCTTTAATTAGGATTTTGTGGCTCAGGTTCAGACATCTGATATTCATCAGTCTTACAGGGTATCAGGCGAGTACATTCTCTGATAGTTCTTTTATTTACTTGTCAATTACTGTATTTCAGTTCTAGTTAGTTATACTTGATTCTTGTTACATCATGTATTGTTATTACTGGATTCATGTATACGACACATACCTTACTTGTATGGACTCTATTTCTGGAATCACCATTTGAATCATGTACTAGAATCACCCTGGAATCACTCTGGAATCAGCTACTGGAATCATTATTAGTTGGCTGGACTCATCTCGATTTGCGTGTCGAATTTTAGATTCTTGTATTTGCTGGACGGGGAAATATTGAGTAAGACATGTAGACATACCCCAAATATGGAATCTTCCAAATGCTGGAATCAAACTGGAATAATTGCCATCCCACACTTGGCCGAGTGTGCGATGTGTCGGATTACCTATAGCCGTTTACATATCGATCTCGGTATTTTAAAACACATTGTTAGAATATAGTCTGGACTCACCCTAAAATCATTGATCACTACTGGATTTATCTATATTGGACTCATCTATACTGGACTCACCTATACTGGACTCATCTTGTACTGGAATCACCTGGTATTGGATTATATGTTCTGGACCCACATTGGGATTTACATTTGACTTATATTGTACTGTCTAGACTTATACCATGTTATTCTAGTTCAGCTAGTTTTTATTACAGTCTTTCTTGATATGTTTCTTCTTTTATTTCATTACCTTACTTTCCTTGTACCTTTACTATTTTTCTACATCATTACCTGTATAAAACTGCCATTTTTATCGATATAACTGTCCATAACTGTTTTATAGTATTTGTCATTTACTTGGATTTTCTGGATGAGATGTGCTCGTTCCTATCCTGACTGGACCCGTTGAAAATATTACAGATGTTAGCCCTGAGGATGCATGCCCTACTTACCATGGACCTGGCGAGGGATTAGCTACTTTGGCCCCGACACTCAGCAGTGATCGGGATTTAGTTTAGCAGTCTTGCAGTAGTTTCATTTGGACTTGTTTGTATTGAGTTTAGACCTTGAGTTGTATTTGAGATTGTTTGAGATTTTGTTATTATTTCAGTAGAAGTTTGAGTTGTTGTTATTTCAATTCTTAGTTATATCTTCTGTGTTATCTTATCGTGCTTAGACTGTGATTGAGTTACATCGTATCTTATACTTGTTTCGGAGTTGAGATCATGACAAGTACATTATATACTGCGTGAGTTATTGTTTTGATAGAGATCTAGGACAACATTCTACTGCCGATTTTGCGGCATAGGCTGGGCGTTGTTATGTACTTGTACCCTTACAGTGGTTGTGGGTCGTCACAGGCTTTCTTCTCCACTGATGAGAAGTTGGTGACACAATCTGACGCGTCCAAGCTTGGCTCTATGCAGCAAATGCTCGTGGTTTGTTTTGACCAACGAGCATTCGAAGAAATGCTCTCTGAAGGGAGCGCCAGCCCGTCGTAGAAGCGAGCTAACCCAAAGAGAACCCGCAGGACGTCGAAGCATAAAACTGTTGCCCTCGACCAGGTTCTCGAAAAAGCTCCTTCTGCGGCCCGAGACGGTGATCAAAGCTCTTCTGCGGCCTTGCTTCTGACTGCGAAAAACCCCACTGTCCCTAAATCCAGCAAAGAAAAATACTACGATGTTGAGTTTTGAGGGGCACAAAGGAAATCCATGCAGACAAGGAAGAGGCCGCATAAGAGAGACGAGCAGTCTTCATATGCGGCAGCCAACTCTGGTCGTAGGCAGATAGCCCATGCGACAGTCAACTCTGGCCGTAGGCAGATGGCCCATACGGCATCCAACTCTGGCCGCAGGCAGATGGCCCATGGGGCAGTCAACTCTGGCCGCAGGTAGATGGCCCATGCGACAGCCAACTCTGGCCATAGGCAGATGGCCCATACGACAGCCGATCCTGGCCGCAGACAGGGTGTCTCATGTGGCCCTGTCAGAAGCTCTGTATTCGACCGTCTCTCATACGGGGCTGACTCCAAGCGGCCCATTGAGAATATGGAATATTCCAATTTGGACTCTTCTTACTATGCGCCTTCAGGTGCTAAATCGAAGAAGTCTAGGGCAGTGCGGGCCCAACAAGCCCAGTCAACTGTCCAAGCTGCTGACCGTCAGCGGGCACCGTTAACTGTTATACGGGCTCCTAATGGAAAGTTGTACAGAACCACCCGCGTCCAGTCCTCCAGGGCTAACGGACCGGGTGGGTCTCAAAAGTCTTTCTCCAACAATCGAGTGCAAGTAATTTTACTAGCCTCGGATTAGGGAGAAAACATGATACCTACGCACCCGTGTGATCGGGATACCCGAGTCCACAAATTGGATGCAAAGTTAGATAAGTCTGCTATCAACTTGCGAGTGGTGATTACTCACAAACGTAAGAAGAAAGAAGCAACCTTGGCATATGATGAGCCATTTTTAGGACGTCGTTGCACCCAGGTCATCATCAACTGCTGCTACGATAAGTCAGCAGCACCTGAAGATCGGCAGTCCATTTTCTAACGAATGCACCAGCCAGCACCTGTCCGACAACCACTTGTGGAACAGGTACAAATTCTGGTAGACGAGGAATTTTTTTCGCCTCCTGTAATTCAACTCGGAAGGTTCTTCCCGACAAGGAAGGAAAGAAGACAGGCTCTTCCATCCTGGCAATCTCATCCAGCATTATAAGAAAACTCTCATATAGAGGATTGCCGCCAACAGCCACAGGGGGTGTCTACCTAGGCACTCGATCCAGAAAGAAGCTTCCAACACTCGGGGGTGCACCCTCGACCTCTATAGGTGTAGATGAAGCTGGAGGTAGCAGTCCCCTCAATACATGCAATAACACAGTGTTCCAAGAGCATACACAGGGTGTAGCGATCCACAGAAATTATGCAACAGACGTTGTAGCATCCATTTTTTCATAAAAGGGTATTTCAATCATTTTAGCCATTTTGGCCTTTATGTGATTCTCTGAATATGTTGACTCTTGATTGTGCTAGCAACTGGTTTAACCTTAGTGGACATGTATAGGGGCCTAACCATGCATTAGAATGGTTATTTTCATTTTTAGAAATTATTTTTATGCATTAGATTACTTTTAAGGCTTTTATTTATTTATTTAGCCTTTTTGCATGTAGGCCTTTAAGCTTTTTGACTTGGACCCATTTTTAATTGAGAAGGAGTTGGCCCAAGTGAAACCCTAACCCCTAGAGACCCCTTTGGCCGCCCAATACAGCAGTATCCCCTCATCTTTTCATCATTTGTGAAATTTTGAGCCTCCACAAAGAAACCCTAAAAGATCCATCTCTCCAAAACCCAAAATTCCTTCATCCGAAGTCCGTTTCTTCCCAAACGAACTCCGTTGTGCTCGTCAAGGAGTGGAGTTCTGCTGGAGCATTTCTAGAGTGGAGACGAAGGTTTTTGTTGAAAGGAAATCGGCCGACATGACAATCGAGGAACCCCGATCATTGAGTTTTGACACTCAATAGGTAAATCCTAATCTACCATTGTAAATCTGGTTCATTCTTCATTTTTGCATCCATATAGGTGCCCTAGTCTTGCCCACAGAATTTGGTGGGATTTCGACTCTGTTTGATGGAGGTATCGGACACGTGTCGGTCCTTTACGGCACGTGTTCGACGAAATGCCGCTTAGGATAGAAAGTTATTGTTTTTTGATTCTGACTTCATGGATGTTTAGATAATATGATTTTGATAAACTTTCGTGAAGACGGATTTGGGTTTGACTTCGTTTCAGCGACGTTTCGGGCAATGGACGCACGTGCACGGATCCCGTGCACGAGACTGTGCGTGCCCTGCTGTCCGCGTGTGATTTCTCGATGCACAGAGCGTATTTTTGCGTGAAACTTTGTGAGAACGTGGGGGAACCTCTACCCTCATGCTCTTAAAATTTTACGGCTTTTTGTTGAGCGAGAGCGGAGAAATCGTGCGTGCACCGCTCAGCCACTACATTCAGTCTGTCTTTTTTTGTCGCGGAGACGGACTTCGTGCGTGCACACGACGCAGCGAAGACCCGTTCCAGGACCCAGAACATGTCGACCTAGACCTAGACGACCCGTAGGATGAACCCCGAGTCGCGGTGTGGCCTGACGAGGGAGCAGAGAGGCCGGAACCACGCGCACGAGGGCGCGCGGGCGCGCGCGCGCAGCAGGCCGTGCGGGTGCGGGGGCTGCGTGCACTGCCTCGGGCGGCATGTCTCTGTGTCATCATGTCCTAAAGTAACCCCAGGAACCCCCCAGCTATGTGCACAAGCACGTGGCATATTGTTGCGTTTGCGACGATCAAACGAGCGAGAACGCACGCGTACCACACGGTATCGGGAAATTCTGATACGCGTTCTGTGGACACGACACGGACACGATTTCAAACCCGAGAGTATACAAACGCATCACGTGGGTCGAGATCAACGTGTATGCCGAGTTTCGCGGGTTAGTTTGGTGTATTTTGCATTTTGGGTCGTTGTGTGAATTGGATGAGTTTCTTTGATTTTGATTTTTTGAGTTAAATGTGATATTTTGATTTCCAGCTTCTTAGCTTCTAATATCTGAGTTTTCAGGACTTATATGAGTTTTCGGATATGTGGGAACCAACGCGTTGGTTTATTTCATAATTTTTCATCAATTATGACTATTTGCACTTATATATATATATATATATATATATATATATATATATATATATATTTATATATATATATATATATATATATATATATATATATATAACCCCGTTGAAATCTATTGCTATGTTCATATGCGTTGGGAATGGGTCGAGGGATTTAATTCCAGATTTCTGATTCTTTAAACCATTTCAACCATTGCGAATCTTTCTATTTAAGAGTTGTATATATGTCACGACCTGGTCCCAATTTCTTGCGTCGAATTGGATCATACCCAGCCTGCACCGTTGTTGAGACGGCGGCAGTAAGTTGTATTACTCATGCAGGTAATCAACACCACAAATTCTAATTGTCACAACTTTAATATTCCGATAATTAAAAACTTGTCCAACAAACTTACAACTGATAAAATAAATAGTCTTTTCCAATAACAACAACTGAAAATAGAAAATAACAACAGCTAAAAATTAGACTCGTCATCTCCAAGTCCAGCATCATCTGGTAACACAACTGGATACAACTCAGGATCATAATAGCTACTAATCAGTAGCTCTGCATCATCAATAGGACTTAAAAATATGGTCTCCAGTCAGGAGGGAGCAAAGTACAATTCATGATATTTTAACAATTGAAATAATAATGGAGTTATGCATTTTTAAACAAGTTAAAATAAATAGTTTTCCAGCAGTTAAAACAGTGTGATGTGAATAGGCAATGAATATGACCGGATTGGGTTGTACAGTTGTATCCTATTGATACGATATGGCTTATCCCCGTGTGTATGAGGGGTAAGCTAACACAGTCATTATACGATTTTGGATGTGGTCATACTCATTACACTACTCCCCCAGTACCCAACAGTTAAACAGTCAATGCTCTCAGAGAGAGTTCCGTGTTGCCTCGTGGTTTAAATTTGCAATAAAACTATTACTAAATAATTATAAACTACCACAAAATGTACTTGCCTTGGTTTGACTGGAATGAGGGTAATGACTCCGAGATGAATTTCAGACTTGTCCTCGAAATCCTACAATCGAGAAGTCGGTCTTAGATTCCAAAATTGCCATACTAGATGTGCTAGTTTCAATCTCTAATTTGTCCTAGTCAATTTTAATTCTTAATTTAAACTAACACAAACAAAACTTGATTATCTAATGCGTTATGATGAAAAGATCATTTTATATTTACTTTCGGAAAAACTTTGTATTTATCGATTTATTGGCAAAACTTGGTATTTTATAATTTATATAATAAAACTACATTTTTCTTTAAATGAGAGAAACGTGGAATTTGTTTAAATAATAACTTGTAATTTTTTCTAATTTATTTAATGTAAGAAAATAATATTGATTTTCTATAAAAATAGTTATTTTACTATTTTTACGTGTTTATGTCAACCACAACCAGAAAAGAATAAATTTAACTAATTTATTACAAACCACAGAAATAATAAAACTGGGCTTATGTCCTTTACAGACCATTTTACATGAATTAAAATAAGAAGAAAAATATTAGTTAGTCCCTAAAAATCCTATAATTTAATTTCAAAAATAAAACTAATAATAAATTAAATAGTGAGTCTCAGATACTGGTCCAATCATCATATAGGCTAATGCCTCAACGTCCGGGCGAAACCGATTTCGTTTGCACTTAGCCAGGGCCCATTGACCAATACGGTCGTCGCCCAAAATTTCTAAAATAACATTCTTTCCCGAAGAAAACCATTTTAAAATAATTAAATTTTATAGAAAAATTCGGCAGCATTTTCTCTATTTTCGGTCAACCCAAAAACTGGGAAGTATGCCATAAACACCATTTATAAATCCCAAACCAGGGAATAAACACTAAGAAATTATTTCCACCATTAATATTAAAACCCGAGAATAATATCGAACCCGAGCATGTTTCCGGTATTCAAAAGAAACCCGAAAATTTCACAGAACCCGAAAATATCACAAAACAAAGATAAATAATATATCCGAAATCAACTCGGAATTTTCGAGAAGCCATAGGGACAAAATCCACAGAACCCAATAGTTTCAAAAAATTTGAACAAACCAACAGGACTTAAATTCTCCAACCACAGCACAAAAAATACTAAAGAACTTCGAAATTCTCGAAATCGAACTTCCAACCGAATCCCGTAACGGGATTGAGGACCAAATTCATCATTGACTATGACGGGAGGGACGAACTACGGTTTTTATCAGAATTTACCCAAATCCTTTGTTCGGGGAGCCGCGGGATAAATCTCGGGAATGAAATCGGACAGTGAAATCGGACAGCAGGTTCAGTCGAACGATCACAGAGCTACGCGAGGTCAACCGGAGACAGGGACGTGCCGGGACAACAGTCGGAACGCGGGATCGGGTCGACACCGAGGTGCATGCTGGGCAGCGCACAAGGAGGCGCTGGGATCGGCTGGCCAAAAGGTCGGGCGGCCTGGGAACGGGGACCCGAGGGCGGCGCTCGGCCCTGGATGGCTGGGCGCGGGGTTCGCCGAGGTAGGCGGAGGCCGGCGGGGAACGGAAAGAACTCCGGGAGCTCGGGAAAATTTAGGGCACAAATTTGGGAAAAATGATTCTGGAGATTGTGATGGAAATGAATGGGGAAGAGGGGGTTTTATATAGGAGAAATGAGCGGGGGGTTACCGAAAACTGAAACCGAGGGGTTGCGGCCGGTCGGGAAGTCGAAGGCCAAGAGGCTCGGACGTTTGACCACGGGAAAAAGAAGCTCGGTGGGCTCCATAATGGAATGGGTTTAAAGTGTGCTGTGATAGTAAATTAAATGAGTGAGTGAGTAAATAAGTAGTGAATAGAAATAATCCATTCATATTAATGAGTGAGTGTACAGAGAGTTAAAGAATGGATTCTTAATAAATGAAAAGGAAAGGATTCCAAATATAATAGATATTATATAAATAATTTAACTTATGAATTATATGAAACCGAGTTCGGTTTTGGAATTAATTCCGGACCGGGTTTCGGGAGTGGGAACGGGTTCGGGTCTGGGTCAAGTCAAAACAAAATTTTATTTTAATTATTTTTTTGAAAATAATTAATTAATAATAATAATACTAATTTAGCAAAAATTCTAATTAGTAATCATAATTTAATAATAATAATAACAATAATAATAATAATAAATTAGCAAGCAAACATTCAAATCAATTAAAAATAACAAAATCTAAAATTACGGTTTTTGTCTAAACTCTAAAATTTTAAAAATACATTTTCCTAAATTAACAAATGATTTATATTTAGCTAATTGATTCAATTAATGAACTAGATTTTTTAAGGGTTTCACAATATATATATATATATATATATATATATATATATATATATATATATATATATATATATATATATATATATATATATGTGTGTGTGTGTGTGTGTGTGTGTGTGTGTGTGTGTGTGTATATAAGTGAAATGGGGTTCCTTGGGGAGAGCGGGCTCCTTGGGAGCGGATTCTCGGGCATGCCGCTCGTCGTCGGGTGGCTGGCCTGGCCGGCCGGCCTCCTCGGCCGGACCCCAGGTTCTCTCGCCCGCGGAGGCCCCCACCTTCGCCCCAGCTTCTCTGGGTGGTCGGCCGACTGGCCGCCCCCCCTGTGGGGGGGACTCCCAGTCGCCGGCGTCCTCGCGCCATGGGGAGGCTCCTCCCCCGCCGTATTCCCTCCGTCGTGGGGGTCCCCCTCCACCCCCACGCTGGGCGCAGGAAGCCCCCTACTCGGCGTCGTTCCCGGCGCCGTCGCGCTAGGCGCCGGAAGACTCCTCCTCCTCCGGGGTCTTCTGCTACTCCAGGCGGCCATCCGCCTGCTCCGGCGCCCCCCGTCTTCTCCCTCGCCGAGACGTCCCCTTCCCCAGCCGCGCCTGCCTCGTCAACCCCCTCCGGTGGACCCCCCCTCCTCCGCCGACTGTTGCTCGACCGGGCTCGCTCCCCACCGCTCCGGCGTCGTCTCCGCCCTTCTCCCCTCTCGCCTCGCCCCTGCAGTGGCCCCCTCTCTCGTCTGGGTCCTCGCGGCTCCCAGCGTCCACCTCCCCCTACGGCGGCTCGGGTGAGGCCGCCTCTCGCTTCCCCACTCCGGGGTTCCCTTCTCCCCCCCCTGCGAGTGGCGAGCTCCCCCCGGGAGCACCCCCTGCTCAGGCTTGGCCCTCTCTCATCTCGGCGTCACCGCTCCCGTCGCTCCCCATCAGCGCCGCCCTCAGGCGCTCCCTCCGCCACTTGCCGGAGGCGCCTCCCTCTCCCCCTCGCCGGCGGTAGGCCTCGACCGGAGGTAGAGCCCATAGCTCCCTCCTCCCTTTGCTCCCCGTTCTCCCCTAGGGCTGCCGTCGACTGACCCTCCGCGCGGCGGTCTCCTCTTCCGGCGGTTCGCCCTCCCTCCCCCCTTCTTCTTCCCTCTCCGGACCGGCCCCCTCTCCGGTTTCCTTCGGTTCTCCGGCCAACCTCCGGAGGTCGTCGGCTATACGCCCCTCCCCGTCGGGACGTCCTCCCCTTGCAGCCTGGCTGGAGCCCCTGCTCCCCCCCCTCCGGCCTCTCCTTTCCCCCGGGCCGCACGCCCACCTCGGGTCGCGAGCCTTCCTTGCGCTGCGCGCCGCCTGGGGCAGTGCGCCCCCTCCATTGGGCAGCACACCTGTCCCCCCTCGGGACCGGTGCCTCCACCCGTTTCGTTTTTGGATTTTTTTTAAATCCGTTTGACTTTGGTCAAACCAACCAAAAAAAAAAAATCAATCTTCTCCTGTGATCCGCCTGCTTCGGGCAAGGTGAACCTAGGGCCTCGTGCCCCCAACGTTTTGCTTGTGGGTTTTTTTTGATCATTTTGAAATTTCATTGTTTGAAATTTCGAAATGGTTGGCCCATGTTATTTTTGTGTTTTGCTTCTGTAACTGCTGATCAGGGCCCTTTTGTATTTGGCCCAGTACCGGTGTAAAGCTCTTCTTGAGCCACTCTTAGATTTCAATAAAATGCTTTCTCGTTGGAAAAATATATATATATATATATATATATATTTATATATATATATATATATATATATATATATATATATATATATATATATATATATATATGTATATATGTAGCTTCTTACTTTATATATATGTATATAATAGTATATTAATTTGGGTAATACCATGGGTATGTTTTACTGTTTTTAATCTCAGATTTACCCCATTTCAGTAAGCACCAGTATACACACACACACATCATCTTTTGTTAGAAATAGGGTTTGGTTGTATTGTATATACACATGTGTGTGTATATACCTATATGTTTTATGCTTGGAAACCCTCTTGGAATAGATTATAGTTGTGTATATAACTATAGGAGTCCTAGGACAGATTTGGTTTGTCATTTCGAGCTTAATTTAGTCGAATTGGCCAACAAGTTGACCAAATTGACAAAAGTCAACTTTGGGTCAAACTTGATCCAATTCAACTCAAACGAACACCAAATGACCTAGAATTTTGTGTATGACCTAGAAATTAGTAGACGGACTAGTTGACCCAGGTTTGACCAGGTTTGACCAGTGTTGACCAGGTTTGACCAGAGTTGATCGAGGGTTGACTTTAACCAAAATGGACCTAGAAGCATGTAGTCTTGTATTGTAGCTATTTTCTTTGATATTTTAGACTTGGTTGTGACATGTGTGTACTTTAAATAGGTTTACATTGCCCCAGTTTAGCTACACTACATCATCAGCAGTTCAGTTTGCCAGGCGGGTACATTCTCTGATCTTTTCATACTTCTTTGGATATGTTCTCTTGTTATAGACTAGTATACTTGATGCTGACACGATGTTCACACGGATTAGTACCCTATGGATCTTTTCATCCGATGTTATCACCTCGGATACATCGAGTATGTCATGTTCATGTATTTTATCATGGCCATCATGTACTCCATGTATTCATATTTATCCATGTGTACTCATATGTTATTCATGTACACTCATGACCATATGAGCTCCATGTATACATTAGTTGTTATCCATGTGCAATAACATAATATGCGTTGATCCTTGTGTATTAATTGGGGGCAGAGAGAGTGTAGTTGGTTATGTGATCATAATCCCCAGTAAGTATCCATGTGCACTCCATAGCTGTATCCATGTGCAACCCAAACCGTTTACATAACCAATTCATGCTCTGAATCACGTAGAAGGTTACATTCTCTATTTATCATACTATATCTCATTTATAGTCTCTCTCTCTTATTGATTCTCTTTACAGTATTTCATGTATAGTTTTCTATAGCTTGTTTTATATGTCCATTCCTGATATGAACTGTTGTGAGAGATATGTGCTTGTTCCGTCCTGACTGGACATGTTGAAAATTTTTCAGGTGTTGATGAGGAGTACTGCCCTACTTTTTATGGCATTGGCTTAGATGACACTGGCGACGTGGACCCTCAGGAGGATCCCACAGTCGCTGAGGACTTGCCCGTAGTCTAGCTGTGATTTAGTACTTTATTGTATTTCTATTTGAGACTTTATGAGTTTTATTTGAGATTTATTCTAGTGGTTTACACCTAGACTTTTTATTTGTGACTCTCTTGAGTTTCATTCTTTTATTCTATATTAGTATTATGATTGAGTTACTTATTACTACTCTCCATTCGGAGCTTATTCTAGACTGTGTTAGATACTGTGACTCAGGACAGTGTTCTACCGTCGATACTGCGGCGTAGGCTGGGCGTATTCACTTCTCGTGCCCTTTCACTAGGTGCGGGTCGTGACACATTTTTAGTGGTGGCCCATGCAGGTTACAATCACAACTAGTATAATTTTGTAGTGGTACTCGAACTAAAGTATCAATATAGCCTGCAGTAGGATATAAGATATAAGTTAAGGTACTCAATCACATTAGGAAAACTCTTATCAATTCTTACTGTGATTGTCTCCTTTTGAAAACAACTGTCCTCCTTTGATAATTTTGCTTTTTTTTCAGAAACTGATTCCTTATTTGATCTGTCTCGAGGATAGTAGAGACACGATCGCAGCGCTCTGGTCTTAGTGATATCACTGAGAGGTCTGCTACTTCTTGTCCGACTCAGCAGGCCCCATGGACCACAGTGCCTCTTTTTCCAGCTCAGGTGGGCCCATCTGCAACTTTTGGGGGTGTTCCTCCACCAGCTCCGAGGACTATCCCAGGAGTTTAGGGATGCTACCACCACCACCTCAGGGGACAGTTGATGCGGCATAGTGTTTCGCTTTCATTCAGCAGATGATGGAGATGCAGCGACGTCAGTTAGAGGACATGAGGCAGGGCATTGATAATGCCCACCAGTTGGCGATGGTGGCAGTAGAGAAGGTGAATGTCCAACCCCAAGGAGGGCAGATTCAGCCTTACCAGCCGAGGACTCCAGGTATTCAGGAGTTCCAGAAGATGAGGCTGCGGGACTTCAAGGGTAAGGAGGGTATCTTTACGTGGACGACTGGATCGAGCACATAGAGGAGATTTTTCATCTCGCAGAGATACCGGCTACTCCAGGTGGAAGCAGCAGGTAGTATGATGCAGGATCTTGTCCGACTTGGAAGGCTTTTAAGAAGCTTTTCAAGGAGAAGTTCTTTTCCGACACTGCACTTGGCGCGTTGGAGATGCAGTTTGAGAACCTGGTTCAGGGGAACCAGACTGTAGAGGAGTACGCCGGGGAGTTCTGTCGCTTGAGCATATTTATGGAGGGCCTTAGCGAGACAGCGAAGGCTAGAAAATTTAGGAAGGGTTTGGTTAAGGAAGTCAAGTCCTTAACCAAGAGAACAGGAATGCTACATTTGAGAAGATTTTGGTAGGAGCCATGGCAGCAGAGGATGATTTGGAGCTGAAGCAGAAGAGTGGTCGTGATTCCCATGCAGCCGGTGGCAGTGGAGGACCGGCCAAGAAGCCCCATTTCCAGCAGCAGCATCAGTAGAGGTCTTTCCACCAACAGAGGCCATTCCAGCAGGCACAGCAGAGACAGGGTCAGCAGGCACCGAGACAACAGCAGGCTACCATTTGTGACTTCTGTAAGAAACCAGGGCACAGGTGGAGTGAGTACAGGAAGAGGCTAGGCAAGTGCCTACTATGTGGTTCATCGGAGCATCAGTAGAGGGAGTGTCCTGAGGCTTTCGGGCGTAAGGGACAGGGAGCAGGAACCAAGGCTCCAGTGGAGCAGCAGAGGGGACCCATGCCGATCAGCAGCAGAAGTTTGTTCAGCACCAGCATCAGACTAAAGGAGGCCAGCAGGGACGAGCTTTCGCCATGGCAGCGAAGGATACCGAGGCAGCAGGCGATCTGATAGCAGGTTCTGTTCTTATCAACTCTTTTCCCGTATTTGCATTATTTGGTTCGGGTGCTTCCCATAGCTTCGTGTATGTATCTTTTGCCATTAGACACCATCTTTCTTCTGAACCTTTGCCTAGGACTTGTAAAATCACGATTGGGGGTGGTATTATCCTCGTCAGTGATGTTTACAAGGATCGGAGAGTAGTTTTGGTAGGCAGAGAACTGGATGTGAGTCTGCTCGTGATGCTACTACCGAACTACGATATTGTACTCGGTATGGATTGGTTGAGCAGGCACTATGCCAGTATACATTGTCGCGGGGGTAGATTTCTTTTCAGCATGCCAGAAGAGCCAGAGTTCGAGTTTACCAGGCAGGAGTCAGAGCAGACCAACGGAGTTTTCTGCGGAGTTTCAACAGATGAGCAGGGCGTGCCACATCCACTGATAGCTGAGTTTATGAATGTATTTCCGGAGGAGTTGCCAGGGTTGCCTCCGGGCAGGGATGCGGAGTTCTCTATAGACTTGGTACCCGGTGCAGAGCCGATATCTCAGCATGTCTATAGAGTGAACAAGAGTGAGCTTGCAGAGTTAAGGAAGCAGGTAGATGAGTTGCAGGACAATGGCTTCATCCGATCGAGTTCTTCATCATGGGGTGTGCCAGTACTATTTGTACCGAAGAAGGATGGGTCGGTACGGATATGTATCGACTAAGGGTACTCAACAGCCTCACGATCAAGAACAAGTACCCGCTGCCGAGGATCAATGACCAGTTTGATCAGCTGAGCGGAGCGAAGGTATTTTCCAAGATTGAACTGAGGTCAGGGTATCATCAGGTGAAGGTGAAGAAGGAGGATATTTCGAAGACAGCTTTCAGGACTCGGTACGGCCAGTTTGAGTTCATGGGGATGCCGTTTGGGTTAACTAACGCCCTGTCGGTGTTCATGAACTTGATGAACAAGGTGTTCCACCAGTACTTGGACAAATTCATGGTAGTGTTCATCGACAACATTTTGGTGTATTCGAAGACCCCAGAGGAGCATGAGGAGCATTTAAGAGTGGTTCTGGAGACTCTCAGGAAGGAGCAGATGTACGACAAGCTCTCAAAGTGTGAGTTCTTCTTGGATCGAGTTAATTTCTTAGGTCATGTGGTAGCCGGAGATGGGATCTCAGTCGACCCGAAGAAGATCAGAGCAGTTGAGGCATGGATAGTACCGAGTTCAGTCGCAGAGATCAGGAGCTTTCTGGGACAGGCTGGATATACAAAAGGTTTGTTCAGGATTTCTCCCGGATTACAGAGCCATTGACTAGGCTGACCCGGATGGACGCAGAGTTTGGCTGGTCAGAGGAATGTCAGGTTGCTTTTGATGAGCTGAAGAAGCGACTGACGACAGCCTCGATTTTGACGTTGCCATCAGGATCAGGCGGGTTCACTATCTACAGTGACGCCTCAGGAAAGGGTTTAGGTTGTGTCTTGCAGCAACAAGGGAAGGTGATTGCCTATGCATCCAGGATGTTACGTTTGCATGAAAAGAACTACCCTACCCATGATTTGGAGTTGGCGGCGATTATCTTTGCTCTGAAGCTATGGAAGCACAATCTATACGGAGAGCGTGTGGAGATCTTCACAGACCACAATAGCTTGAAGTATGTGTTTACACAGAAAGAGCTCAATATGAGGCAGCACATATGGTTGGAGTTGATGAAGGACTTCGATATTTCATTGCAGTACCATCCAGGGAAGGCTAATATGGTTGCCGATGCCTTGAGTAGGTATCTGGTAGCTATGTGTTTGACGATAGATCGTCATCTATTAGCAGCTTTGGAGAGTTTGGGGATCGAGGTGATCGTACCAAGAGTTCAGATACAGATATGGGGCCTGCATATTCAGTCAGACTTGATGGAGAGGATCAAGTCAGCTCAGTTCGACGATGTTACTCTATGGTGTATCCGAGAGCAGGTTCGAGCAGGATTGGCAGATATGGAGTTCGTCATTGCGGAGGATGGCATATTGAGACACGGTTTCCAGACTGTATGTGCCTAGCGGAGTGCTTCGGGAGCAGGTTATGCAGGTGGCCCATCGCTCTCAGTATACTATGCATCCAGGTGCCAACAAGATGTATAGAGACTTGAAGGAGCATGTATGGTGGTATGGGATGAAGCGGGTGGTAGCACGCTTCGTAGCCAGGTGCCTAGTCTGTCAGCAGGTTAAGGCGGAGAGGCAGAGGCCAAGAGGACTGTTGCAGCCATTGCCCATTCCAGAGTGGAAGTGGGAGCACATCATGATGGATTTTGTTTCTGGATTGCCGCGTTCATCATGAGGGAAAGACGCGATATGGGTCATCGTGGACAAGTTGACCAAATCGGCCCACGTTTTGTAATTTAAAGTGGGGACGTCTACTGAGAAGCTAGCGGAGTTGTATATGCGGCAGATTGTCAGGATACACGGAGTTTCGGTGAGCATTGTCGGATCGGGATAGTCGCTTTACTTCCTATTTTTGGCAGAGTCTGCAGACTAGTTTGGGCACTCAGCTCAAATTCAGTACTACATACCACCCTCAGACGGACGGACAGTCAGAGAGGACTATTCAGACTCTCGAGGACATGCTGCGGACTTGTGTTCTGGATTTTGGAGGATCATGGGAGGATCACCTGCAGTTGGTGGAGTTTGCATACAACAACAGTTACCAGGCCAGCATTGGTATGTCACCATTCGAGGCGTTGTACGGGCGTAGATGTCGTACTCCCTTGTCTTGGGATGATGTTGGAGAGCGAGCTTTACTGGGACCTGAGATAGTTTTAGACGCAGCTGAGAAGGTAAAGCTCATCAGGGATCGACTTCGCGTGGCGCAGGACAGACAACAACATTGGGCCGACAGCCACCGGAGACCTTTGCAGTTTGAGGTATAGCTTAGACTTAGGATTAGAATCTTGTTGTTTGTGATTTTGTTGATTGTATGATTGCTTTTAGTTAATTGAGACCATGCTTGTGTTAGGTTGGAGATATGGTATTCTTGAGGATTTCACCGTCTCGAGGCACTATTCGTTTCGGTGGAGGAGGGAAGCTTAGCCCATGCTATGTCGGACCTTTCGTTATCAGCGGAAGGGTCGGTGACGTGTCATACGTACTGGACTTGCCTTCTTCCTTAGCGGGAGTCCACAATGTATTTCACGTATCGCAGTTGAGACGGTATGTGGCAGATCCTAGCCAAATACTGGACCATTCTGAGATTGAGGTGGGACCTACTCTCAGTTATCCGGAGCAGCCTATGGAGATTCTGGACCGACGGAAGAAGGTGTTACGGAACCAGTCGATACCCTTAGTTCGCGTAGCTTGGAAGCATCACTCTCTAGGAGAGTCCACCTGGGAGAGGGAGGATGAGATGCGCGAACGTTACCCCTATCTTTTCCATTCTTGAGGTATGATTTTGTTCCTTCTTAATCATGCAGTTTGTCTTTAATTTCGAGGACGAAATTATTTTAAGGGGGATATATTTGTAGCATCCATTTTTTCATAGAAGGGTATTTCAGTCATTTTAGCCATTTTGGCCTTTATGTGATTCTCTGAATATGTTAACTCTTGATTATGCTAGCAACTGGTTTAACCTTAGTGGACATGTATAGGGGCCTAACCATGCATTAGAATGGTTAATTTTCATTTTTAGAAATTATTTTTATGCATTAGATTACTTTTAAGGCGTTTATTTATTTATTTAGCCTTTTTGCATGTAGGCCTTTAAGCTTTTTGACTTGGGCCTATTTCTAATTGAGAAAGAGTTGGCCCAAGTGAAAACCTAACCCCTAGAGACCCCCTTGGCCGCCCAACACAGCAGTACCCCTCTTTTCATCATTTGTGAAATTTTGAGCCTCCACAAAGAAACACCCTAAAAGATCCATCTCTCCAAAACTCAAAATTCCTTCATTCGGAGTCCGTTTCTTCCCAAACAAATTCCGTTGAGCTCGTTGAGGAGAGGAGGATCTGCTGGAGCATTTCTACAGTGGAGACGGAGGTTTTTGCTGGAGGGAAATCGGTCGACACGACAACCGAGGAGCCCCGATCATTGAGTTTTGACACTCAATAGGAAAATCCTAATCTACCATTGTAAATCTAGTTTTTTCCTCATGTTTGCATCCATATAGGTGTCCTAGTCTTGCCCACGAAATTTGGTGGGATTTTGACTCCGTTTGTTGGAGGTATCGGACACGTGTCGGTCATTTACGGCACGTGCTCGACGAAATACCGCTTAGGATAGAAAGTTGTTGTTTTTCAATTCTGACTTCACGGATGTTTAGATAATATGATTTTGATAAACTTTCGTGAAGACAGATTTGGATTTGACATCGTTTCAGCGACGTTTCGGGCAACGGACGCACGTGCACGGATCCCGTGCACGAGGCCGTGCGTGCCCTGCTGTCCGCGTGTGATTTCTCGATGCACAGAGCTTATTTTTGCATGAAAGTTTGTGAGCATGTTTGGGAAACCTCTTCCTTCAAGCTCGTAAAATTTTACGACTTTTCGTTGAGCGAGCGCGGAGAAATCGCGCGTGCACCGCTCAGCCACTGTGCATTCAGCCTGTCATTTTTTTGTCACGGAGACGGACTTCGAGCGCGCACACGACGCAACGAAGACCCGTTCCAGGTCCCGGAACATATCGACCTAGACCTAGACGACCCATAGGATGAACCCCGAGTCACGACGAGGCCCGATGATGGAGCAGCGAGGCCGGAAACACGCGCACGAGGGAGCGCGGGCGCGCGCGTACGCAGCAGGCCGCACGGGTGTGGAGGCTGTGTGCGCTGCCTCGGGCGGCATATTGCCATGTCATCTTGTCCTAGACCTACCCGAGGACCCTCCCAGCTATGTTCACAAGCGCGTGGCATTTCGTTGCTTGTGCGGCGCTCAAACGAGCGAGAACGCACGCGTACCACGCGGTATCGGGAAATTCCGATACGCGTTCTATGGATACGACACGGATACGATTTCGAACCCGAGAGTATACGAACGCATCACGTGGGTAGAGACCAATGTGTATGCCGAGTTTCAAGGGTTTGTTTGGTGTATTTTGCATTTTAGGTCGTTGTGTTAATTGGATGAGTTTCTTTGATTTCGATTTTTCGAGTTAAATGTGATATTTTGATTTCCAGCTTCTTAGCTTCTAAAATCTGAGTTTTCAGGACTTACATGAGTTTTCAGATATGTGGGAACCAACGCTTTGGTTTATTTCATAATTTTTCATCAATTATGAGTATTTGTACTTTTTTATATATATAGCTATGTATACATATAGATATATATATAACCCCGTTGAAACCCATTGCTATGTTCATATGCGTTGAGAATGGGTTGAGGGATTTAATTCCAGATTTCTGATTCTTTAAACCATTTCAACCATTGTGAATCTTTCTATTTAAGAGTTGTATATATATATATATATTTTTGTATATATATATATATATATATATATATATATATATATATATATATATATATATAAAAAAAAAATATATATATATATATATATATAAAATATATATATATATATATATATATATATATATATATATATATATATATATATGTGTGTAGCTTCTGATTTTATATATATGTATATAATAGTATATTAATTTGGGTAATACCATGGGTATGTTTTACTATTTTTAATCTCAGATTTACCCCATTTCAGTAAGCACCAGTATACACACACACATCATCTTTTGTTAGAAATAGGGTTTGGTTGTATTGTATATACACATGTGTGTGTATATACCTATATGTATATATGTTTTATGCTTGGAAACCCTCTTGGAATATATTATAGTTGTGTATATAACTATAGGAGTCCTAGGACAGATTTGGTTTGTCATTTCGAGCTTAGTTTAGTTAAATTGGCCGACAAGTTGACCAAATTGACAAAAGTCAACTTTGGGTCAAACTTGATCCAATTCAACTCAAACAAACTCCAAATGAACTAGAATTATGTGTATGACCTAGAAATTAGTAGACGGACTAGTTGACCCAGGTTTGACCAGGTTTGACTAGCATTGACCAGGTTTGACCAGAGTTGACCGAGGGTTGACTTTGACCAAAATGGATCTAAAAGCATGTAGTCTTGCATTGTAGCTATTTCTTTTGATGTTTTAGACTTGGTTGTGACATGTGTATACTTTAAATAGGTTTACATTGCCCTAGTTTAGTTACACTACATCATCAGCAGTTCAGTTTGCTAGGCGAGTACATTCTCTGATCTTTTCATACTTCTTTGGATATGTTCTCTTGTTATAGACTAGTATACTTGATGCTGACACGATGTTCACACGAATTAGTACCCTATAGATCTTTTCATGCAATGTTATCCCCTCGGATACATCGAGTATGTCATGTTCATGTACTTTATCATGGCCAACATGTACTCCATGTATTCATATTTATCTATGTGCACTCATATGTTATTCATGTACACTCATGACCATATGAGCTCCATGTATACAGTAGTTGTTATCCATGTGCAATAACATAACATGCATTGATCCTTGTGTATTGATTGGGGGCAGGAAGAGTGTAGTTGGTTATGTGATCATTATCCCCAGTAGGTATCCATGTGCACTCCATAGCTGTATCCATGTGCAACCCAAACCGTTTACATAACCAATTCATGCTCTGAATCACGTAGAAGGTTACATTCTCTATTTATCATAATATATCTCATTTATAGTCTCTCTCTCTTGTTGATTCTCTTTACAGTGATTCATGTATAGTTTTCTACAGCTTGCTTTATATGTCCATTCCTGATATGAACTGTTGTGAGAGATATGTGCTCGTTCCGTCCTGACTGGGCATATTAAAAATTTTACAGGTGTTGATGAGGAGTACTGCCCTACTTATTATGGCATTGGCTTAGATGACACTAGCGACGTGAAACCCTCAGGAGGATCCCATAGTCGCTGAGGACTTGCCCCTAGTCTAGCTATGATTTAGTACTTTTTTATATTTCTGTTTGGGACTTTATTAGTTGTACTTGAGATTTATTCTGGTGGTTTACACCTAGACTTTTTATCTGTGAGTCTCTTGAGTTTCATTCTTCTATTCCATATTAGTATTGTGATTGAGTTACTTATTACTACTCTCCATTCGGAGCTTATTCTAGACTGTGTTAGATACTGTGACTCAGGACAGCGTTCTACCGTTGACACTGCGGCGTAGGCTAGGCGTATTCACTTCTCGTGCCCTTTTACTGGGTGCGGGTCATGACAGACGTGGACGTCCCTGAGGGTGACCGTCGTCGCCAAGACGATACGGCTTCCTGCACAGGGGGTAGCACCCCCTCCAAGTCCGAGGAAGAGGACATTTTGACGTTCCCCGACGATTTCTCTGTACGAGGGTACGAGACGAAGAGCACCTCTTCTACGGTCCCTTCCACGTCTACCCACGTACGGACAGTCTTTATGGCCGGCAATGACCATGAAGAACCTATGGATCGGCAAAGTCTAGAAGTACTTAAAGCCATGCTTTCTATCGATTATATGACAAGAATTGGATTCAGAAGGTAGCTTCAACGACATACAACCTGTCAACTAATGGTCTAGCCGAAGCCTTTAACAAGACCATAATCAAGCTTCTCAAGAAGTTCGTGTCTTCAAACAAACACGACTGGAATGAAAAGTTGGGCGAATGCTTATGGGCGAACCACACTACGAGTCGGATGGCTACCAGAAATACACCGTTCTCTCTTGTGTACGGTGAAGTACAGGTAGACAACTCTAGAGGGGGGTGAATAGAGTTTATAACAAAAATGATCAATTAAAACTTAAACTCTCTTCACCAACTAAACAATCAGAGTAAAAGAAATGCAGAAATAAAGAGTAGAGAGCAAGCACAACACAGCAAGATTTTTAACCTGGTTTCCCTCGTGGAGGACTAGTCCAGGCCTGAAAACTCTAGCTCAGGATTAAAATCCACTATTTGTGAAATAGGGTTACAACCACGTGCCTTTTCACAGAAGAGCACGCCAAACTTCTTTCAATGATCGCTTTGGCAAAACTTGGACTTTTCCAAATGACTTACAACTTATTGTACTTTAAACTTCTAGCTGGATCGTACCAAGCAACTTGGACGATTGGAAAGTTTGAATGCTAAGTGGATGGGAAGGTAAGGCTCTTTAATATATAGGCTATGTAAGAAAAGAAGAAGAGAAGATTGGATAGTTTCAAATGAGAGAAACCAAGGCCTATTTATAGGGTTCAGGGTAGGTAGAATTCAGCCAGAATTCGGTATGTAGAATTCAAATTTTTGGCCGTTGGACAACTAGCAGTAATCAAGACCTAAAAATCAGCATCCTGTAATTTAGGGGGCAGAGTTCGGCCCGAACTCTGTGTGGAGGCAGAGTTCGGCCCGAACTCTGTGTGGAGGCAGAGTTCGGCCCGAACTCTGTGTGGAGGCAGAGTTCGGCCCGAACTCCGTCTCCTATGGACAGAATGTTCTTTGTGGTCTTTTGGATGAATGGGTTGATTGGGATTTAGGCTAAGTAAACCTATAAAGCTACGTCTAGCCCAAAATTGCTCAGTATGACCCAACATATATCATTCTATACTCAAAAATAATAAAAAAATACGGACTCCAGTATACACAGAATAGTAAATCTTCAAGCAGCCGTGATCTTAAACCAATGAGCTGAGTAGATTGATTACGGGCTTGATGTGTCAAATTAGACTATGACAAATATTATTTTGTTAATTTTCAAGATTAGGTTTACTGTGATCCTGTTTGGGTCAACAATCTCCTTTATTTTGATAATTGACAAAACATGATATTTGTATGTCTCAATATTCATACCTGGATACATTATGGCTCCCCCGTACTTGAACAAACATACTCCCCCGTAAACTGATATTTCCTGTGACAAGTACTCATCCAAATATACATATCCAAGTATACACAATTCATATTGCTAAAATGGTTCACAATCATAGTACTAAGACAAATATCAATGGTTCTCCCCCTTTTGACAATCAGCAAAAATGGAGACAAAATAGAGAAGTAATAAAACTATCGTCCTCATAATGAAAGAGAACATGCAAGTAGTAGTACTAACTAAGCAAACTGAGCCATAGAGTTTAAAAACATAAAAACATAAGCAAAAAGAAACATAGTGCCAAAATAAAAATAGTCCGAATCATCAGTGGCAGTACAATATCCATATCCATTAAGGAGCATGGGAAGACCCGACACCATCAGAACCGGTTTGACGGGGATCCACAAATGCAGAAGTCGGATCAAGATAGCGACGAACCCAAGAATCGTCAATACGATAACCGTTGCGAGATGGATCACGCATCATCGGAATCAGCATCGTCGGATGGGAGGCCATGGAGTACTGAATGTCGTAGATGGAGTTGCTGAGCGCACTCATCTGCAGAGTGGTACGGTAGTCCATCTGTATCCAGCGATCATCCATCTCATCCCAGCGAGCATCCTCCAAACGGAAGCGATCGCGAAGCATGGTCTAAATAGAGTCCAGTGTAGTAGTGGACTCGGGAGCATGTGAATCGGGAGAAGCAAAAGGTGTAGGAGAGTCAGGCTCCTCGGCATCACCAGACTCAAAAGAGGCTACAGCAGCAATAGTTCTCCTTTCCTTAGTCAGAAAAGCAGGAGGGGGCAAGGACTGACACTGATCCAATGGGACATGAAAGGCACGAAAAATCAAAGGAAGATACATGGTATAAACCAAAGATTTAGGTTTAGGCCTAGCACAAATCATCCAATCCATCATCGTGCGAGGAAAGTTAAAGGGGACGTAAAAGTGGAGAAAGAAAAGAGCAGTAATCTCAAAGTAAGTAACTTCATCTGCCGATCCAGCTTTTGGCAAGAACGAAGAAAATATAATACGATGAAGTTGATAAAAATGATTATTGAGATGTTTAGCCATAAGTTTTCGAGAAGAAGGATTTAGAGAGCAAAGATCACCCTTGAAACTTTCCAACATGGTCTCACCGGGGAAAACAAAGTCCCGGGCATCATCAAGCCGTTCCCAAGTGTTGGGGTCGGGCAAACCAAGAAGGTCGGCTAACTCAAAATCATCAAAGATATGTCTATACCGGCGACACGTGAATAGATGCGGTCACGGTCATAAGTCATGTTACAATAAAACATTTGAATGGCATTCACATAGATCGGTTTACGAGTTGCAACAAGTTCATCAAGACATAAGTCACAAAAATTAGAAAAAAAATCAAAAAATACCGTAAACTTAATAGGGTGTCCCGCAAAGATACTATGATGGCGAAAGTCGGTGAACCATACGTTAGACGTATCTAAGGACACAAAAATACAGTCATCGTATGTGTCGGTATTGATGGGTGGAGGTGGGTTAAAAAGAGGGTGGATCAAGTTAGGAGGAGGATGAGGAATAGGTTGTGGTAGAGGATTAGGTTGTGGGTTTGGGTTAGGATTAGTAGAGGATTCACCAATACTTCTTCTTTGTCTCTTACCCTTACCAAGCAACCTAGGTGCCATGAAAAAAAATTGAGATTGAAGAGAAAGAAAGAGATATACCTTAACAAAAGAGACCTAAGATGGAGGAGAAGAACTCCAAGAGTGACTTCCTTGAGTTTGGAGAGAGATTTTCGAAGGAATGAAGACTTCTAGGGTTAGGGTTTTGAAAGAAATATGTGTGAAGATGTATGAAGAAGACAATGGAGGGAAGAAAGAGAGGCAATCCCGAATATATGTCCCTTTGGTCGGCTGGTCGGGTGAAACATGAGCCATTGGATGAAGATTAGATCAACGGCTGAGAGTGTCCCAAGGTTCTGAAACAAGGAGGCCGAACTCGGCCCGAACTCTGTATGGGGGTAGAGTTCGGCCCGAGTTCTGGTCCCTTGGGCCAGAACTTCAAGCAGGAAATAAAAAGCAAGATAGGAAGAATATTATGAATAAATGGTCAAAAAGAAATTTAGAAATTTCAAACGGGGCAGGCTATAAATAAAAATTAATTATATAATAACTAAGGAGTTATGACATAAATTAATATGGTAAAGCTGCTATAGGGTAGCTGCAGGGGCCGGATCCCAGCTAGCGGTAGTCCGAAGACTAGTGCACCGTGTCGCTTAGGCTTTTACGCCTTGTTGTCAGAAGGACCCTTTCGGTTTGTACCCATAGCAAAGTCAGCATAGAGAAACGTGACGTAATTGATAATTACGTAGGCCAATTTAATGTATAATCGTTTCATCTAAAATTCCTAATTCATGACAAAAAAATTGAATCTCTCCTCGGATAATGGTTTTGTAAAGAAATCGGCCAACTGATGATCAGTGTCAATAAATTCTAAATTAATAGTACCATTCTGTTGGTGATCATGCAAAAAGTGGTGACGAATTTCAATGTGTTTCGTGCGTGAGTGACATATGGGAATCTTAGTGAGATTTATAGCACTAGTGTTATCACAAAATATAGGAATGTGTATAAAAGATAAGTTATAGTCTTCAAGGGTTTGCTTCATCCATAGAATTTGTTCACAACAACGTCCAGCTGCGATATATTCAGCTTCTGTTGTAGATGGTACGACAGAATTCTACTTCTTACTCAACCAAGAGACTAGAGCCTTTCCTAATAAATGACACGTGCCGCTAGTACTTTTACGGTCGACCTTGCATCCGGCAAAATCAGCATCAGAGTAACCAATGAGGCCACATGATGTAGATTTGGGATACCATAGGCCCACTGTAACCGTACCCTTAAGGTATCGAAAGATACGCTTAACGGCGGATATGTGTGATTCCTTAGGATTTGCTTGATATCTAGCACACAAGCAAACGCTAAACATAATATCAGGGCGACTAGTAGTTAAATAAAGTAGGCTGCCTATCATACCTCGATACTTACGTTGATCAACAGGTTTGCCGCTTTCATCTGGTTCTAGTTTGGTTGTAGTAGCCATTGGAGTGTCGATTGGTTTAACGTTGTCAAGGTCAAATTTTTTCAGCATGTCCTTTGTATACTTTGACTGACAGATAAAAGTTCCATTTGATGTTTGTTTGACTTACAGTCCAAGAAAGTAATTGAGCTCCCCCATCATGCTCATCTCAAACTCGGTCTGCATACACTTAGCAAAATCTTGACAGAGAGTTTCATCAGTAGAACCGAATATAATATCATCAACGTAAATTTATACTAATAGAATAGTGTCTTTGAAAGATTTTATAAAGAGTGTAGTATCAATTTTTCCTTTCGAAAAACCTTTATCAAGCAAGAAAATGCTTAGACGTTCATACCAAGCTCTAGGGGCTTGTTTGAGGCCATATAGTGCTTTCTTAAGTTTGAAAACATGGTCGAAAAATTTATGATTTTCAAAGCCAGGGGGTCGTTTTACAAAAACTTTCTCCTTAGTAAATCCATTCAAGAAAGCACTTTTAACATCCATTTGAAACAGTTTAAAATTTTGAAAGTTAGCAAATGCATAAAGCATCCGAATGGATTCAAGTCTTGCAACAGGAGCATACGTCTCATCGTAGTCGATACCTTCCTCTTGGTTGTATCCTTGAGCTACTAGACGAGCTTTGTTGCGTGTAACTGAACCATCTTCATTTACTTTGTAGCGAAAAATCCATTTCGTACCAATAATCGAATGATTAGCTGGCCTAGGAACAAGTTCCCAAACCTGGCTCCTCTCGAATTGGTTGAGTTCTTCTTGCATGGCAGAACTCCAAAACTCATCATTAAAAGCTTCTAAAATATTTTTAGGCTCAATTTATGAAATGAAGGCAGTGCTAGCAATGGAGTCTCTCAATGATGATCGAGTACTTACTTCGCGTGAAACCTCACCTATGACCAAGTTTTCTGGATGTGAAGGCTTGAAAGAGAATTTCTTTGGCAAGCCCTCCAGAGAATTGGTTTCAGTGATGGTATTCATCGGCGTAGAAGTCGATGGCTCAATATCATCGTTAGGAGAGGCTGATGCACTATTATCTTTTTCAAAAGTCATATTTGTAGACTCTTTCACAATTAATGAGCATTTGTTGAACACTCTATATCCCTTGCTCTTGGCAGCATAGCCAAGAAATATACCATCGTCAGCTTTGGCATCAAATTTGCCTAAGTTTTCTTTGGTGTTAAGGATAAAACATCGACAACCAAAAACTCTAAAATAAGAAACATTTGGAGTTCTTCTAAACCAAAGCTCATAGGGTGTTTTCTTCGTAATAGGACGAATGAGCATCCTATTCAAAATATGGCACGCTGTACTGACAACTTCAACCCAAAAATATTTCAAAAGTAAAAATTTATTCAGCATGACTCTAGCCATATCTCCAAGAGTTCTATTCTTTCGCTCCACAACACCATTTTGTTGAGGAGTTCTATGACAAGAAAACTCATGATCAAAACCATTTAAATCACAAAGCTTTTCAAAATCAGTATTTTTGAATTCGCCTCCATGATTACTTTGGATTCGAGTGCATCCTTTCGCTCGAAATTTATTTCCCTGGTGGCAGGGGTGGCAGGTTCTGGCGTATCTCCTTCGACACTGCCAGCTACACTTCCTCTGACGTCGTCCTCTACGAAAGTTCTGGATGAGGCGTCACAGGATGTAATTGACAGTTTCTACCGCCACTTGAAGAGAGGGGTCAAAGCTGTTGTGGAGGGGGACCCCCTTTGCCTTGGCCCAACAATATGCCCGAGGCCAGATTGACATTCTTAAAACCCTCCCTGGTGGGGCAGGGATAGCTGCGCTTCTGGAGCCCAAACTGTTAGAGGCTGATCAGCTCGTGGCCCAGTTTCAAGTGCTGCGGCAAGCTGATCTTTCTGTAGCAATAGATCAAGAGCGGGGCCTCCTTACCACTGTCCTGGAGAAGGTAAGGGCTACACGAGATACGTCCAAGCCGGTTATAATGAAGGACCTCGGCGACCTATCTCTTCGATATGATCAACTGAGCTACAGGAACGAGGATTGCATAGCTCGAAAAGTGGCCGCCTCTCGCGGAGTAATTGATACAAGGGAGCAGATACTCAAACTCCAGAGGAAGCTGGCCTTCTTGGAGTCTGAGATTGAAGCTTCCGTGCGGATAAAGAGCTGATCGTTCAGGAGGCCGAAAGGGTCTCTCGAGCTTCTGCTAGCCTGGAGCGTGCTTTGAAGAAGCTCGAAGATGGCTGGCGGGCTCATGCTCACCTAGAAGACGCGGAGTGGCTGGCTCAGGAGGCCGAGCGTCGGGCCAAGCAGGGGTTCGAGCGGTCGATTATCTTGTTGAGGGACCATCTCATGGAATTGTGTATCGCCGAACCATAGTCGGCTTTTTCCTTCTTTCGTTTTCGTTCTTTTCCTTTCTTGAGGGGGGCGTGGTCCCCAGAACATGTAGTACTTTTGACTTTCAAATAAAAGAGTATGTTTTATTCTACCCTTCATTTGTACTGCTTATTGTGTTTGTGGTGTCGTGGTATTTGCTCCACTGGGGGACTGTTTGTGGACTTGTTACCCTGGGTATACCTTGGTTTTAAGTATAGATAACAAGTTGATGGGGATACTCGGAACAATTCCGCAGCAAGGTGGATACAGACGTTCCTGGTATCGGGAGAAAGAATGCCATGGAGTAGCTGGTTCCCTGGGACATGATGAGAAATGAGGGACATGTACTAGGAAACTTAGTACAACATTTGTGGTCAACAGAAGACATTTGTGGGCCTATTATCCTTGGCGTACCCTGGGGGTTTTTTTGGTACGGATAATAAGTCGAGAGAGAACCAACATACTTACTCAGAGGTAATGAGGACGTGGTAAATATGAGGGTTTCTTCGATGGAGCCTTTCCACTCAGAGGTAATAAGGACATGGTAGGATTGGGCTCCATGAAGGGTGCATAGAACAACTCAGAGGTAATGAGGACGTGGAAGTTCTATGTGAGGGGCGGTTTGTTTTTGATGGAAGGGAAACAACACAGAGGTAACATCGACGTGGTTGTTTTAGAGAATTTGTGGATCTATTACCCTTTTTATGCATTGAAAGTGCGGGTATTGGATCATAAGGAGGGAGTTCTTTTAGGAAGAAAGTTCAGAGGTATAATCATACGTGACTTACTACCTAAAAGACGCGATATAGATTCGTCTATAGTGATCAGAGTGTAAGTTCAACGGTACCTACGGGTACATAACTCGATAATCTGGGAAATTTGGAATCAGAATGTAAGTTTAGCGGTACTAGAGGGTACGTAACTCATCATTCTGGAAAATTTTGAGTCAGAATGTGAGTTCAGCGGTACAAGAGGGTACGTAACTCATCACTTTGGCAGATTTGAAGGCGGGATGTGAGTTCGACGGTACCACAGGGTACATAACTCAACACCCTGGAGGATATCGTTTCAGGCGTAATACTTCTTTAGGAACTTGCCGTTGATGGGCAACATGAGCAAGTCTCCATTTTGTTTTACGAGGTAGTAAGCTCCATTGGAGAATACAGCGTCGATGATGAACGGGCCTTCCCACATTGGCTGGAACTTGCCAGCGGTTTTGTGAGTCATAACCATCGGCCTCCGAACTGCCAAAACAAGATCGCCCACTTGGAATGTTCTAATTTAACCTTATTATTGAAGGCTCCGGAGATACGTGCTTGGTACAGCTCGATTCGTTGTTGAGCTAACAAGCGCTTCTCATCTAGGGCCTTCAACTCTTGTAGTCGGTGATGGTGATTATCATATGTCGTCAATCGGTAGGTAAGGGCGATGCGGAATGAGGAGATTTAAGTCTCCAGTGGGAGAACTACCTTATTATACTGACACCATGTTGGCTGCTACGGTCACCTCTTCGAAATCGATGGCCAAGGCCTTAGAATCGATGAGATGCTGGATATATCGCTTCAGTTGGTAGCAGTCTTGTGTAGCATGGTGGACATAGCAATAGTAGTGGCAATACTTGGGGCTCTCCATTTCTGCAGGACAAGGTTCCCACCTTGGAGGAGGAAGCTGAATTCGACCTCCTTGTATGAGCATGTCCAAGATGGGCTTGACATGCCCGTCCTCGAAGGAGTAGGCCATCTGAGGCCACTGCTTCTCTGCCGGCTTCGGTTCGGGTTTCGGGGCTGTGTCGGCCACCATAGCCTGCTTGTCCTTGTTGTCTTGGTTGCTGGAAGAATTACCACCGTTGTTGTTGTTGACGTTAGGGCATTTTCCCTTGTCCTTTCCTTCCGAGATGTGCAATCCCAGTTGACGAGCTTTCTTCAACCTGTCTTCTGCGCTAGTGGCACTGATGATGAACGTCTTCCAATCCTTGAATTGACTTTCGCCTACCCAGAGGCTGATTGTGGGAAGCAGTCTCTTTTGGCAAATTTCAATCAAGGAGGAATCAGGGTTACCGGAAGGCAGCTTCATCGCGGTTTGGCGAAACCGCTCAATATAGTTCCTTGCCAGCTCTTTTTCTCCCTGAACAACGTCCATGAGGGTGGACATTGTCATGTCTTGTCCTACTTCGTAGAACCTCTCCAAGAACATACGTTTGAAGCCGGCAAAGGAATGGATGCAGTTGTCTGGCAAGTTGCGGTACCAGCCGAAGGCGACCCCTTCCAGCACTCTAATGAACAGTCGTGTAAGGATGGCGTCGTCATGAAGCAGATGGTCGATTGTGACTTCAAAATAGGTGATGTACCAGCTTGCAGATGTCTTTCCATCATATGGATTGATGTGAAATAGTTTATATTTTGGTGGAAAGGGAACATCTCTCCACGCAGCAGGATACGGTTGTCGTATCCTGAGGTCCTGGCAGGTTTTTCGGGCGTGGAACATGGCCCGGAGCTCCTGGACCTCTCTTCTTGCCTCCCTGGCCTCGTCTGCAGCGGTGGGGGCCGATATTTCAGGAGGATTATCACCCGGGTTTGATACAGCGGAGTTCGAGTCCGCATTGACCACGGGACCCAAGCTTGTTTGGCTAGGCGTCCTTCCTTGCAGAGTGGAAAGGGCCGCTTTGATCCCGTACACGGACTTGACCAAGGCATGCAGTATGTCCTCCAGAGTTTTGATGTGTTGGCGATCACTGGGACCATCTTGGTTGCTGTCTGTCATGAACACCGTCCTTACATGAGGAGAGATGGAAGGAACGGTGGAGGACGTGCCCTCTGAGTCATACCCATGTACAGAAAAGTCGTCAGGGTATGTGGGAATGTTCTCCTCTTGTTCGGACTCAGAAGGAGTGGTACCCCCAGCTTCAGAGCTTGCCTCATCTTGAGAGTTGGGGACGTCCTCGGGGACGTCGGGATCTGCTGCATCTGTTGGGTGAACCGTTACCCCTAGATTGTCTTATTGGAACATCGGATTGTCGTGGACGTTTGAAAGAGTGCTACCCCCCGGCTCCAATGCCTCCAAGTGTGGCAAATTTCGTCTTTAAGCGGGTACCTTGGTAAACATCTCCTGTAACGGTGGTAGACAACCGCTTAGAAGAGAGTTTCTTGGTTACGCCGGTTGAGATTTTCGGACTGGAAACATTTGTTTTCTTTTCTTTCCCGCTGCCAGAAATCTTTAGAGCAGAATTGCAGGAGACGACGAGAAGTGCCTCGTCTTCTGAGCTTGGGTGTTGCAGCCGTTAGAAGACGGACCACCAGTCTTTTTGTACTGCCGCCTTGTTGCAGCAGCCGTTGACAATGACTTGGGTGCATTGATGTCCCTGACAGGACTCTCTGTACACCAAATCTTTGTCTCTTTTCTTACGTTTGTGAAGAATTACGTTGCACAAGTCACTCATTTTGTGGGCCCGGGAGTTCTGAGCACATGAGTGTGTTGGCATCCTGCCTGCTCCCTGATGTGAGGGTAGTACGAGTACTTACCCCGGATCATCGTTAGGAGATTCTTGATAACTATCCTGTTCGTTGGCTGCCGGGGGCTGGACACGGATAGTTCTGTACAACTTTCCATCAGGGGCCCGCGTAATAGTCAGCGGGACGCCTTGATAGTCAGAAGTTGGTACAGCTGTCTGTGCTCGATGAGCCCGCGCTGCCCGAGACTTCTTCCTTCTAGTACCTGAGAGTGCATAGTAGGAAGAGTCCACAGAGACTGGCAAATGAGAGCATCTGGGGTCAGGATTGCCTGATATACGGTCGAAGACTGATTGTGAGCCGTATGGGATAGATGGTATGCGGCTGGGATCGGTGGCCGTGGAGGCTGTCTGCATGCGGCTATCTTTTGTGGCCGCATAAACCTTCTGTATGCGGCTAGAAGCGGTGGCCGTATGAACCTTCGGGATGCGGCCGGAAGTCGTGACCGTGCAGGCTGCCTGTATACGGCTGGCAGTTTTGGCCGCATGGGCTTTCTGCATGCGGCTGACTTCTGTGGCCGTATGAGTCTTCTCCATGCGGCTGGCGGTTGCGTCCGTATGAGCCTTCTCCATGCGGCTGGTGCCCTTATGCGGCTTGGACCGCATAGAGTTCCTCTTTGCCCCTGCAAGTCCAGTATCATAGTATTTTCTTCTTCTGGACTTAGACAACAGAGTCCTTTATGGTCCGAAGTGGGGCCGTAGGAGAGACTTATCCGCTGTCTTGGGTAACAGAGAGTACTTCTTTGAGAGCTTGGGGAGGAGCGAATGATTTGGGTCTCCACTCCCTGCGGGCCTTCTTCGTACGGGCTCGCCGCTAGACCGGGCCAGCACCTCCGTCGGAGAGCATTTCTTCAAATACCTGCTGGTCGAACCGAACGACCAGCATTTGTTGAGTGGAGCCAAGTTTGGCTGCATCCGATTGCATCACCAACTCCTCAGCCATGGAGAAGTTAGTCCCTAGCAGAGTCGCCATCGTGTTTGCCATTTATTGTAAAGGTGCAGAACAATTTTATAGGAGGACTAAACTTAGACTCACAATACAAACTCGCTCGTACAAAGAAAGCCTAGGAATGAAAACCTAGGTACAGCAATCTAAGTACGATTGTTTATTTTTAATTCTGGGGGGTGACGGTAGAGGCTCGGGAAAGCGACGGCAGCTCTGCCTTACTCCTTGGACGATCGGACGTAGCCTTGGCTCTGATGAAGAAATGCTCTCGGAATGTGTGGGGAGACTCTTCTGTGCGTGTCTTTGTCTCTCTGTGTGTTCAGCCGGGTGGAGAGAATCCCCTCTGCAAGGGAATGGCACATTGCTATTTATAGGAGTGGGGTATGATCATTAGGGTTTGCAATGATTGCCCCTTGAAAAGTCGGCGGCCAATAATCTGGACTATTAATCTTGATTGCATCACATCTGGGCAGTTAATTTTGATTGCACCAAATTCGTATGGACAATTAATGCTTATTGCCACGAATCTTCATGTTTTGTAATGACAGGCTCGGATCTCCCGCCACGTGTTCAATCTGCTTAATTGCAATAAATCTGATTTAATTCGAATAATTATGATGATTGTAACAAATATGGGTTGTTATGATTTGCTAGCAGTCATAACTCCGAGGGGATAAGACCGCCACGTGTCTCAACTGTCATGAGGACCGCCACGTGTCTCAACTGTCGTGAGTGGGACGTCTTGACAGAGTCGCATGAGTGCGGTCTCTAAGTGGACCGCATACGGGTGGCCCCCACGATCCTAGCCGCATGAAGGTAGCAGCCGCATGAGGGTGGCGGTCGCATGAGGAGGATAGCCGTGTGAGGGTGGTAGCCTCGTGAAGGAGGCAGCCGCATAGAGGCAGCCGCATGAAGAGGGCAGCCGTATGAAGGAGGCAGCCGCATGAAGAGGGCAGCCGCATAGGGAGCTTTGGGACTTGGCGGATCATGCTAGCTATATAAAAGATTTTCTTCTTTTCCCTAGGAGCACGCCGTCATGTCAGAGCTATCATTTCAGCTTTATGTCAAAGTTGTTACTTCGCCTTTCTGTCAGAGGTGCCGTCAGGGCATTTAATGAGGCAGTTGCTTTATGGCCAGCTGTAGAGGCAAACTGCTTAGGGCCACATGGCTCCTTCCTGAGCCGCATGGAGCTATACCGCATGAGGCTCTGAAGGACTTTTGAACCGCATAAATGGGGCTCTTTCTGTCTGAGCCGCATGGGCTTTTCTTGTTCTTTTCCATGCTTCTACAGTATATATATACTCACTTAAACATATGTACCCAACTTATCTAACTGTTATCTAGAATATACCTATTCTCCCAAACACACCTATATATATAAATACATTCAATAGCATATAGATGCCTATGAAAAACCCTCCTCCTTCTAGGATACCAATTGCCACACAGGCTTCCTGCAGGACACCCATACACCCATGGCAAACAAACACACATTATCTACTTGAACTGTTGGAATTCTCTGCTGTTCGAGACCCTACACCATGATATACTAGTAATTTCCCCATACATCACAGTTTTGCACATACTACTGCTGCTGTCACTACTCTTCTAGCACTGTACTCACATATAGTCCCATCCTAGACACCTTCTATTCCAATATCCCCTACTATTTGAATCTCACAGGTACTTGATATCTACCTTACCTGACACAACACATGACACCCACATGATCCCTAGGACCCTATAGCAACTGATACTCACTCCTTTTGGTCTGCACATACAAATATACACACACTGGTTGTTTTGGACACACAGGGCAACACACTACCTATTACCTGTGCACACATATTTGCCCATCCTCTGTTGCACACTGGTACACTAACTACCTGCTGCCTACCTAGGCTAAACTGTTATTGTCTCTACCTGTGCACACAGTTTTGATCTGCTTCAAAATCCTACTTATACACACACATTCACTAATGCACTACCTACTAGCCTGCACACACGCACACACACAGAGGATGCATATCCTGCTGAGCTGCTGTGTGTTTCCCTACACACACACACTCATGTGTGAACCACCATCCCTGCTACTAGCCTGAGCTTGTTGTACCTAATCTCTAGACCGCACAGAGATCTTTAACTGCACTTAGATATCCTGCACACACTCTAGACACACATACACTACTTTATGTTGCTGACACTGGATTCTCTTCCCTCACACATGTCTGTAGAAGACTGTCTGCACACAGTGATCACTAGACACCTATACACATATACACACTAGACTGCAAAGGTTTCCCCAATTCTGATTTACCTATACACCCATTTACAATGGCACACTCTCTTATATCTACACGTAGACACACATATTATTTCAAACCTGTACACTACATTCCTTGTTATTTACTTATGCACATATGCATCTACACACTAGACACTGTCTATGCAGTCTACCAAACTACAGTTTTCTGAACTGTTGTCCTATAGGCCACCATACACTCTGCCATACCACATTCTCCTATATTGGACTGCACAGTACACCTATACACTTGCTTATACAGATACACACAGGCCCTCATATTCACATATATAAGTGGTACACATATACACACTCTCTAACACATACTGCTCCAGTAGCAGTCATCTGAAACTCCTTCTTCCTTAGCCAACTGACTGCATACTCCTGTGTGCAGCCTCTAGTAAACTCCAAACTGTACATAAGTGCAGTCCCACTATACACCAATTTATATGCACTACATATATATAGATATATAGTCTATACAATCTTCCATTCCTCTAATATGTATACATATCCATAATTATACTTATATATAAATATGAATATATACATATATACATGCAAATTATACTATGGTACACATACCAAAAATCACCAGTACTATGCCAAACCCAAAATAGGCTATGGAACACATGAGATACACTCAATGATACACGTATCGCTCAAATACCCCTTATAACCCAAATTGACCGTGCATATCACAATTTGTTATGATACGGTGCCACGTATCCTAATTCAAACACAGAGATCAATTCGCTCAAGAATTGGACTCTTGTTGGAGTGGGTGGGGTTCCCACCTATGTGGAGAATACCCCGGAGAGCGACGAGCGCCATCCGTGTGTCGGAGAAGCTTGAGGAGTGCATGGATTTTATTTTGGTACATATATGGTAAGGAAATATATGATTGGATTTCCATATTTACTTTGATTATATATTTATGATTGGACCCTTCATATAGTAGCTTTCCATATTATTGGGTTTCCAATTATGGTAAGCTAATTATGATTGGATTTCCATTAAATATATTATTGATTTATATTAGAAGTTTCCATATATATTGGCCTTCCATGTGTGGGTTACCAAGGGCTTATAAAAGGGTGATGCATGCTAGTTGTAAAATCATCTCAAAAATAAAGAGTGCTTTACAATCTTTGAGAGAGAGAGGATTAAGGATTATTGTGAAGGAGAGATTGATTCGAATAATTTTTCGGCATCTCTTGTTCTTCGGAGTCCGCAATCAAAAATTTTCTTCTTTCAAGTGAGTTGTGGTGATCCGTGTTGGATCGGAAGGAGCTTGTAGAGGGTGTATTCTCTTTATTCCATTAGTGGAGGTTCTTCAGGGTTGGACTCCGATCGTCCCGTGGTTTTTCCCGCCAGGATTTTCCACGTCAAAAATCTTTGTGTCTGCGATTGTGTTTGGCGTTTTTGGTTTGTGTGCTTTTGCTCGGTTCTCTTGCATGACTTTCTGGTTTGGGGGAACGGTTTCCGCGCTTCGTTCCCAACAGAGTGGTATCAAAGCTTTGGGTTCAAAGAAGTGTCAGGAGTTGACAGTCAAACTAGGAAGCAGAGATGGACGCGAAGCCGGTGCGCATGGTGAACCTGAACGGTACCAACTACCATTATTGGTGGAGCAAGATGAAGGATTTGTTATTCGTCAAGAAGCTACATCTTCCAGTATTTGCATCCGAGAAGCCCAGTGAGAAATCCGATGAGGACTGGAACTTCGAGCATATACAGGTGTGTGGGTACATGCGGTAGTTCGTTGACGAGAACGTGTACGACCACGTTGCCAATATTGAGCATGCAAAGATGTTGTGGGAGAAGCTGGAATCTTTGTACACGAAAAAGATCGGGTAAACAAATTGTTCCTGATCCGGAAGATGATGGGTCTGCGGTATAAAGATGGTGCATCCATTATGGATCACTTGAGTGAGTTCTAGGGCGTGGTGGACCAGCTATCCTCGATGGGAGTCAAGTTCGACGACGAGGTTCAAGGACTTTGGTTGCTATGTACATTGCCAGACTCGTGGAAGACCGTACGAGTATCTATGATCGCTTCTGCTCCGGAAGGCGTGGTCAGTCTGGAGTTTGCCAAGAGTGGGGTACTGAATGAAGAGATGCGGAGACGTTCTCAGGGCACTTCATCCACATCCCATCACTCAGAGGCACTAGTTTCGGAAAGCCGCGGAAGGGGCAAAAAATAGGGATCCAGGTGGTGGCAGAGACAAAAGCAGGGGGAAGTCTAAGGGTCAGTACGAGGACTCGGAGTGTTACTATTGTGGCAAGAAGGGCCACATCAAGCGGAACTGTTTTGCTTGGTAGAGAGAGAAGAAGGGCGACAAGGGGAAGCAAGATGAGAACACTACAGCGGAGGCTTCGATACATGGAGGCAATTTGATCGTCGTAGGTGATGAGGTTATCACTCGCCTGCGATGACAAATCTTGGCTGGTGGACTCACGGACTTCAGTGCATGTATCTCACAACATGGCACTATTTGTCACTTACACGACAGGCGACTGTAGAGTATTGAAGATGGGCAATGGAGATGTGTCAAAGGCGGTTGACGTTGGAGATGTGCATTTGAGGACGAAGACGGGTGCAGCTCTTGTTCTCAAAGATGTTCGTCATGTCCTTGATATCCGTTTTAACCTGGTGTCGGTTGAAAGGTTGGATGATGAGGGATTCTTCAGTCTCTTCGAAAATAGTCAGTGGAAGCTTTCCAGAGGTTCGATGGTGATTGCCAGAGGAAGCAAGAAGTTCGGTCTCTACTATATGGAGGGGAGCGCACAGGGGGCACATGAGGTGAACGCAGTCAGTGATGCGTCTATCGAGTTGTGGCACAGGCGGCTCGGCCATATCAGCGAGAAGGGAATGAGCTACTTGGTGAACAGGAAGGTGATTCCAGGGCTCAAGTCTACAAAGTTGGAGAAGTGCACGCACTGCTTAGCTGGAAAGCAAAATAGGGTGTCTTTCTAAAGTCACCCAAGTTCAAGGAAGCCGGCGTTGCTCGAGTTGATTCACTCGGATGTCTGCGGTCCTATGAAAGTAAAATCTATTGGTGGTGCTTCTTACTTTGTAACTTTTATTGATGACTGTTC
This sequence comes from Iris pallida, assembly GCA_029216955.1. Lineage (NCBI taxonomy): Eukaryota > Viridiplantae > Streptophyta > Magnoliopsida > Asparagales > Iridaceae > Iris > Iris pallida. Next base: position 1,368,421 of record JANAVB010032019.1, on the reverse strand, counting down.
CAGAAAGGTTTGGGTCTATGCCTTAAAGACCAAGGATCAGGTGCTGCCTACTTTCAAAGAGTTTTAGGCCTCTGTTGAAAGAGAGACGGGCAAGAAGTTATTGTGTGTTCGGTCCAACAACGGCAGCGAATACATTGGTCCCTTTGATGCTTATTGCAGAGAGCAGGGTATAGGACACCAGAAGACTCCACCTAAGACACCTCAGCTCAATGGTGTAGCGGAGCGCATGAACAGGACACTGATGGAGAGGGTGCGGTATTTGCTGTCATAAGCAAACTTGCCGGGCAGTTATTGGGGTGAGGCTCTTCTCACAGCTGCTTATGTTATTAATTTATCTTCTAGTGCTCCTTTGCAGGGCGATGTACCTGACAAAGTATGGTACGGCAAAGAGCCGTTATACAATCACCTGCGAGTGTTTGGCTGTAAGGCCTTCGTGCGTCTACCGAAGGACGAGAGGACCAAACTTGAGCCGAAGACGAGGCGATGTGTCTTTGTCGACTACGGTCGGGATGAGTTTGGCTATAGACACTATGACCCGGTGGGAAGAAAGCTCTACAGAAGCAGGGACGTAGTATTCGTCAACGATCAGACCATGACCAACACTCAGGATTCCGAGACGCCTTCTGAGGCTGAGGAATTGCCTGAGTTAGAGTTATTTTGCTTCGAGCAGTTTCCAGAGGACATTGCAGAGGATCCAATTATGGAGGAGCCAGTATATGGAGTTGCTTCCAACCTTGATCATCATCCTGCTGATGGTGGTCAGGGTGTCCCTCAGGAGGATGAGCATGCCAGGATGGCGGTTCCTGAAGAGGAGGAGGCTGTTGGTATACAGCCAGCACCAGTGGCTCTGAGAAGGAGCGACAGAGAGCGTCGACCATCTACGAGATACTCACCGGGTGAGCATGTGCTATTGACTGACGGGGGAGAGCCCAAAAGTTTTGCAGAGGCTATGGAAGACGAACACAGGCAGGAGTGGGTGGAGGCTATGCAGGAGAAGATGAGTTCCTTACATGCCAATTCTACTTATGAGCTGGTGCGGTTGCCAAAGGGCAAGAAGGCTTTAAAGAATCGATGGATGTTTAGAGTGAAACAGACGGATGATGCTACTCGCCCTCGATACAAAGCGAGGCTGGTATTTAAAGGCTACGGTCAGCGAAAAGGCGTGGATTATGATGAGATCTTTTTGCCAGTCGTCAAACAGTCATCTATTCGGGTGGTGCTAGCATTGGCAGCCAGTTTTGACTTAGAGATCGAGCAGATGGACGTGAAGATGGCATTCCTCTACGGTGATCTTGAAGAGGAGTTATACATGGAGCAGCCAGAGGGATTCTGTGAGAAGGACAAGTCATATTTGGTCTGCTGGTTGAGGAAGAGCTTGTATGGTCTGAAGCAGGCTCCGAGGCAGTGGTACAGGAAGTTCGAGTCGTTTATGGGGGAGCATGTGTCACGACCCGTACCCACCGTGAGGGTACGAGTACGTAACAACGCCCAGCCTACGCCGCAGTATCGACGGTAGAACGCTGTTCTAGGTCATGAACTATAACTAGCATAATATGAATACTCTCCATAAGGAGGCCAACACAGAGGTACAACTCAATCACAATCTAAGGTAGAATGATAAAGATAGATAAACATGAAATCCAAAAGAGATACAGGAGATAGAAGTCTAAGTGTCTAAGATACATAATCCCAGAAATACATCTCAAAACTCAAATACAGTAATCCACAAGTAAATACAACTCCAGACAAAATGAAATAACTATCTAAACAACCTCTACTATGTCTCCTCTAGGCTAGCAGGCAATCTCCAGGCTATCTGTAAAATTTATCAACAGGTCCAGTCAGGACAGGAGCGAGCACAATACATCTCACGCAGATCATAACAGGTTAGAGAATATAAACATGCAAGAGAGTACGATACATGAAACTGAAAGAAAGTACATGATGTAAACAAAGAGAGAACTGTAATAGAAATATCTACTATAAGTAGAGAGCTACCAGCGACTAGTGATTTAGAGTACAAGGTCGACATGTAAACGGCTGGATTTGCACATGACTATACTAAAGAGGCACACATGGCTATACTACTTTAGAATTGTTCACATGGCTATTTATACTCCCCCATACCCCAATCAATACACAAGGATCCAAACAAGTTATGTTACGTACATGGTTTTCACATGAAGCCCATAAATGGGTGCACATGAAGTATACATGAGAGCTCATACATGAGTGCACATGAAGTTCACATGGGAGGCCCAAAAATGGGTGTACATGAAATTCACATGAAGGCTCATAAATGAGTGCACATGTAATATAGGTTATACATGAGATACATGAAAAACATGACCGATTCATGAGAGCACATAAGAGTACACGAGCATGCATGAACGAGCATGAAGCACATGAGAAACATGAATAACATGAGAGCGAGGAATACATGATGTACACGAAACACATGACATAATGTATCCGATGCTCCCGAGGGGGGATAACATCTCAATGTAGGGATCCATATAGTACCAATCCGTGATAATATCGTGACAGCATCAAATAAGGTAAACTAGAGCAGGAATATAATTCTAAACAAGTTATAAAATGATCAGAGAATGTACTCGCCTGCTATCTGAATGTCCAAAGGAAATGTATGTCCGAGGAGAGGTGTCTGGCTCCTATTTAGAACAGCACAAGTCACAACATGTCCAGAAGGATAATATAAAGCACTACAATGCATTCTACATGAATCTAGGTCAAACTAGGCCAAAGTCAACCCTTGGTCAACTCTGGTCAACTGCACTAGTCAAACTAGGTCAAACTAGGTCATGTCCTAACCCAGCAAGTCTTACTAGGCCTAACCAAGACTATCCTAGCAAGCACACATCAATACAAGGCTATACAAGCCAACATACACCCAACTCTATATAGCATGCAATTATTCAATACTCAAATAGACAAGAATTCACATTGGATATACACTAGGTAATCTATTACTTTAAACTATATATGTCTACACATATATACACATGCATATATTGGTATTCAACATTAGGTCTATAATCATGGCATTTTAAATGGTTATATAAACTTATATATTACAACACAATATGCTAACATATATATAATATACATATATAGCTAAGTTAACTGTATTCATAAATACTTATTTAAGAGGCTATGTGTGTGTATGTGAACATGGCAAAGGGGCAAGTGAGGGTTAAATGGACATACATAGTGTATACATATCAAAGAGTGTCAAAGTGTAAGTGAACAAAGTGTCAAGTGTGATAGTGTCTACATAGTGTAAGGGGTACATGAGGTAATATAGGATTTCTGTTAACATAGAACATTACATCTCATTAACTTATATATTGCATACATTACATCTATTATTATATTACATTCATGCTTGCATTCATTCATCATTCATTTATTCTCTTGTACTACTATATGCACCATACATTACATACTATGGAACCTACATATTCATTATAAGCCATACTTATACATGCTTACATTAGATAGGATACTTATACCTCATACATCATTTATTTAAACATTTACTCATACTTGCATTCTCTATTTAATTACATAATGTATATACATTAACATGGGTTAAAATCAAATAGAACATTATATTACACACAAGGGTGCACAAAATACATATGCCGAATAGTAACTCCTACTAATAATCAATACTGTACCATCTCAGCATGAATTAAAATCTAGGATTAAAGTATGTTATAGATCTATGTGTTAGCTTTCCGAAACTTCAAACGGATCGCGTTTTCATTTTCGAAAACTCCCGGAATCGCGAAAACACCGAGAACGCATTTGTCTTTAATACAGCTAACACTCAAATAATTCTCCAGAAAGTTACATAAAGAATTAGGCCTATTAATATATGTTTTTGGAAAGATAGCTTCAATACGCTTCTTTTAAAAAAAATGGGAGATTAAACCGAGCTTTGAGCTAGAAGTTATGACATTTCTAAGTTAGGGATGAAATTAAAAACGTGAATAAAAATCATGACGGATTTGGGTAGTTTGAGACAAAAGAACACAAGTATATAACATAATATATCAAGAACTCACTCTCTACACTAATATATATATGAGACACTATAGAACACATCTTCAATACAAAAATATGAGATTAAACATGTAATAATTCATTCATACATAACAACAACACATAGTGTGTCCAAATTTGGGGTTTTCCCACATGGACACAACCACAACACAAAGGACACTCCTATGACCTCCAAATGGACACGAAATGGACACAAATGGAGATACAACCATGGGAGTCATTTCTATGGATTCAAAATAGACCTATATGTATGAAGAAATGAAAAAGGGAAGGGATTTATATCTTCCGGTAGATCGAATCGAAGAAAAGCCTTCCCGGAGCGACACCGACACGTAGAGATTCCAAAAGGACACGAACGAGCTCCGAATCCTCCTAAACTTGGGTAGCTTCCTCCTTGGCTAGAATGGAGAAGGAAAGAAGAAGATTTGGTGGTGAAATGGAAGGATTCGGTGGAGAAATTGCTAGGGATTGCTCTCTAGGAATTTGGGGAAGAACAAGAGAGAGAGTGTGGATGAGAATAATAAAATGAATTTGAGCCTATCCTCTCCCAAAGTGGCTGGCCATATGGGGCTATTTGTCCTATTATGGTAAGGTCCAAAATGCCCCCACTAACCTATTCTATTAGTATTAGGAAAGGGCTAATTGGTTGGGGCTAAATTAGTCATTCTAAAGTCTCTAATCACACTAACCTTATCCATAATAATTAGTCTAACCTCTAACTAAAATAGTTCTATCATGTGGACTAAAATTAATATCATGTGGGCCATGCCTAACTAGTGTGTGGGTCCCACTAGAGTCAAACTACCCCCGGGTCCCCGTTTCAAGTCGGATTGAGTTGAAATTCGAACCCGACTCAAATAACCCCAAAACAATATCATAAATAATAAAATAAATTTCAACCCCAAAATAATATCATAAATAATAAAATAAATTTTAAAAATATTCAAAAATGTAAAATGACAAAAATACCCCTGTTTCTGAAAACTGGGGGTGACAGCATGGCTATGCACGAACGACGTTGGATCATTGTGTATTTGTGAGGTAATTTGTCGAGGATGATTTCATCATTTTATTGCTCTATGTAGATGATATGTTGTTAGTGGGTCAGAATGTCACTAGGATAGTAGAGTTGAAACGCCAACTGGGCGCGGTCTTCTCTATGAAGGATTTGGGCGCAGTAAAGACTATTCTTAGGATGGAGATCAGCCGAGAGAGAGAGTCCAAGCTGCTACATTTGTGCCAAAAGAAGTACATTCACCGGGTACTTCAGCGTTTCGGTATGGACGAGTCGAAGAAAGTGAGTTGCCCCCTTGCGGCTCACTTTAAGTTCACTGAGGAGCAGTGTCCATCTACCGAGGACGAAAAGGAAGATATGGAGCGGGTTCCATATGCTTCAGCTGTGGGAAGTCTTATGTATGTTATGGTGTGTACGAGGCCAGACATCGCTCATGCAGTTGGCACAGTTAGCAGGTACCTTTCAAATCCTGGAAGGGTATATTTGAGTACGGTCAAGTGGATTCTACGATACCTTCAGGGCACTGCCGATTAGAGACTTTCTTTTGGTGGTGACGAGCCGAAGCTGGTTGGGTATACTGACGCTGATATGGGTGGACATGTAGACACGAGGCGATCGACTTCGGGCTATGTGATGATGTTTGCTGGAGGAACGGTATCGTGGCAGTCACGGTTGCAGAAGTGTGTTGCCTTGTCGACACCAGAGACAGAGTACATTACGGCAACGGAGGCTTGCAAGGAGTTGCTGTGGATGAAGAAGCTGCTGCAGGAAATAGGGCTGAAGCAAGAGCAGTATACTTTGCTTTGCGACGGTTAGAGTGCTATTCGCCTTGTGAAGAACCAGACATTTCATAGTCGGTCCAAGCACATCGAGATTCGGTATCATTGGATACGGGATGTGGTTGAGAAGAAGGATGCGGCGCTTGAGAAGGTTCATACTGATGACAATGGAGCGGACATGCTCACGAAGGTTCTTCCGAGGGGAAAGTTTGAGTACTACAGGAAGATTCGTCGGGATGACGACCTCCTCCACATAGTTGTGAAGGGGGAGATTTGTTGGAGTGGGTGGGGTTTCCACCTATATGGAGAATACCCCGGAGAGCGACGAGCGCCATCCTTGTGTCGGAGAAGCTTGGGGAGTGCATGGATTTTATTTTGGCACATATATGGTAGGGAAATATATGATTGGATTTCCATATTTACTTTGATTATATATTTATGATTGGACCCTTCATATAGTAGCTTTCCATATTATTGGGTTTCCAATTATGGTAAGCTAATTATGATTGGATTTCCATTAAATATGTGATTGATTTATATTAGAAGTTTCCAAATATATTGGCATTCCATGTATGGGTTACCAAGGGCTTATAAAAGGGCGATGCATGCTAGTTGTAAAATCATCTCAAAAATAAAGAGTGCTTTACAATCTTTGAGAGAGAGAGAGGATTAAGGACTATTGTGAAGGAGAGATTGCTTCGAATAATTTTTTGGCATCTCTTGTTCTTCGGAGTCCGCAATCAAAAATTTTCTTCTTTCAAGTGAGTTGTGGTGATCCGTATTGGATCGGGAGGAGTTGTAGAGGGTGTATTCTCTTTATTACATTAGTGGAGGTTCTTCAGGGTTGGACTCCAATCGTCCCGTAGTTTTTTCTGCAAGGGTTTTTCACGTCAAAAATCTTTGTGTCTGCGATTGTGTTTGGCATTTTTAGTTTGTGTGCTTTTGCTCGATTCTCTCGCAGGACTTTCTGGTTTAGGGGAACGGTTTTCGCACTTCGTTCCCAACAACTCTAAAACCATGCTTAGCCATGGATCGAACACTTGGTGGACACAAATGGCGTCCCCAAGCTAGATCTCAATTTCTAACCACTAGATCTAGTGAAATTGGACCTCATACTCATCGATTCCAATTATAATGGTATAGATCTAGGAATTTGGGACTCCTACGAGTTTTCCTATAATTATACATGAAAATTTGAAGGAACGAGAATTGTTACCAATTGGGAAGATGTTCCCAATGCAACTACGGAGTTGGGTACAAGGATGGCGATTCAGACACGATCCTTCTTCAAGCTAGCTCCTTCTAAGCTCCCATGGTGCTCTCCGTGCCACGAATCTCCATGAAGAGGCTGAAATTGGAGTGAAAATAGAGGAAGAAAGAGAGAATTGGGAATTGGAAGCTTCCATGGAAGATTGGATAAGGAATTGGAAGAATGGAGACACTAGAGGGAGAAGAATTAAATGGTGCACCCCTCCCGAAAGTGGTCGGCCAAGTGATGGCTGGATTAGGCTTTAATTGAGGCATAAGCAATGTCACTCCCCGTTCCCAGAATGCATATTTTTATACATGTACAACTCATATATATTTATTTAGTATTTATTATGTATCATCCTGTATTTAAATTCCTTTAATTTCATGTTAATTAATTATCTGCATTTTATTCCTGTATTTTATTTTTGTATTTTATTTTCTGCTTTTAACTTCTCTGCTTTTAGTCTTGCTTTTAGGTTCGGCCAAGGAGGGTTTTCCCGGGTTCATGGTGGTTCACATGAATCGAACCCCACAACCCCCACCTACCACCACCCCTTCCATTTAAAGCCCCAATCTCCTTCTCTCTCCTCATAACTCTCCTTCACCATTACTTCTTCTTCTTCCTCACCACTCTCTTCCACCTACCAGGAGAAGGCAAGTACATCTTGCTTCTTGCTTCCCACTAGGAGAACCATTTTTATGGTTTATTTGTCTTCTTCTTGTGATTCTAAGAGAGTTTACTACTTAGCATTTTTGATTTTTCTTGGCTCGTTTCTTACAGATCTAAGTTGTTGTGTTTTCGGTTGACCATGGGTTTTGATCTCCCAACCTGGCGTGCTTTCGAAATAGATAGTTCCATATGGCAGAGCTTCTCATTCTTCACCATTCTGAACCATGGGAACTTTATTTCTGGCTTGGAACGAAGGTTCAGTCACGCACACATTCTTACGTGCCATCGTAAATTTTTAGTCACGCACACGTTCTTACGTGCCAGCGTAAATTTTTTAGTCACGCTCACGTTCTTACGTGCGTGCGTGAATTTTTAGTCACGCACACGTTCTTACGTGCCAGCGTAAATTTTTAGTCACGCACACGTTCTTACGTGCGTGCGTGAATTTTGAGTTACGCTCACGTCTTTACGTGCCAGCGTGACATTTGAGTTACGCACACGTCTTGCGTGCGTGCATGAATTTCTTATCACTTTTTACGCTCACGCTGTGCGTGCGTGAATCACTCTTCACGCTCACTTTTCACGCTCACGCTGTGCGTGCGTGAATTATTTTTCACACTCACGTTATGAGTGCGTGAATTACTTTTTCACGCTCACACTGTACGTGCGTGAATTTCCCTTCACGCTCACGCTGTGCGTGCCAACGTGAACCACTTTTCACGCTCACGCTGTTTATACGCTCACTCCTACCTACTAAACTTGGCGTACCCTTTTTACGTGTACGATTCTTGCGTGACTTGTTGGCCTTAGCATAGACTTGTTGGTGTGACTTCCTGACCTGGGTGTTTCTATTTGTTCTATAATTTATTTATTTAATGGTGGCATGATAATTCTTCTATTATATCCTTACGCCTTTTTATGAACTCGATAATCTTAGCATGTTAATATTTTTGATACATATGGTTGTGTAGAACGTGCCTTGTGTCTTGACTGGTTTATGGATACCCAGTAAGACTGGAACTTAACCCTGAGAGTTAAAGACTCGACCCCATTTAATACTAATTGACTTTCATGCCTTGTCACCATTGATGATAATGGTTATCTTGACTAAAATTGATCATGCATTCCTAGTTGGAACTAAGAGACTGGCTAGTCGTCTTATTGAATTAAATGAATGAGACATGTTCATGTAATGAACTATTGTAATCGATTAGCCGATCCCGAATATTGACATACAGGCATGTGCAGGCTTCAAATTATTTATTTCTCTACAGAGCAGCATGTGTACTTTATGGTCAAGGCATGATCACTCCGTGGTTAGATTTGATTGTTGCATTATGCTATGTAAGACCTATAACCTAGCCGCACGGGTATCGTTGTAGAGTTGCGCATATCGTACCCCGTACGAAAGTACTCATTTGAATGACCATGGTCCACGGCATGGGATTTCACTCAACGTAGAGACTATTAAGTTAAATAAAATAATGATTGCATGGAGAGAATGGATCCCCGAGTTCTTACATGGCAGCCCTCTTGGGACTAGTAGTGCCCGACTGGCCGGCTGGTTCCCACAGATACTGTAAACCTGCCACACAGGCAGGGAGCGGTATCTGCTTATATTATTATTGTATATTGTATATTGATGACGGGCGTCCCGCTGGGACTCGTCTAATTCATGATTGGCGCAATTGATTGACTGGATAGACTAGCCTTGCTCGCATAAAGTAAGAACTAAGGAATCCCTATTTGCATAAGTCCAGAATAACTTGGGACTCACAATAGCAAGCCGTAGGAGTTGATTGGCCGTTCAAGAAGATTTGTTTGTGTACTGTACCTACTCTGTTGCCTAACTGAGATGATCAGAATGTCAGGACATGACGGGCCAACTTCTGTCCTTATTTGGTTGGGAGGTTGGTTCGAAGTGTCGTGATGTTATGTGAATCCTAGTGGAAACAGAGATCTATTATTATATTCTCTTACTTACTGTTTTAATCCTTCATATCGTGCTTCCTTGTGGTACTTGCTATTAGAGGTCTAACCTCTCTGGTTTTGCATGGCCAGATTTAGAGCCGGTTCCCGAGGACTCAGCTTACTTCTACCTCCAAGATGGTCAATACTAGAGGAATGATCGCAGGAGGACTCGAGTGGGTTCCTTACTCCACCACTCATTTTGTTATTTACTTTATACTTAGCCGTTTGGCCCGATATGTTAGTCGTATTGTCTTGTACTTACTTTTACATAATTATAACTAAGTCAGACTGCAGCTGCTAACAATTGTGTATACTTGTCACATCTTCTGGCTATGTTTTGTAAAGCCAGATATCAAGAACATTTTGATTTAAGCGTATGGGATGCTTTACTGCTTTATCTTACATGTTCTCTATTACTGTTTCTTGTTTGAACGATTGAGACAATAGATGTGAAGTGACCATAGTAAGACTTTCATGTAGTATACACCCCCTCGTCTGGTTAGATAGCATTGATCGTATTATACGGTATTCATCTACCCGTAATACGTAGCTGGCTGAGTCATTTCCCCGCTCTCTAGTATTCTGGTTCTGGAGCGTGACAAGGTTTTAGTGGTGGCCCATGCAGGTCTGATTTCAGACTTGTGGGGTATTTTGATTTATAGGATGTCTCAATCACACGTGTCCCCCCCTTGATCTCATGATTCGTTATTCTCAACCCTTGCTTGACATTTTGGTATCCTTTGACTTCATTGATCCTTCATGTCCGGTTGTTTGATTGTTCTCTTGTCCCTTTTCTTAGGGGCACTTCGTCCGCATCGGCCAGAGCTGGACAACAGCAGGGGCAACATGGGCAACCTGACCATGTTGGTCAGCAACAAGGGCCGGTACTAACTCAAGAGGCTATTCAAGAAGAAGTGATAGTGAAAGCAGCAGCTGGATCGCAGTATCCGGATGTTCCACCACCACCAACAGTTCCACCTACCCCTGTGGGAGTAGACACACCAGCCCTTCTGGAGATCATGCGAGGAATGATGGCTACTCAGCAACATCAGGTGCTGGCCCAGCAGCGCATACACACTCAGCTACAAGAGCAGAATGTGTTGCTCAACCAAGGATTGCAGACGGCTTTGGAAAGAGGAGTGAGGACTGATTCAGGAGCATCAGCCAGGTTTTACAAGTACAACCCCCGCCGTTTCGAGGGCACGGAGGATGCCATCTCAGCAGATGCATGGCTTAAGGATATTGAGGCTATTCTGACAGCAGCTAAGGTACCGGCGGAAGAACGTGTGGATCTAGTAAAGTTGTTACTTTAGGATCTCGTACGTGATTGGTGGGAATCAGAGGAAGTGGGCATCAGACGTCCTGTGGCTTGGGACGATTTTACTACAAGATTCAAGACCAAGTACTATGGAGTTGTGGTACGGTTTGAGCTACAACAGAAGTTTATTAACCTCAGGCAGGTCGGCAAGACTGTAGATGCTTATGCAGCGGAGTTCTGCAGATTGAGTAGAGAGCCAGAGGGCCATGAGGTTTCAGCAAGGGTTTCATCTTGAACTCTTGCAATTGATAGAGGGACACAATTACCAAACTTTTGACGAAGTATTGACGGCAACTCGAAGGCATGAGATCACCATTCAGAGGCTTACGGTAAGGACTGGGGGTCAGAAGAGGTCCCACAGTCAGATTGAAGGAGGAGGGGGAGCAGCGCCCCGAACAACAGTACCATCCACTGGCATTCGTATCCACGATGTGGCGATACGAGGACCAGCACCACCACCCAGGCAGCAGCAACAGCAACAAAGAAAGAACCAGCAACCCCCGGCGGGCTGCACTTATTGTGGGAAGATAGGACACACTAGAGATGTGTGTCGGACATTGAATGGACTGTGTCTGATATGTGGAAATCCAGACCATCGGGTTACCACATGTCCCATGAATTCGAGGTCAGGAGGACCAGGGCAACAGTTTCCTGCTCTGCCAGCACCAAGGGCAGGCCAGTATCGAGGACCAGCGGTGGCAGTAAGGCCGTTGGCACAGCGTCCGTTAATGTCGCAGGCTCAGATGTTTCGGCAGCAGGGGCCGTCGATGCAGCAACACCAGCATAGACCACCCCAACATCATCAAGGAAAGGGCCAGCAATAATATCAGGTTAGGCCGCAGCATGAAAACCAGCAAGGAGGTCGAGGGCAAGCATTCACTCTGTCCTTCGAGGAGGTATTGGCATCGAAAGATATTGTGGCAGGTAACATTCTCGTTGCCTCATATTCCGCAGTAGCATTGTTTGATTCGGGAGCATCCTATTCATTTATATCTGCACAGTTTGCAACACGACTAGGAATGGAGTTCGAGGCATTGCCGGGAAGGTTAAATATACTCACTGGTAATGGACTCGTAGGAGTTAGTAGAGTTATTTTAGCATGTAGCATTGTAGTTTGCGGGCATTCTTTACCCGCCCGATTGATAGAATTTCTTGTTGGAAATTTCGACGTTATCTTAGGCATGGACTGGCTGAAAGACAGTCATACGACAATAGATTGTCATAGAGGGAGTGTATCTTTTGATATTCCAGGCATGAAGCAGTTCACCTTAGTCAGATCAGGGGCAACTCAACGAGAGCCGGGAGTAGTAACGGCAATGGGAGAAGTTCAGATTCCGAAGGTAGTTGAAGAGTTTCTAGACGTATTTCCTGAAGAACTTCCAGGTCTACAACCGGTTAGGGATATTGAGTTCAGTATAGAATTGGCACCTGGAACTAAACTGATATCAGATCGAGTTTACAGAATGGCAGATTCAGAGCAGGCCAAGGTATATCAGCACATAGAGGAACTGAAGGAGAAGAAGTTCATCCAAGCTAGCGTGTCACCATGGGCAGCACCAGTGGTACTTGTAGAAAATAAGGATGGGTCATCCAGATTATGCATTGACTACAGGAAGCTTAACGCGGCAACAGTGAAGAACAAGTACCCATTACCCAGGATCGACGACTTATTTGATCAGTTGAGCAAAGCTAGAGTTTTCTCCAAGATAGATCTTCGTTCAGGGTACCATCAGTTGAGGGTTCGGAAGAAAGATATTCCCAAGACAGCATTCAGGTCGAAGTATGGGTATTATGAATTCTTAGTAATGCCATTTGGTTTGACCAATGCTCCAGCAATATTCATGGATTTGATGAATCGCATCTTTATGCCATACTTAGACCAGTTTGTCGTTGTGTTTCTTGACGACATTCTCGTATACTCTGCTAGTGAAGAGGAGCATGAAGACCACCTCAGGAAAGTGTTACAGGTTCTGAGAGAGAACCAGTTGTATGCCAAGCTCAGCAAGTGTGAGTTTTGGTCGGATCATATTTCATTTTTGGGTCACATCATATCAGAAGCTGGAGTAGCAGTAGATCCCAAGAAGGTAGAAGCAGTAGAAAGTTGGCCAGTACCCAAGACCATAGCAGATTTGCGGAGTTTCTTAGGATTGGCAGGATATTACAGAAGGTTTGTGTCAGACTTTGCAAGGCTTTTAGCACCCATGACCCGTTTGACCCGGAAGGATGTACCATTCGTTTGGTCGGCAGAATGTCAGGCATTATTCGAGACTTTGAAGCAGAAGTTGATATCAGCACCTATTCTTACATTGCCAGTTGGACCCGAAAGTTTTACCGTTTATTGTGATACGTCAGGTAAAGGACTTGGATGTGTCCTTATGCAACATGGGAAGGTGATAGCATATGCATCTAGGCAGCTTCGGGACCACGAGAAGAATTACCCAACTCATGATTTGGAGTTAGCGACAGTAGTGTTTGCTCTGAAGCTATGGAGGCATTACTTATATGGTGACCGAGTGGACATGTACACAGACCATAAAAGTCTGAAGTACATCTTTACTCAGAAGGAACTAAACATGAGGCAGAGAAGATGGCTGGAGTTGATTAAGGATTATGACGTGGAGCTTCAGTATCATCCAGGCAAGGCTAATGTAGTAGCAAACACTCTTAGCAGGAGAGGCGGCGCATTTATGTTGACAACACAGAGACATATCTTAGAAGACCTTCAGGAGATGGGCATCGAAGTTATACTTCCTAGTGATGTAGGAGTTCTAACAAGTTTGCAAGTTTAATTCGACTTGGTAGGCAGGATCAAGGCAGCTCAGGCACAAGACCCAAGGATTCAGAAGCTTAGGGCAGAATGTGAGTCAGGACTCAGGAAGGAGATGAGAATTCATGAAGATGGTACGCTTAGGTTTGGATCACGTCTATGTGTGCCTAGTGGAGATATCAGACAAGAGGTTATGGTAGAAGCTCACAGTTCTCAGTATTCTATTCACCCTGGAGGGACCAAGATGTACCAAGATATTAAGCAGCATTTCTGGTGGAACGGGATGAAGAGGAAGATAGCTAGATTTGTTTCCCGTTGCTTGGTATGTCAGTAAGTGAAGGCAGAACAGCAGAGGCCAGCTGGGTTATTGCAACCGCTCCCTATCCCAGAATGGAAATTGGAGCATATTACAATGGACTTTGTGACCGGTTTACCGAGATCACCAGGTGGTAAGGACGCTATTTGGGTAATAGTGGACCGACTTACAAAGGTAGCACACTTTTTTCCTTTCAGAGTAGGACAATCTACAGAAAAGTTGGCAGAGTTGTATATGCAACAGATAGTCAGGCAGCATGGAGTCCCTGTCAGTATTGTGTCGGATCGAGATACCCGCTTTACATCATATTTCTGGAAGAGCTTACATCATAGTCTGGGTACCAAGTTAAGATGTAGCACGGCTTACCATCCGCAGACGGTTGGGCAATCAGAGAGAACGATTCAGACTTTAGAAGATATGTTACGAGCTTGCACTCTAGATTTTGGAGGGTCTTGGGAGAGTCACCTGCACTTAGTCGAGTTCTCATACAATAATAGTTATCAAGCCAGTATCCAGATGGCGCCATTCGAAGCACTATATGGTAAGAAGTGCAGGTCACCGCTTGCATGGGATGATATCGGGGAGAGGAAGATGTTAGGCCCAGAAATGATTATTCAGACGGTTGAAGTGGTTAAGGGAATTAGAGAGCGACTTCGAGTTGCGCAGGATCGGCATCGTCATTGGACGGACCAGCATCATAGGCCGTTAGAGTTCTCTGTTGGGGACCACGTATTCTTGCGGATCTCACCTACTCGTGGGGTCATTAGATTTGGCATTCGCGGGAAATTGAGTCCGCGGTACGTGGGCCCATTTGTTATCCTTGATCGGATAGGCGATGTTGCTTATCGTTTATCCCTCCCACCTTCGTTACGAGAGGTGCATGACGTGTTTTATGTATCTCAATTACGTAGGTATGTATCGGACCCAAGCCATATCCTCGATCATTCTGAGCTGGTTGTTGGTACCAACCTGTCTTACGAGGAACAGCCTGTGTCCATTTTGGACCGAAGAGAGAAGATACTTAAGAACCGAACAATTAGTCTTGTCCGTGTTGCTTGGGGTCATCACTCCTTGGGAGAGTCAACGTGGGAACGTGAGGATGATATCCGATCACGGTACCCACACCTGTTTGACTCACAAGGTATATCTCTTTCTGTATACCTTGATTGTCCTGATTCTTTATGCTTATCACCTTATGGGTAGAGCTACTTGATATCGTGGATGATGAACTTACATATATAGTACTTGCTTTTGATATGGTAAAAATGATTGCTTGCTCACTAGAATTGCTTGTATTAGTTTAGCTCCGATATTTCTACCTGCTTGGATTTGAAATTCCGAGGACGAAATATTTTTAAGGTGGGTAGAGATATCACTCCTCGTTCCCAGAATGCGTATTTTTATACATGTACAACTCATATATATTTATTTAGTATTTATCATGTATCATCCTGTATTTAAATTCCTTTAATTTCATGTTAATTAATTATCTGCATTTTATTCCTGTATTTTATTTCTGTATTTTATTTTCTGCTTTTAACTTCTCTGCTTTTAGTCTTGCTTTTAGTCTTGCTTTTAGGTTCGGCCTAGGAGGGTTTTCTCGGGTTCATGGTGGTTCACATGAACCGAACCCCACAACCCCCACCTACCACCACCCCTTCCATTTAAAGCCTCCACCTCCTTCTCTCTTCTCATAACTCTCCTTCACCATTACTTCTTCTTCTTCCTCACCACTCTCTTCCACCTACCAGGAGAAGGCAAGTACATCTTGCTTCTTGCTTCCCACTTGGAGAACCATTTTTATGGTTCATTTGTCTTCTTCTTGTGATTCTAAGAGAGTTTACTACTTAGCATTTTTGATTTCCTTGGCTCGTTTCTTACAGATTAAGTTGTTGTGTTTTCGGTTGACCATGGGTTTTGATCTCCCAACCTAGCGTGCTTTCGAAATAGATAGTTCCATATGGCAGAGCTTCTCATTCTTCACCATTCTGAACCATGGGAACTTCATTTCTGGCTTGAAACGAAGGTTCAGTCACGCACACGTTCTTACGTGCCAGCGTAAATTTTTAGTCACGCACACGTTCTTACGTGCCAGCGTGAATTTTTTAGTCACGCTCACGTTCTTACGTGCGTGCGTGAATTTTTAGTCACGCACACGTTCTTACGTGCCAGCATGAATTTTTAGTCACGCACACGTTCTTACGTGCGTGCATGAATTTTGAGTTACGCTCACGTCTTTACGTGCCAGCGTGACATTTGAGTTACACACACGTCTTGCGTGCGTGCGTGAATTTCTTATCACTTTTCACGCTCACGCTGTGCGTGGGTGAATCACTCTTCACGCTCACGCTGTGCGTGCGTGAATTATTTTTCACACTCACGTTATGAGTGCGTGAATTACTTTTTCACGCTCACACTGTGCGTGCGTGAATTTCCCTTCACGCTCATGCTGTGCGTGCCAACATTAACCACTTTTCACGCTCACGCTGTTTATACGCTCACTCCTACCTACTAAACTTGGCGTACCCTTTTTACGTGTATGATTCTTGCGTGACTTGTTGGCCTTAGCATAGACTTGTTGGCGTGACTTGTTGGCCTTAGCATAGACTTGTTGGCGTGACTTTCTGACCTGGGTGTTTCTATTTGTTCTATAATTTATTCATTTAATGGTGGCATGATAATTCTTCTATTATATCCTTACGCCTTTTTATGAACTCGATAATCTTAGCATGTTAATATTTTTGATACATATGGTTGTGTAGAACGTGCCTTGTGTTTTGACTGGTTTATGGATACCCAGTAAGACTGGAACTTAACCCTGAGAGTTATAGACTCGACCCCATTTAATACTAATTGACTTTCATGCCTTGTCACCATTGATGATAATGGTTATCTTGACTAAAATTGATCATGCATTCCTAGTTGGAACTAAAAGACTGGCTAGTCGTCTTATTGAATTAAATGAATGAGACATGTTCATGTAATGAACTATTGTAATCGATTAGCCGATCCCGAATATTGACATACAGGCATGTGTAGGCTTCAAATTATTTATTTCTCTACAGAGCAGCATGTGTACTTTATGGTCAAGGTATGATCACTCCGTGGTTAGATTTGATTGTTGCATTACGCTATGTAAGACCTACAACCTAGCCGTACGGGTATCGTTGTAGAGTTGCGCATATCGTACCCCATTCGAAAGTACTCATTTGAATGACCATGGTCCACGGCATGGGATTTCACTCAACGTAGAGACTATTAAGGTTTACAATATCTGTGGGAACCAGCCGGCCTGTCGGGCACTACTAGTCCCAAGAGGGCTGCCATGTAAGAACTCGGGGATCCATTCTCTCCATGCAATCATTATTGGTGCAATTGATTGACTAGATAGACTAGCCTTGCTCGCACATAGTAAGAACTGAGGAATCCCTATTTGCATAAGTCCAGGATAACTTGGGACTCACAATAGCAAGCCGTAGGAGTTGATTGGCCGTTCAAGATGATTTGTTTGTGTACTGTACCTACTCTGTTGCCTAACTGAGATGATCAGAATGTCAGGACATGACGGGCCAACTTCTGTCATTGTTTGGTTGGGAGGTTGGTTCGAAGTGTCGTGATGTTATGTGAATCCTAGTGGAAAGCAGAGATCTATTATTATATTCTCTTACTTACTGGTTTAATCCTTCATATCGTACTTCCTTGTGGTACTTGCTATTAGAGGTCTAACCTCTTTAGTTTTGCATGGCCAGATTTAGAGCCGGCACCCGAGGACTCAGCTTACTTCCACCTCCAAGATGGTCAATATTAGAGGAATGATCGCAAAAGGACTCGAGTGGGTTCCTTACTCCACCACTCGTTTTGTTATTTACTTTATACTTAGCCGTTTGGCCCGACATGTTAGTCGGATTGTCTTGTACTTACTTTTACATAATTATAACTAAGTCAGACTGCAGCTGCTAACAATTGTGTATACTTGTCACATCTTCTGGCTATGTTTTGTAAAGCCAGATATCAAGAACATTTTGATTTAAGCGTATGGAACGTCTTACTGCTTTATCTTACATGTTCTCTATTACTGTTTCTTGTTTGAACGATTGAGACAATAGATGTGAAGTGACCATAGTAAGACTTTCATATAGTATGCACCCCCTCGTCTGGTTAGACAGCATTGATCGTATTATACGGTATTCATCTACCCGTAATACGTAGCTGGCTAAGTCATTCTCCCGCTCTCCAGTATTCTGGTTCTGGGGCATGACAAGCAACCCCTCCTAAGCCTCTAATCCATTTGATTAACAAAAGGCTAAGTGGGAATTTGTGTATTTGGGTTTGGTTAAGCCTTGGGCTCTAATTCTAGTCTATGGGCCTATTTATATCATAACTATTGGGTCTAGCCCTAACTCTAAAATTTCGAGAGAAACTTTGATACAGTAGGGGGTATCAAAGTTTTGATACCCCCTATGTATGACATGTGGACCCTCTCAAAATTTATGTGTATATATATATGTGTGTACACGTTTTACAAAGCAGAAGGGGCCCCCATATCATACATAGGGGGTATCAAAACTTTGATACCCCCTACTGTATCAAAATTTTTTCCCTAAATTTCTAGTCAATAAACTAAAATAAATGAGGTACTAATGACCCACTAATTAATTGGACAAAATTGCCCTATATGGAAAATATAGTAGTGACACTAGGGTAGTCTCATGTATAATTATCTTGCTTTAAACCAGAAGTCCAAAATCAGTTGCATAAGTTAGTTAATCTATTTAGACATATCGATCACCCTACGGACGATCAGCCTGCACGACTCTCGAAACTATCACAAGAAAAACTAATATCAGGATACCTTGATTCACTAATGGATGCGGGTACTAGCCATACGTGCAGGATACTGTATCGATATTAGGATATATGAACATGAAATACATAAATAAATATACATATAAATTCGAATATCGAGAACAGGGCGTGATATTTATCATTAATGTGGCCATGTTGCATTAAATGACAACCATTAATATAGTGAGCAGTAGTAGCCACGTGTCGGTTTGACATAGGGTTAGCTTCTTGCACCTAGGTTAATGAAGTCACGCTTTACTGTGCACCTGAAAACACGTGTTGTCTTTCTTGACTGTTGTGCTGACATCTTTTGCTTTTGTTAGTTGTGGCCACATGGCCGCTTACTGGCCAAAAGACTTTATGCACGTCGAATGCCTTTTCCTAGTGCTTGGGTGATTTCTACGCACGGGACTCCTATTGTCTTTTGGCTGCA
The DNA here is from genome assembly GCA_029216955.1 of Iris pallida. Classification (NCBI taxonomy): domain Eukaryota; kingdom Viridiplantae; phylum Streptophyta; class Magnoliopsida; order Asparagales; family Iridaceae; genus Iris; species Iris pallida. Next base: position 1,348,967 of record JANAVB010032019.1, on the reverse strand, counting down.
TTCTTTTTGCAGATGATTCTATTTTCTTTTGGCGAGTTGTTTTTTTTTTCTGTTTTTATGGCTCTACAATCTCATCAACCTCCATTTTATTTTTAGCCTTCTCCGAAATAGAAGTTGTCAAATCATACATGCCAACCCCTCAATCATGTTGCATAATTTAGTTATTTATTCATTATGACCTTTTTATATAATAGCATAAACTTTTACATTTGTGCTATTTACTATCATGAACTTTTACTGCTAGCAAGTTAGAACCATGAACTATTTTTTTTTTTTTTTGCAAGCTAGTATCATGAACTAGTAAATTCTTTACAAGTTAATACCATGATGTATATCTTATTTTGCACTACCATGACTGACGAGGCTTTATGGTATTAATTTACAAGTAAGCAATAGTTCATAGTATTTACATACAAAATAAGCAAAAGCTCATAAACAAGTTGCAAAATTTGAAAAATGATGGTAGCAAGTTGCATAACTGTCAAACTTCATAATATTTTACTTACAACTTAGCCTTTATTTATTTATTTATTTTTAAAAATCATGTATAGTTGCTGTCTCCAATTGCCTCTACTTTCTCATAAGAAATGCCTCAAGATAAAGATAAAAGACGGGAGTCCCTCTTTTTTAACATGTTGATTAGGGAAAAGAAGATTCCCTCAACATAATAATACTGGTTGCAGAGACATGATATCAAAAGATGGTTAAGTCCCAAAAGCAAAGTATGTTGGAATCAAAATTCCAAGAATATGCAATGCCAAGATTAAGTTATAGCATGGATATCTATCCCTGCACCAAAACTGCAAAAAATTTAGCCAAGTTATTTTCCTTAGAGATCATTGTTGGTGTTTTTTGCCTTTGGACTAGAAAAGATAGTCCCACATCCGCTACACCAAATGGTGAGTATCTCAATATAATGCATTGCTTGTATTGAGGTGTGCACATGAGGTGTAGTGGGGCACAAGTTTGTGCCATATGGGAGTACTTTCCTAGAAGGAAAAAAGATTAAATCCAACAAGAATGCAAGTTGATTTTTGTTGTGCGAGCTTAGACTCGGACACGAACTCCAGGATGTCTCGTGCATGCACGGAAGTGTTCGGGGGGTAGGCGTGGACAGGCACACTTCTATGCTGATTGTGGGATGATCTAAAATATCAAACTCTATTTTTGAGTATTGGTATTTTAGTCCCACATCGGATAGGAGAAGAGGTGAAGTCTCAACTCCACTCTATAAATAGAGCGCCTTGGCCTCCGTTGAAAGATGCACCAAGAAGAGAGTTAAGGGAGTCTGTAAAGTCCAGGAAGCCCCTTCAAGTCTCAAATATTGACTTACGAGCGTTCCAGAAGTTCTTCGTGAACTTGCTGGTTCCTGGGAGCAGATCGTGTTGGGACGAATCTTGCTTTGAGCAACGGTAATTTTAATCACCCCAGCAAGAACCTTTCCTCTTCTTCTTTCTTATTTCTTCTTTCTTCTTTCTTCTCCTTCATCTGAGTTGTAACTCAGTTCTGTCCGTCTGCAACTGCGATTGCAAGGAAGAACGTGAGATTTATTTTCTGAACTCAGTTCTGTCCGTCAGCAACTGCGATTGCGAGGAAGAATGTGAGATTTTCTTTCTGATTATTGTTGCTTTTGTAATCAGACTTATATTGTAGTGTTCCTCCTGGATCTCGAGAATAATCAGAAGGTGAACGTTTGTTGAACCTCTGATCTCGACATCGAGTCTACCATCTTTGATCAAGCCCCGGGACTAACAATCTCAAAGCAAGATCCTTGTAGATGGAGAACTCTCGTGCTTCTCTCATCGATACCAGATTTAACGAGTTGGAGAAATTCGACGGAGAACATTTTCAAATCTGGAAAAGGAAGGTCACCCTTAATCTTCAACTCGTGGACGTAGACTATGTGTTGATTGAGGATGAACCGACAATTCCAGAAGGAGGAACTGTCGATGCTATTGCTGCTGCACTCGTCAAGCAGAACAAATGGAAGAGAGAAAACAGCATATGTAAACTGCTGATTCTCAATTCTATGGAGGACTCTCTGGCAGAGTTATATTCCAAGAAGGAGAATGCCAAAGAGATCTGGGATTCTTTGGGTAAGCTATATGAAGTTGATGAGAACATGTCCAAAATCTTCATCGTCGAGAAGTACCACAAGTGGCTCTTCGAAGACGAAATGGCGATGCTACCTCAAGTAAAGGAATTCCTGAAGTTGTGCCAAAAGTTAGATGACGAGAAGATGTTCCTCGTCGACAAGTTTGTCGTTGGAAGGATAGTCTAGAAACTTCCTGCTGGTTGGAGCAACTTCTATGCTAGAATGCATCGGAAGAAGTTGGGCATTAGCTTGGAAGATCTTCTACAAGAGATCCACGTTGAGGACGAAATTCAATCTCAACAGAAGATGGACTCTCTGTCCAAACAACTGGCTAAGGCCAACTTGGTGCAGACAAGAGAGTTCAAGGGAAAGCAGGTGGCTTCTCATCACAAGAAGAAGGACTCCACTAATCTAAAAGTGAACGGTCCTTCGTTCAAGCAACAGAAGTCCAAGTCCCACGTGACTTGCTTCAACTGTGAAAAGAATGGCCACTACATGAGTGAATGCCAATCCGAGCCCAAACCAAAATAGCAGGTATAGCTAAACTTGGTTATTTTGATTACTTAACTTGGTTGCTATTGTTGCACAGGTTGAGTTATCTAGCGTGGTAGCTAACTAGTGGTCTGACACTAGTGCATCTGACCATGTGTGCTCTCAAATGAGCTAGCTGTTCACCAAGGACGTGTCATGTTATGACGAAGGTCTCGATGGCGAACATATATCTAGCAGAAGTTCTGAAGATCGAGACAGTGGTTATTAACCACCGACAAGGACACTGGAATGCGTGTTGCACGTACCAGAGTTTTTTCGGCGATCTGATCTCAGAAAGTCTGTTATCTGATACAGACTTGAAATATGGACATTCGTACTAGCCAGATGTAATTTTTTGGCGAGGAACATGCTTCAAAAAGATGTTCGGTGCTGAAGGAATGTTCGAACTTCTGCTGATGGCGATGAAGTTACTTCATTGAGTAGACTGAGAGTTGTTCTATGACAGAAGCAGACTCAAGCTGTCCTACCGGGACCTTATCTTCGGAATGTGGGGGTAAGGAGGTGGAGGAGTTTAAGGTCTGTGCAGATACAAGACTGTTGGGAAGCTGCTCAGACGATTGAACTAAAGTACTGATCATCTGGAGTTAGTAGACTCAGATATCTGTGACTTTTATCAATTCTCCACAGAGGCCGGTTCGAAGTGTTTCTCGAAGTGCACGTTCGCATGACTTCTCAAGTAGAAGGATGCAGCATTCGAGTAGTTCAGAGACTTCAGGGCTGAAGCTGAACGTTAAACAGATCTACAACTACTCAGAAGTGATCGAGATGTAGAGTAGATGTCTCATGAATTTGCATCGTTCTGCAAAGAACATGGAATCATCAATGAGACTACTGCTCCATATTCTCCTCAATCTAACGGGATAGCGGAGAGGAAGAACAGAACGTTGACAGAAATGATGAACTCAATACTGCTAACTATGGGTCTTCCTAAATGCTAATGGGGAGAAGCTGCATGGACGACCACTTTTATTCTAAATAGAGTGCCGTATGCAACTTCGGACGTAACTCCTCATGAACACTGGTTCAAAGTCAGACCTAACTTGAATGTCACTCGAGTGTGGGGGTCTCTGGCTTATGTGAAGCTCCCAGATCTGAAGATTCAGAAGCTGGGGACTTGGACTACGAAGATGATCTTTTTGGGGTATGCCGAGAAGAGTGATGCTCGGAGATTTCTTGATATTGAGTCAAATCATATCATCGAATCTCGTAAAGACAAATATTGTTCTTTCGGACATTCCAGAAAATGATGTAGGTGCAAATGAGACTGAAATCTCATATGGGCCAGTAGTCCAAGAAGAAGCTGTTGTTGAGGAAACAACTCTTGTACCAGAACTCGCAGAGCCGTCAGCTAAGCGAACGAGGAGATCGAAAGATTTCGGAGAGGACTTTGTCACCTATCATGTGGAAGCAGATCCGCTTACCTATGATGAGGCGATGAAGACCAGAGATGCTATTTTCTGGAAGGAGGCAGTGAATGACGAGTTTGACTCTATCACCTCCAATAACACATGGGTGTTGGTAGATCTACCTGAAGGAGAAAAGCCCATCGGATGTAAATGGATCTTCAAGAAGAAGATGAAGGCAGATGGAACTATTGACAAGTTCAAGGCCAGGCTGGTAGCCAAGGGATTTTCTCAGAAACAGGGGATAGACTACTTTAACACGTACGCTCCAGTAGCTCGGATGACCACCATCAGGATGTTGATCGCTCTAGCAGCTATACATAAGTTGGTGATACATCAGATGGATGTAAAGACCGCATTCCTGAATGGAGAGCTAATCGAAGAGATTTACATGCAACAGCCAGATGGATTTGTCGTCAAAGGTCTTGAAAGTCTGCAAGTTGGTGAAATCATTGTATGGTTTGAAGCAAGCTCCCAAGATGTGGCATGAGAAGTTTGACAAAGTTATTAGGTCAAACGGCTACAGAGTCAGCGAGACGGACAAATGTGTTTACACAAAGTTCGCTGATGGAAGAGGAGTCATCGTTTGTCTGTACGTGGACGACATGCTAATCCTAGGTACGGATATAGGCTGTGTCATAGAGACAAAGAAGTTCCTCTCAACCAAGTTCAGTATGAAGGACTTGGGGGATGCAGATGTCATCTTGGGACTCAAGATCATCCGGACAGACACTGGACTAGCGCTGTCACAGTCTCATTATGTTGAGAAGATGATCACTCGTTACGGGTATCAGGATCTTCCAGGGATCGATACGTCGTACAAGTGTGATCTAAAACTGAAGCCTAATTCAAGGGAAAGCGTCAGGCAGCTGGAGTATGCAAGCGTAATTGGAAGTTTGATGTATGCTACTACTGCCACAAGGCCTGACATAGCTTTCGCTGTGAGAATGCTGAGTCGTTTCACGAGAAACCCAGGCATTGAGCACTGGAAAGCTGTGAAACGGGTTATGAGATATCTCAAGAAGACTCAGACATATGCACTGCACTACAACGGGTATCCGACAGTAGTGGAAGGCTTCAGTGATGCTAGCTGGTGTTCAGATGTGGAAAGCGAGAGATCCACAGGTGGATATGTCTTTTCCTAGGGTGGAGCTGCTATATCGTGGAAGTCGAAAGAAGCAGACTATACTCTCTCGTTCCTCCATGGAATCTGAATTCTATGTACTTGAAGCTGTAGCAGATGAAGCAGAATGGCTTCGGGAGCTCATGTATGATCTTCCAGTGGTTGGGGCTCAGATATCGGCAATACCGATATACTATGACAACCAGGCGACTGCGGCGGGTGGCATCAAATGACCTCTTCAACGGAAAGAAGAGGATTGTGCGGTTGAAGCACAGGGCAGTACACGATCTTATCAAAAGAGGTGTAATTGCAGTGATTGATGTTCGGAGTCAGGAGAAACCTGGCAGATCCGTTCACAAAGGGCCTCAAGCGCCAGTTGGTCGATGACACAGCTTGTAAATGGCTTGAAGGCATTCTGATAGTGTGTCTTTGTAATCCTACCATAAAGTTTTATGCTATTAGTTCAAAGAGAAATCTACTAGGCATCTAACTTTTGGTTCAAGGAGGATCACTGACTGGGAAACTATCAGGTAACAGTGGGTACTTGTTCTCTGAAACATGGAAGGGATACGGACCCATAACCACTGTTGTCTACTATGTATTTTTCTGCGGAAAAAAACAGATCCTGTGGAAGGTTGGCTTAAACGCCTTAATGAGTTCTCAGGCAGAGTGAATGCCTGGTGTGCTTACAGGAAGCACGGTAGAGCAGCACTACAAGGAGTGAAACTCCATGCTATAGTGGGATGACTCCACCATGAGGTTCCCAGGTAGGGGTAATGCCTCGGCTTTGCAAGCCAAGTCATAGCGGCGTAGCACCGCAAATAGGCAGGTAGCCTAATGTTGTATGACGTAATTAAAGAGTTGTAGACAGCACTACAAAGGGGAGGATGGCCCCATGTTACAGTGGCACGATACCACGATGAGGTACCCAGGTAGGGGTAAAGCCTCGGTATTGCAAGCCATGTCGTTGCGGCGTAACACCGCAAGGAAGCCTTAGGCTTCATGCTGGATAGTTTGGCACTACAAAGAGGCTTGTGACCTCATGCTACAGTAGTATGACACTACGATGAGGTTCCCAGGTAGGGGTAATGCCTCGGCTTCAGGCCATGTCATAGCGGCGTAGCACCGCAAGGAAGCGCAAGGCTTCATGCCATATCTCTTTAATAAAGAACTCACCTATAGTGTATGGAAAGAGATATCAGGCCGTCTCTTGAGGGTAAACTTGTAGACGCCCAAAATTATACACTGAAACCAGGCTGGCACAAGGCCTTTAATGTGCAGCCAGAAGCACAGTTGATGTCATTATGTGAGTAGAAGAATTGCAGTTATGGTACAGAATTCAAGGCTTAGTCCATTCTTGTATCATTCTGTTATTTAACCTATGCGGGAAGATTCAAGTCGTAGCGACATCTCTCCTAATGCATGATGGGCAGTCACTGTGGGGAACGCTCAACCATATATTGAGATATGTGGGGGATTGTTGGTGTTTTTTGCCTTTGGACTAGAAAAGATAGTCCCACATCGGCTACACCAAATGGTGAGTATCTCAATATAATGCATTGCTTGTATTGAGGTGTGCACATGAGGTGTAGTGGGGCACAAGTTTGTGCCATGTGGGAGTATTTTCCTAGAAGGAAAAAAGATTAAATCCAACAAGGATGCAAGTTGATTTTTGTTGTGCGGGCTTGGACTCGGACACGAACTCCAGGATGTCTCGTGCATGCACGAAGTGTTCGGGGGGTAGGCGTGGACTGGCACACTTCTATGCTGATTGTGGATGATCTAAAATATCAAACTCTATTTTTGAGTATTGGTATTTTAGTCCCACATCGGATAGGAGAAGAGGTGAAGTCTCAACTCCACTCTATAAATAGAGCCCCTTGGCCTCCTTTGAAAGATGCACCAAGAAGAGAGTTAAGGGAGTCTGTAAAGTCCAGGAAGTCCGTTCAAGACTCAAATATTGACTTACGAGCGTTCCAGAAGTTCTTCGTGAACTTGCTGGTTCCTGGGAGCAGATCGTGTTGGGGCGAATCTTGCTTTGAGCAACGGTGATTTTAATCACCCCAGCAAGAACCTTTCCTCTTCTTCTTTCTTATTTCTTCTTTCTTCTTTCTTCTCCTTCATCTGAGTTGTAACTCAGTTCTGTCCGTCTGCAACTGCGATTGCGAGGAAGAACGTGAGATTTTCTTTCTGATTATTGTTGCTTTTGTAATCAGACTTATATTGTAGTGTTCCTCCTGGATCTCGAGAATAATCAGAAGGTGAACGTTTGTTGAACCTCTGATCTCGACATCGAGTCTACCATCTTTGATCAAGCCCCGGGACTAACAATCATTATGCTTGAGCCCGACCAGGATAACTTACAATTCAGTGATGTGAGGGACAGAGATCTCATATCTAACTAAAAACAACTCTCAATCCCGTATAATTGTATTTTCCTACAAACGGCGTTCCTTCGCGACACGACACAATGCTCTTGCAGAGTATGATAGGTGCCAAGCTACAGACCTGAGTGAGCCGATCACATGGTAGTTGCAATTTATTTCCAGGAAATGTTGAGCATACTTATGCTGGACATTATGAATGAGAAACACAAGGATTCTCAAACATTGATATCACTACATAGATAATATTATGAGTTACATTAATTATACTATATATATATATATATATATATATATATATATATATATATATATATATATATATATATATATATATATATATATATTATATATATTTTTTTTTTTTTTTTTTTTTTTTTTTACGTGCCTTGCATGTATTTTATAATGCTTTGGAAGAGCAAACAATTTCCTTCAATTTTCTTTTTTCTATACATAATTACATAACTATCCATATTAAATATAATGAACAATGAACAATTTTAATTAGTAAATACAGATGAGAACATTTGGGAATAAAAATTTCCATGTGAAGCCTACTTTTCTCATTATTTAGTAAGTAGTATGATATGTATGAAACTCTACCTACAACTCTCAGAATTAAATGTCTATGATGAGATATAATCCTCGACCAATATGCCAAATATCGTTAATCAATTAATTCAAATCTTGGCATCTAAATAGATTGCTCTTTTTAGGAGTCGATGGAGCAAATACAGCTGCTTTCAAATATATGCTAGTTATTGTAAATACCAACACTAAGTTATGGTATTTACCAAAACTAGTTATGGTAATCGAATAAAGATATATAAATAACTTTTCACCCATATTTCATACATTTACTTGAGAGAAACATTTGCATTGATTTGCATCCCAGCATACTCTGCAGCAGTGGTAAACACAATACAAGTTTCAAGAGTAACAGAGAGAACTTCAGTTTGATCCAACATTTTCCTTCATTATATCAAATATATGTTTGGGATGCCAGAGATTATATCAAGACCGTCTCAAAAAAAAAAAAAAATCTATAAAGCCTTGTATTTCTTTGTAAAGAGGGAAAAAGGAATTTAACAAACATACAAGCAAACAACCAGAAACATTTATACTCAGGCTCTTGCCATCTTCTCTCACAACCCTCCACCCGAAAGAAAAGTAACTGAAATATAATGTATCTACATGTGCAGCGGATCATCCTTTGCGATCCTGATGATCTCTGCTGCTCCCCCCTCCACTTAGTGCAACCGCGGCGGACTCCACATGGGCAAGGAGATAGTCATATATTTTCCTCCTCAGTCGTCCGGTTGTCTCTGCACACACACCACTAGTTGCACCTTCGCCATTCTGGCCCTCTTCACCATCCCCTCCTTTATTTTCAATCCCATCCAACCAATCATTCACGCCCTTGAGCTGTGACATCATCCCCGCCACCTTCTCACGGTCCACCGGTCCCTTCGCAGCCACATTTGCATCCAAGAATCTCTCCACATATCCCAAAAACCATACTGTGGAATCCTCCTTCAATGCCCTTGCCAGCTCAGCTTCCTCCTCTACCCTTCTCCATGGTTCCACTCCCTTGGTGTTGATGGTGCTTGTAGACCCCCTGGCTTCACACATGCAGGAGGCAAAGAGGAAGGCCGGGGTTTCGGTGATACAGATTTGGGACCATCAAGAATAATTGTCAGTGGAGACTGTTTTGATTTGTTGTAGTAAAGAGTGAAGGGGAGAGATCAGTGGAGAGAGCAGCATTTATCCAAGATGTAGCTTGGAGACGGTGGTCAGAAGTGACTGGATCGATGATGGTGCGGTCTGGTGAACAGGTGGTGATGTTGAGGGTTTGTTGGAGGTCGTTGCAGATGAGGGTATTGCGGTTGAGGGCTACTTGGAGGTTGAGGAATTGTTCAACTGTAGGATGTGGATTGTCTTCCTTTGCTGAAGAACTCAACTCTGCATACATGCTGCACCAACCAAATTAGAACTCAGGTCATTATCCATGAATATGGAATCCCTGTCAGACGTACGTTAACTTAAAGATAAAGCAGGCTGTATTTTGAGTATGGGATACTTGAAAGGAATTTACCCTAAAAGCTCTTGACTCTTGATACCAAATCCTACTAGAATAATGTGTACATGCAACAAGGGCTTACTTTATTTAGTAACTGGTGACATATTTATTGAGGGCTAGGCCTAGAGTCCCAGGCCTGGACGCTACATGGGCACGGGGCCATGCTCTGCCCAAACCCGACTTTAACAGATGTGTTGGTAAGGCATAATCTTTAGAAGATACGATGAAATATTTGCGGGAGACCCCATATCTATCTGGCCGACTAACTCAAATCCTAACTCGCATGCAAGGGTCTGGAGTTTTCTTATGAAGATTATAAAAGCCCCCTTACCATCTAATCAAGGTACGCATGGACCAACTATGCAACTATGTTTTCTACTTGAGCCTGTTGAAAACATAGTTTGCAGATCGGTCGATATCAAGATGATACCGCCGATACCGAAATGATACGACATATACCGATATGGTTTGGTATGTCCCGATCCGATACCGGCTGCAGCGGATAGAGACGTTGGAGGTCTCTTTTCTAGATAATTTGGTAGAGAAACTCGAACGAAAAAAATCAATCGATAAGGGTGTAAAAGTATAGTAAAGTTCTAAAGCATGTAAATGAAGAAAACTTATTTATCTTAAGTAAATCAATGAATAAGTGTGACTATTATTTCATTCAATTTCAAAATAAACAGCACATAAAATACATAAAATTATTCCTAAATGTATAAAATATTTTTTCTAATTTTGAATAATTTTTTCATAATTATTTTCTTTCCGATACCAAAAATTCGGTACTCTTATCCAAAACTGTTGATACTACCAATACCACCGATCCTGACACTTGTAGGAAGGATCCGATACTGGTCTCAATATCGATACTGCGAACCTTGGTTGAAAAACAAACTTTTATGGCATGATTATTATTTTTTTAATTTGCTTGGGTGCTCGGCCCTTGTCCAACGCGAGTCTTGGCTCCGTCCCTGAAGGTAAACTCGGCCCAATTCTATACCCACCTAAATATTAATTTGACTTGAGCGTCAGAGTGATACCTGGGACTATTATCACCCTCTCACGTGTGTTCGTATTTACACAATAAACTAAAGAGAGATTGCAGCAAGGAGTTCTCGCCACCTGAAGGAGAAGTCCATTGATCTAGTCTGCAGAGCTTTCTCAGGATCTCTGTGGTAAGAAATCATAATCAGATTGGGGTCGACCTTGGGGCCTAACACTTCCGAATGCAAAAGTAGACTCTTTGTCCTCCACCGCTAAGATGAAGAATGGCGCTCCCAACAATGGACAACCCTTGCAATTTTCCAGCACCGATGCCACAACAACTCAAGGCTCGGGTGGCCAGGGGACGAAGTCCGCAGCCGTGAACACGTCTTGTAATACCTCGCTCCTAGTTGTAGCATTGTGTTTGTTTGTGGTTTGAATATCCTAGTTGGATTTGACTTTGTGCAGGAAACCATAGGATTTGGATGTTGATATAGACTTGCTTAACTGGGTTGGATTTAATGGTTATTCGCCCAAGGCCTAGTGGTGTAGCAATAACCATTAGGAAAATCTCGCATTACATCAAATCATATATTTGGAAAAATCCTTTTGATGTTTATATGATCGAGACAAATGAGTTGACACCCTCCCTATTCTGTTGCATTCATATCGACTATTGAGAGGAAGAGAGAGGAAGATAGAAAGAAATGTGTTGAAACGTCGTCGATGCGATCTCAGGAGAAGGCTAAGGCGAAAATGTATCAATGCAAAAGAATTCCTCTTTCTCTCAGCATTTCTTCAATCGGCGAGTGTTTTTACCCTTTCTTTCCTCCATCTTTACTCCTTAGTAAAGAATTATATTTCGTTCCCTTTGCTATGTCCCTATGATCAATGATGTCAAACTAAAGTAGATTATTTGTATGCTTTACAATTGGTATGGACTCTCAATTGGAAGTCATGTTTAAATGTTGGTTTATAAGAAATGCTAAGATGGGTAATGAACCTCTTGTTAAATAAAGAAATGTATAGTAGAGAATGAACTGATTGTGCACTTGTTCTCTTATGGAAAGGAATTTATTTGGGACCCTTGGGTCGCCACTAATGTTTTGGGACCGCTGCGTCAGCAATAGAGAGAACCATAGAATGGGAGTATGAATTATGATTTGTGGCTTGAGGAATGTAAAATAAATAATGAGAATGTGTTGCACAGATTATTTGCAAGTTTACTTTATCATGCATGTATGTTTTATAGCCAAGTTACATAAGCATGCATAGTCATGGACAATTTGTACACAAGATTTGATTCCTCGAACGGTATCAGGGGCTCCCAGAACCATGTCGGCCTAGGAGG